>CAJNDS010002346.1:1148239-1350739 GCA_905221605.1 Symbiodinium natans
TCTGATTCTGAGGGTGACAGGGGCTAGGATGACCAGTAGTGCCCTTATTCCCTTTTTTTGGGGTTTAGGTTCCCTTATAAACCCCCTTAAGCAAGAAAGGGCACCCTTTTTAATCCTAGGTTTCTGGGCAACAGCGGGCGACATGAAGCTGGAACCCTGCCTGCTATCACAAGCATGTTGTGAAGACGGAAGGCGGTAGAGTCCCTGGAAACACTCCTAGGACCTCTGCCAAAAAAAACTTCCACACCCGAATTCAAGGTTGTAGCAACAGCGCTCAACTGCTCCAGTAGGTAGGACGCAGGGTACTTGCACCACTGCAGTCTGGACACATGCAGGCCATGCAGCGTGAATTTCCATGTCAAGACCCTAAAACCTAAAAACCCTAAACCCTAGACTACTAATTTTTTGAGAACCCGAAAGAACAGAAGATCATAACCTTCTATGGAAGATTTTTTTTTTACGATTTTGGGGTTCTTAATAAGCAATTCGTAGCAGACTCCCGTCGACTCTACTCCCCCTAAACCCTAAACCCTAAACCCTAAACCCTAAACCCTAAACCCTAAACCCTAAACCCTAAACCCTAAACCCCCCGACCCCCGAATCCTTGATCTGCTTGCTTCCTCCAGAGCAGTGCTGCCAACGCATGGCCCTTTGCAGAAATGTGCAGCCGATACTTGCTTTTGCTGCGTTCGAAGCGTAGTGCCTACCTGAAACCCCAAGCCCCAAACCCTGAACCTTCAACCTTAAACCTTAAACCTTAAACCTTAAACCTTAAACCTAAACCCTAAACCCTAAACCCTAAACCCTAAACCCTAAACCCTAAACCCTAAACCCTAAACCCTAAACCCTAAACCCTAAACCCTAATTAAACCCTAAACCCTATCCAGTTCTTGGGCTCCCAAGTTCTCGGGGGGCCCGAAAAGAGCCCGGTAGTCGCCCTGCGGATTTCTCTTAACACCTTCCCGCGCCCAAGAGTTTGATCAGGGTTTAGGGTTTAGGGCCGGGCTCAAAAGGGTTTAGGGTTTGAGGGTTTAGGGTTTAGGGTTTGAGGGGTTTAGGGTTTTAGGATTTGAGGTTTCAGGTGTTTGAGGGTTTTGGGTTCCTGGGGCGCTGACGACTTGTAGGAGTCGCCGTCAAAGCAACGCAAAATCCTTGAGTCCCTCACGCTGTTTTGTTTAGTTCGGGCCCCCTGAGCTGCAATTCTGTTGTTTTTTTTTTTGGGGGGGGGGGGGGGGGGGGGGGGGGGCGAGGGTGGCGGGTGTAGGGCCGAAGCCCCCAATCCCAAACCCTAAACCCCAAACTCTAAGTCCCAAATCCGAAACCCAAAGCCGGCCTGCCTATCACATGCCTGCTTGCCAGGATGGAGGGGAAGGAGGTGAAAGAAGGAGACAAGCAGCAGGAGAAAAACAAGGCCCTTCAAGGGTCCGCGTTTAGGGTCCAGGGTTGAGGGTTGAGGGCTGAGGGTTTGGGTTGGGATGTTCCCCCTTATACTAGCAGCCCCTTAATAGATATAAAAGGGGGTACTATAATCCCGATTAAGGACTGTTAGTATAAGGGGGAACATCCCAAGGTTTGGGGTTAGGGAAGCAAGGCAGTCCAGTGTTTGCCATCAGCACATGTGAGCCGTGATCTGCCCGTCCTGCAAGCTGCAACTAGAGCCGCGCTAATAATGGTTCCCCATTTTCCCTTTCAGAGTTCGTTTCCCTGACCCTAAGCCCTCGACCCTCAACCAACACAAAAAGGGTCCCCCCCCACCCCGGCCCTGAACCAGCTCATTTTCCCACAAACCCTCAGTATCCCATCCCCAACCCGAAGCAGCCCTAAACCCTAAACGCCCTAACCTAAAGCACCTGAGACCAAAACCGTCGAACCCTAGGCCTTTCAGCCCTCCTATACCCCAAACCCCAACCCTAAAACCCCAAACCCCAAACCCCAAACCCCAAACCCTAAACCCTAAACCCTAAACCCTAAACCCTAAACCCTAAACCCTAAACCCTAAACAACCCTAAACCCTAAACCCTAAACCCTAAACCCCAAACCCCAAACCCCAAACCCCAAACCCCAACCCTAAAACCCCAAACCCTCGACTCCATGAAGTCAGAATCTTGGGATGTTTCCCCCCTATGTTAACAGTCCTTAATAGGGATGAAAGTACCCCCCCCCCCCCCCCCCCCCCGATTGTAATCCCTATGAAGGAGCTATAAGGAGCGGTTAGTATGAGGGGGAACATCCCAACCCGAAACCCTAAACCCTAAACCCTAAACCCTAAACCCTATAAACCCTAAACCCTAAAACCTAAACCCTCCAAGTGCAGGGGGATGCCGATGCGGAGGCTGTGGGAGAGGCTGGCGGTGGGTTCTTCGGTGTCGCCCGAAGGCAGAGTTGGCTTAAGACACCCCCCCTATCAAAATTGAAAATATCCTTCATCATAAGGGGTATATATAAGGATTAGAGATCTTCTTATAAGGAATAGAAAAAACATTCTTACTTACTTATGAGGGTAAAAAAAGACTTTTTGTTGAGGGGAGGGGGGTTCTTAAGCAAAGACTAGGAGGGCTTGGCTTCTTATATGGGTGGACTGGGAGACCAAGCAAGCAGTGTTCCTGAAATGATGAAGGAAAATGCTAATTCGGTTTAGGGTTTAGGGTTTAGGGTTTAGGGCTTAGGGTTTTAGGGTTTTAGGGTTTAAGGTTTAGGGTTTAGCTTTTTAGTGATTTGCAGACTTACAGGTACATTCCTTGCTTATGGGGTTCTGGGCTCACCGGGGCCCGCTCGGTGGCTACTTGAAGGTTCATGGTACTTACTAACCAATTATACCTGGGCTTATAACCATACTTATAAGAGGGATAACCCTTATAAGGCCCTTTAGGGGTATTATAAGTAGGGTTATAAGTACAGTTTTAATTGGTTAGTAAGTACCATGAACCTTCAAGTCGGTGGATCAAGAAGGACGGGAATGGAGATCAGCGCTAGGGACTGTGTCTGGTGGCTTCGCAGCCGCCTGCAGCTTTAGGCTACATGTAGAGCAATGTAGCGTCAGGCCTTCTCGGGCTTAAACTAATGCGAGTCCAGATCGAGATCTTATGAGTTCAGAAGCTTCAAGATTTGAAGCCCGAAGTGCGAAAGAGAACCCCAAACCCTGGACCCTGCCCTTGTGCGAGTGCTGCTGAAGCCCTCAGCCCTAAAGCTATGGGCGTGCTTTGCAGATGATGAGTGCCAGGCGAACCATAGAGACTATAGCCTATCCGAACATCTTGAACCCAGCAAGTTGGGCACACAGACACAAGTAGGGTTTAGGGTTTAGGGTTTAGGGTTTAGGGTTTAGGGTTTAGGGTTTAGCGTTTAAAACAGTTTGTGCCACTTCGCAGCTTCGATGGCACGAGGATGGGCGCTAGGCACTGCAGGCTGCGCATGGCAGCGGATACCCGGGCCTTCCGTCCGCGGTGACGGCGGCGTCTTTCGCGCGCACCCACGCGCGGACGCAGATTTTTGGCAGGGAGGGGCTCATCTCCCACGTGCCTCACTTCCGTTCCTTGCGTGCGGATGCTGGTGTGCTCGGCAGCCACGACGTCTGCGCCGGAGCCTTGGCCGTGCTGACCACCGCCACGCGACTCAGCGGACCTCGAAGCTGGATTCCGTGGACTCTGTGGACTCCTTAGGGGTTTTTAGGGTTTCGGGTTTAGGGCCAAGTTTAGGGTTTAGGGTTTAGGGCTTTGGGTTTAGGGTTTAGTTTTTGGGGTATATAGGGTTTGCATCTTTGCCAGCAGCCTCAAAGTTCGTTGCCCAAAAAGGGCTTAGGGTTCAGGGACTCCTCGCAGGACTCGCCAGGGCCAGGGAAGAAGATGCGCCGCTTCCGGCGGCGCCAGCGGCGCAGCCGCGCCGCTGGGGCGGAGGCGCCGCCCCCGCGCTGCCCGCCGCTCACGGCTCCGGACCCAGCTGCGTACCCAGCTGAGCTCTCTCAGAAGCTGGGACTCCCCAAAGAGGGCCCTTAAGACCGTGATTTATTCGGGTCTTAAGGCTCCCTTGTAAACCGCCCTTTAAGCCAAAGGGCGGCACCCTCTTTATCTTAGTAGCTGAGTGAGCACACTTTACGCTTTTTGGGATACTATAATCCCCTATAGAACTGAAAGTGTACACTTTTGGGGGGCTTATGAACTCAGCAACTAAGTTATTCCCAGGTTACTCTTGGGCCGAGGAAGGTAGTGGCAGTCGAAGAGCTTCTGTCGAAGCGATTGGAGGAAGACGGCGTCGAGAACGGGTTGGAAGTGGTGGCTTCGCCCGAACCGCTTCACTACCGACACAGTGTCTTAGTAGCCCCGTGGTACCCTTTACCTTTTTTTTGGTTTATGGGTTCCCTAATAAAGTAACCAACCCCAAAGCCAAAAAAGGGTGCCCTTATCATAATATGGTTACTGGGCTACTAAGGTGTGAAGTTTGAGCTGCAGCATTCCGACGACCACGTAACCAGGACCCAGAGTAGGCCCTTATTCCCTTTTGTGGGGGTGTACTTAGATTCTCTTATGGGCGTCCTTGTCAAACCAAAAAGGGCACCCTAGGTTCCCTTTGGGCCTAGGTAGACTACGTCGTTTTTGATCCCAGCAGCATGAAGTGGCTAACGGTCGACGCCTATCCTTTGGCTTCGCAGCGCATCAACCGCCTCATGTCGGACCTGGTTGGCTTGTTTGCGAAACTCGGTGGGCCTTGGGATGTATTTCATGTTTTTCCCTTTTCTCTGGGCTTCAGAGGGTTACACTTGGGAGTAGTTTCTGTTTTTGGGTTTAAGAGGATCACACTTAGGAATAGATTTTAACATAAACCCTAAACCCTGAACCCTATTTAGGATTCTTTGGGGCCACGCTAGGAAAGGGCCGAAACTCCGGGAGAAAGCCTTCCAGGTTGAGCTCCTCTCGACGACCCACGGGGACGCCCTCGCCTGCATCCTCTACCACAGGAAGCTCTCGGAGGACGACGAGCTGCGAGCCCAAGAGGCTGGCAAGCTGCTGCAAAACCCTGAGCCCAGAAGCCCTGAAGCCCTGAAGCCCTCAAGCCCTAAACCCTAAGCCCTAAGCCCTAAGCCCTAAACCCTAAACCCTAAACCCTAAACCCTAAACCGCCACAGAGGTCGCCGCTGCTTTGGATGCTGCCGTGGTGCTTCGGGCCAAGGGCCAGCGCTTGGCTTGGCCCGCCCGACGCAGCTTCCTGGTGCAGGAGAACGAGGCTCGGAAGCACGGCGGTGCCCTTTTGCACGTTTATTTGTGTGTTGTGTTTATATGTCTCTTGGTTTAGGGTTGAGGGTTTAGGGTTAGGGTTTAGGGTTTAGGGTTTAGGGTTTAGGGTTTAGGGTTTAGGGTTTAGGGTTTAGGGTTTAGGGTTTAGGGTTTAGGGTTTAGGGTTTAGGGTTTAGCCCTTATAACGTCACCAACCCGCCTAAGAATTCGTACCCGTCCCCTAGGAAGGGGTACCCGTATTATTGGTTACTTTGCGCTGCTAAGGAGGTCAAGGGCAAAGTGTATCCCCAGTGGCTCATGGAAAATGTCTTTTTCCAGACCAACCTCCGGCTGAATCAGGAGATGCAGTCATGGGTCGCCAAGAAAACAGCTGGGGAAGAAGGTCGTGATCTTCTGGAAGCGTATCGTGGTATGGTGTTTAGGGTTTATGGTTTCTAGACTCTGGGGATATTTAATGTTTCCCCTTGTTGGGTTTTAAGAGGATATCATATTTAGGAGCATTTCTCAGAGGGTTTAGTGGCCATCCTAGCTTGGTAGCTGAGTGGTGCCCCCTCGCGTTCTGGGTACCCATATAACGGTAACCAACCCCACAAAGGATACCCTTATTATGAGAAGATTAGTGGGCTACCAAGGTATTGCGGAAACGGGAACTTCACTTTGCCGGCTGCAAGCAACTTCCGCCGGGTGCTAGCTGTGGAGACCAACAAGCCAGCAGTACGAGGGGCAGAAGTCTGCGCGAAGAAAGCAGAGGTCCAGAACGTGGAGTTCCGCAGATGTCGTGCTGAGAGACTCGTCCTGGAGAGCCACATTCAGCCGACAGGGCCTTACGACTTCTCCACGTTGCTGGTGGATCCTCCGCGCGCGGGTCTGGATGACCGCTGCCGCTCCATGGCGGAGAGTTTCGAACACCTCATCTATGTCTCCTGCAACCCCAGGCTGGAGCCCAGTGGTACTTTTTGTTGCTACTAGGTGCACCCTTAGTAGTGTAACCAACCCCAAGAAGGGTACCCTTCATTCACATAGCCCTTAGCCCTAAAACGTAGAGCCTTGTACGACAACACTGTTACTGGGCTACCCACCCTAAACCCTAAACCCTAAACCCTAAACCCTAAACCCCTAAACCCCTAAACCCCTAAACCCCTAAACCCCTAAACCCCTAAACCCCTAAACCCCTAAACCCCTAAACCCCTAAACCCCTAAACCCTAAACCCTATGCCCTAGACATGCTGATTTAAGAGGGGGTGTTTGTGGAAGAGCTTATCCCACCCAGCCGGCCCTAGCTACCTCGACTTGGGCGTCGTTTTTTGTTGTCGGTGACACCGACGTCCGCCAGCCGCCCTTCTCGTGGGGGTTTCCAGCTAGACGGCCGAAGGCGTCAGGAGTGGCCGGCCGGCCGGAGCATGAGGAGCCCCTCCGCCAGGCGCGGGGCGCGGTGCCGGCGGCGAGGCGCGCAAGGCGACGGGAGCATCTGCCGCGCGAGGCGCGATGCCGACTTCTGTATTGGTGGGGCACGGGGAGCAGCAGGGTCCGCTCGAGGTTGTGCCGTGTCGTGTGTGGCGCCGGCTTCGATCGTCGCGCGGCGTGCCGTCCCTGCAATCGCCGCGGGGCGGAGCGGGGTGTGGGCGGGGTAGGGCGGGGAAGAGCCCCCAAAGAGGAGTTTCATTTTAAAGCATTATGGTATGAATATCGTTAAATTTTTGTTGGTCGTTTGGCATTGCTTCAAGCGCGTTCCTACGCATTTTTTAGTGTAAGTAATACTAAAATTACACGGGCGGCGGCCTGGAAAAGACCCAATTTGAAGCAATTAAATTTTTATTAGGAAGGTGTGTGGGCGAGCAACTATTGGTCATCTACTTTATTGTTTTCTCTTTGGGGCGGGTAGCCCCTTCACCAGGAAAGTCAACAAGATCGTTTCTGGTGAGGGGTCATAGAGACGGTGTAGCAGCGAACTTAGAAGTGTTGTCAGGGTTACGTGCTCGGCACGAGGTAGACGCGTGTGTCTGGGGTTGTGTTCACAAACATTGACTACTCTTTCTGTTAGTATGAGCAAGCATTCGTTCACGACCGGGTCGACTTCAGCGAACACGCGTTATTTCCTTTTCATATAGCTAGGCGGACTGAAAAGGCAAGGCTTACAAAGTCACGGAGTACCCTTCATCCTTAAGTCATTATGTCAGACTGCCTTGTTTTTTTTCGTTCGTTCCTTTTTTTGGCTTTAATATTTGTCGGGCATCCTGGTGTTGGGTTTCTTCTTGTAAAGGAGGTCTTGGGCACGAAGTAGGTCGTATTCTCTCTCTCTCTCTCTCTCTCTTTCTCTTTCTCTTTCTCTTTCTCTTTCTCTTTCTCTTTTTCTTTCTCTTTCTCTTTCTCTTTTCGCAGCGCCCTACATCCAGCCCTCAGAGCTCTCCGTTCTCCTTCGTCTCTGCCCCCCGCAGACACAATGGCCTGCCGTGCCACGCCGCCGGGCTGGGAGGGCAGCGTGGAACGTTACGGGTTTTTTTTTTTCGGTGGAAGAACATCTATTTGGGTGATTGGGTCGGGTGGGGTTTTAAGCAACTACAGGGCGAAGGCTTTTTTGGGGTTGGAGGGGTGTCTATCTGGAGCCGAGGCTTGTCGAGCCCCGCTCCCGTGCGCAATGCCCCTTCCTTGACAAGAACCTCATGTACGAGGATGATCCACGCGCACCCCGCACCCCGCTGCCCAGGACGCGGGGCGTGTGGTGGGATTTTGGTTCTCTTGCTGGTTTGTTTTTTCTTTTTTGGAGGCGTTCTCGGGGATTAGGTTTCCGTGTTATGCGAGGAAAGCTCTACGCCTTTACTGGGTCGTCATGGACCGACGAGTGGTCGCAGTACGTACCCGGGAGGGGCCTAGCTTAGAAGGTTTTTTTCTCCCCGCCTATCCCTCTCCATCTCTAAGGTCTTCGATAAATGCGGGGTGCGCCAGGGGCCGGTGGACGCGGCCAGGTACATCGATGCGGCGGAGGCAGACGCTGTGTGGACCCTGAGCGACGTATGTCGGGAGGGGAAGCTGTGCAGTGAGCTCAAATTTTGGGGTGTAGGGCCCCCACGAGCAGAGCCATCGCGACACTGGCTCTTTCGGGAGACTCGCGCCAAGCCCGCTTTGGAGGGCGAGCCTCCCGAAGGTTTCTGGGGCGTGATGGTTCTGCAAGTGGATATGCAAGAGGGCACCCGCGCGATGACGTTGGCAGAGCGGAGGTCCTGCCACAGGTATCTGATGTGGATGGACCCGGAGACGCGGGCGCTTTACCGGCATTATCCCGTCGTTGATCCGCCGAAGAAGCGGAAGCAACCAGGGGACGATGCCGGTGAAGTTCCCAGCAGCTCCAGCAGGCGGGCAGGGTAGTCAGATACACTAGAGCATTATGTTTATTGTAGTTAGGCAGCAATCAGGTCGTTCACGGTTCCGGGATATATAGAGACGTAGAATGTAGATGCCGCTTAGGGTGTAAGAGGTTACAGTCGATTTACGTACATAGAGATTCAAAGCGCGGGGGTTTCAGTGCCTGCCTGCCAATTTTCCACCGCTCCAGCCTCGTCATTTTGTGGTTTTGTTCGGCGCTTGGCCGCTGGCGGGCCGGACTTAGGCGCACGTAGGTCCCAGAGTCGAGTATGGACATTAAGGTAGACGGGTACAACGCATAGACCACACTAGCTGAAGAGCCTTGGGTTGTGTAACTGTCTGGCTCCCATGACCGAAGCGGGGCGGTGGGTCCGCACAGAGAAACCCTAAACCCTAAACCCTAAACCCTCAACCCTGAACCCTAAACCTTTAAACCTTTAAACCTTTAAACCTTTAAACCTTTAAACCTTTAAACCTTTAAACCTTTAAAAAACTAAACCTTTAAACCTTTAAACTAAACCTTTAAACCTTTAAACCTTTAAACCTTTAAACCTTTAAACCTTTAAACCTTTAAACCTTTAAACCTTTAAACCTTTAAACCTTTAAACCTTTAAACCTTTAAACCTTTAAACCTTTAAACCCTAAACCCTAAACCCTGAACCCTGAACCCTAAACCCTAAACCCTAAACCAGCCCCAGGTCTTTGGCAAAGGATCTCGAAGCCTTGCCGGGACACAGGGTCCAGGCGGCGTGCCTCTTCGACCAATTCCCCTGGACGGACCATGCAGAGGTGGCGCTACGCCTCGACCGCCGGCAGACATGAAAGAACAACATGGGGTTTAGGGTTTAGGGTTTAGGGTTTAATTAGGGTTTAGGGTTTACGGCTTAGGGTTTAGGGTTTAGGGTTTAGAGAGACGTGAAAGAAACAGACTGGGAGTTCTGGTGTTCATAGGGTTTTCGGGTTTAGGGTTCAAAGGGGCTTAGGGGGTAGAAGTTCATGGCAGCGCGCGGCCAGGGGTTCTCTTGACTCAGACTTCTGACCCTGAACCCACGCTTGGAAGCCCTAAAACCCTACTCCGGATACTCCGGTGCACGCTGCTCCCCACCGAGCCCCAAGCTGAGGGTGTGGGGTTGAAATGTTCCGCCTTATACTGACAGTCCTTCATAGGGATGATTATAATCCCTGTTTAGGACTGTTAGTATAAGGGGGAACATCCCAAGTGTAGGGTTTTGGGCTGGAGGGTTTAGGGTTTGGGGCTTAGGGCCTTCTCGCTTAAGGCGTTGAGTAGTCAGTATTGGTCACCTGGCAGAGTCACAGCAGGCCAGATGCAAAAGGGTTTGGGGTTGCAGGGGGTTTGGGGGTTTGGGGTTTAGGAAAAAGCGTTTCGGGTTGTGGGGGATTTGGGCGTTTGGGGGTTTGGGGGTTTAGGGATGTGGTGGTTGAGGGCTTCAAGAAGTTTTGAGTTTCGGGCTTAGGCACTTTAGCGGCTAAGCTCAGGTTTTCTGGGTTAGAGAATGACGGGGTCTGGGAAATGTTAGGATTTTCGGGGTTCTAGTGATTTAAGTTTTTAAGGATTTAGGGCTTCGTGGTTTTAGGGTTCCAGCTTTGGGGGCCCTAAACCCTAAACCGTAAACCCTAAACCCTAAACCGTAAACCCTAAACCCTAAACCCTAAACCCTAAACCCTAAACCCTAAACCCTAAACCCTAAACCCTAAACCCTAAACCCTAAACCCTAAACCCTAAACCCTAAAACCCTAAAACCCTAAACCGTAAACCCTAAACCCTAAACCCTAAACCCTAAGCCCGAAACCCGAAACCCTAAACCCTAAACCCTACACACTATCCAGCGCCTGAGCCTGCGTTGCGGCCTTTGGCAGGATGATGACGTGGACGATGAGATTTTCGGCAACGACGACGACCTGGCAGGTTCCCATCCATACAATTCAGGGTTTAGGGTGTTGGGTTTAGGGTTTAGGGTTTAGGGCGCACAGGGCTGTGCAGAACTTTGTATCATGGGTTTCCTTTCTACCCCCCTCTATACTACTTATAATAGGGTTTAGGGTTTAGGGTTTAGGGACACTACCCCCCAAGGCTCTCGCCATAATGAAGGCCATTTAGGGATTAAGCTTCATTAAGGCTAGTAAAGGGGGGGAACCGGGGGGGGGGGGGAACCCAGATTTGTCGGGATTTAGGGGTTTTCGAGGTTTGGGGCTGACAAGGGTCTTACAGGCCCAGGGCTTGTAGGTAGTAAGGGTTCACGAATGGTTTAAGGCGCAGCCCCAAACCCTTAGCCCTTACTTAAAAAGCCCTTAGCCGGTCTCGAAAAACCGGGTAAAAAAAATCCCTTAAACACCCTTAAAAACCCTTAGTTGAAACCCTTAAAACCCTTAGCAAACCATTAAAAGCCTTCAACAGCCCTCAACAACCCCTGAAAAACCCATAACCCTAAAACCTAAACCCCTTAAAACCTCTTTTAAAAACCTTTAAAAAACCCTAAACCCTTAAACCGCCCTTAACCCTGAAACCCTTCAACCGCAGCCCTGGTGCGACGATCCCCTGAGAGGCCAAAACCTCGGGAACCCAAAGCCCTCAGCCACTCCAAGACAACCCTGAACCCTGAATCCTAAACCCTAAATCCTAAACCCTGAACCCCAAACCCTAAACCCCAAGCCCTAAACCCCCAACACCTCCAGAATTGCCCCCCCCCCCCCCCCCCCCCCCTCCCTCGAACCCCTAAATCCTGGTGGTGTCTAGCGTTTATAGCCTTTTTGGCTTTAGTAGGGGTTTAGGGTTTAGGGAGGGGACTATAGGCGGGACCCTAGGGGCTACTGGGTGCATAGGGACTAAGGTATGTATGGGGGATACAAAGGGAATAAGATGAAGGTGTCCCTTCTGGGTGTCCCCCTTTATATCCCTTAAGTTTAAGCCTTTCGCACCTTCATTTGCCGCCCCCCCCCCCCCCCCCCCCGAAGAACCTTTATGAACCGGAGGTGCGCAGGAGCTCAGACTGATTGTGATGCCGAAACCCTAAACCCTAAACCCTAACTCCAAACCCTAAACCCTAAACCCTAAACCTCAAACCCTGGCCCTCAATGGAAGGCTACGAGGACTTCGAGGATGGCATGGGCGACGACTTCGAGGATGGCGGAGGAGGTCTTCCACGGGGATTTAGGGTTTGGGGTTTAGGGTTTAGGGTTTGGGGTTTAGGGTTTAGGGTTTAGGGGTTAGGGTTCAGGGTTTAGGGTTCAGGGTTTAGGGTTTGGGGTTTAGGGTTTAGGGTTGTGGGTCTTCGGGTAGGCCCTAGAAACTCTAAATCCTAGGCCCTCTAAACGGCAGGGCTTCGGGTTCAGGGGCTTTGGGTTCTTGCAGGCGTGGGGAACCCCAAAACCCCAAAGAACCTCAGACCTACTGTTGTAGGTTACCGAAGACTCTTGTTAAGAGGTTTTAGAGTACTATCCCACAAGAAAGTAAGGTTGGGTTCTTAAGGTAGATCCTAAACCCTAAGCCCTAAACCCTAAACCCTAAACCCCAAACCCTAAACCCTAAGGTAAACCCTAAACCCTAAACCTGTTAAGATAGACCCTAAACCCAAAACGTTCTAAGGTAGACCCCAAAACCTAAACCCTAAGCCCTAAACCCTATACCCTATACCCTATACCCTATACCCTATACCCTATAAACCCTAAACCCTAAACCCTATACCCTATACCCTATACCCTATACCCTATACCCTATACCCTATAAACCCTAAACCCTAAACCTCAGAAACCTCAGACCGAAGCCCTCCAAAAGGTGGCGACGGCGAAGGCACCTTGTGAGCGCAGGTGCGGCCAGGGTTTAGGGTTTAGGGTTTAGGGTTTGGGGTTTAGGGTTTAGGGTTTAGGGTTTAGGGTTTAGGGTTTAGGGTTTAGGGTTTAGGGTTTAGGGCAGTTTGGGGTTTAGGGTTTAGGGTTGTTTAAGGTTTAGGGTCTTATCGTGCAAATTTCATCTGCCCTTCAGTTGGGATTTCTAGGCTTTGGAAGATGGTGGCCTCATGCTATATTGCCTAGGACTCAGAGTAGGCACTTGTTCTCATTTTTTGGTGTTTAGGTTCCCTCATAAGCCCCTTGAAACCAAGAAGAAGAAGGGCACCCTACTTTGTCTTCCTTTGCTACTCTTGGGTCTAGTAAAGTCTGCCAGGACCCCCATGAGAATTCGCCCTCAATCCCCCAAACCTTACAAACGCCCAACGGTAGTATTACAAGTCTGCTCTCCGGACCATTCTAACTAAATACTTTACTCAAACAACCCCACAAAGCAATATCCCAACTCTAACTATAGTATACAAGTTCCTCATGGCAGCGTTGCTGTAAGCTTCGCATGATCGCAATTTCGCATGCAAGCTCCTCAGCATGTAGGGAAGTGAAGCCCGAAACCCTTAAACCCCTAACCCTAAGCCCTACACCCGAAACCCTAAACCCTCAACTCTAAACCCTAAACCCTAAACCCGAAGCCCTTAACCCTAAACCCTAAGCCCTCCAAAGGAGTGCTTGGACCCAAGCCATCATCCAAACTCCTAACCCCTCAAGCTGGGTTTAGGGTTTAGGGCTTAGGGGTATTGGGGCTGCGTTCCGCCCCATGTCGCCAAAAATGCTGGCACAGCTCGAGCCTTCTCGTCGAAAATTGGCAGCGCGAGAGCCGAAACCCTAAACCCTGAACCCCGAAACCCATTCTCAAAAAACTCAGCATCTTGGAAACCCTAAACCCTAAACCCTAAACCCTAAACCCTAAACCCTAAACCCTAAACCCTAAACCCTAAACCCTAAACCCTAAACCCTAAACCCTAAACCCTAAACCCGAACTCCTAAACAGCCTGACCATGCTCCAAGTGGGGGTGGATGATGTTGAGCCTTTGTGCAGTTCAGGGTTTGGGTGTCTATTCGTGCATTACAGAGTACTACTTGGAGGTTCATGGTACTTATGAACCAATGATAACTGTACTTCGATTCTAACTGTACTTATAACCATAAGGGGCTAATAGGTGCCATGAACCCCCAAGTAGTACCCAGGGTAGGCCTTATTCCCTTTTCCGGGGTTTACGGTTTGGGGTTTAGGGTTTAGGGTTTGGGGTAGGCTGCCGCTTTCCGAGGCCTGCTGTAAAAAGGGTTTGGGGTTTGGGGTTTGGGGTTTGGGGTTTAGAGTTTAGGACCCGGAGTAGGCCCTGATTCCATTCTTGGGGCGTTTGAGCGGTTCCCTTTAAAACCGCTGGGCACAAAAACAAGCAGCCTTTTTTCCTAGGTTACTGCTGGGACTAGAGTACCATAAGGGCCTCTTCAGAACCAAAAACGGGTTTGTTTAGCCAAAGTACGGGGCCTTTGTACTGTCTCTATTGAAACCTTTTCCTGATGGTTCCCTAAACCCTAAACCTTAAGCCCTAAGCCCTAAACCCTAAACCTTAAACCCTAAACCCTAAACCCTAAACCCTAAACCTTAAACCCTAAACCCTAAACCCTAAACCCTAAACCCTGAACCCTGAACCCTGAACCCTGAACCCTGAACCCTGAACCCTGAACCCTGAACCCTAAACCCTACACCCTAAACCCTAAACCTTTGCCTACTTACGGGTTTAGGGCTTCAGGGGTTTAGCCCACGGTTCAGCGTATATGTGCGAAGAAGGGGAAGGTGCTGCAACACGCGCCTACGAGCTCAGAGTCCCTAAGCCCTAAACCTCAAACGCTAAGCCCCCCTAAACCCTAAACCCTAAACCCTAAACCCTAAACCCTAAACCCTAAACCCTAAACGCTAAGCCCTGAACCCTAAACCCTAAACGCTAAACCCTAAACCCTAAACCCTAAACCCTAAACCCTAAACCCTAAACCCTAAACCCTAAACCCTAAACCCTAAACCCTAAACCCCACACCCCTATCCCTAATCATCCCAATCACACACCCAAAGAAGAACGCCTTCAACTGCCTCGATGCAGCGCGCGCGGCAGGCTGCCGGTCCATAGCTAAGCAACCCTAAACCCTGTACCCTAAACCCTATAAACCCTAAACCCTATACCCTAAACCCTAAAGACCCTAAACCCTATACCCTAAACCTGAACCCTATCCCCTCAACCCTCTTTGCCGCTTTGTGAGTTCCGCGTTCTGCGTGTTTTGCTCGAGACGTTGCGTATTCGGGGGCCGCGGGGCACATGATTCGCGGCGCCATGCGGAGGTGCGGCAGGGACTCGAGGTAGGGGGTTTAGGGTTTGGGCGGCGCAAACCCCACCCTGAACCCTAAACCAACCCCCCTTTACACCCTACAGTAAACCCTAAACCCGAAAACCTAAACCCCAGAAAGTGAGGTCTGTTACACAAGAAATTCGGGATTCGGGATGCCCTGAAGGTTAGAGGAGTCTGGGGCCTCAGGGCCGATTAGGGTTTAGGGTTTAGGGTTTAGGGTTTAGGATGTCCATGTTCGAAAGCGCCGTTCCTGCTGCTGAGGGCGGTGCGACACAAATACAGCCGGGCCAGCAGAAACTGCACGAACCGCGCAGAGCGGCAGAGCGTGGCTGGCGTTTTTGGCGTTTGGGGTTAGGGTTTAGGGTCAGAGCCCTGGTGCAACAAGGGTTTATTCTTCTCGCCCCTGGGTTGCACCGGCCCATCGCGCCCCTACCCGCAAAGGTCAAACTTTTTCAGGTCCATCCTAGACCCCAAGTCCCTCAAACCCAAGCCCTACACCCGAAACCCATAAACCCTAAACCCCCTCAACCCCAAACCCTACACCCTAAACCCTAAACCCTAAACCCTAAACCCTAAACCCTAAACCCTAAACCCTAAACCCTAAACCCTAAATGTAAGGGGCAACCCAACCCTAAGGATTCTGTCGCAGGCTGTTGAGGTAGCGCTTGGCAAGCCATGCAGCTCGGAGCTCAGAATGCCAGGCCTGACCCTCTGCACCCTCTAGGGTTTAGGGTTTAGGGTTTAGGGTTTTGGGGTTTAGGGTTTAGGGTTTAGGGCTGCAAATTTGAGGAATATTCCTTGAAAAATACGAGGGTTCCTTACATGGTTTAAGGAACATTCCTTAATCAAGGGGTATTGGAGTCTCTGGGCCTCTGCACCCTCTGCAAATTTGTCCCCAGGCTTTCAGGGGTCTAGGGTTTAGGGTTTCGAGCCAGCTGACGTGCGTAGTCTGGGTTCAAAAAAGAGTTTAGCGTTTATAGGGTTTAGGGTTCAGGGTTTGGGGTTTAGGGTTGAGGGTTGAGGGTTGAGGGTGAAGGGGCTTGGGAGGCCTTCACAACCCTCAACCCAAGCCCAAACCCCTAAACCCCCAACCCTAGACTCAAGGGCCCTTAACCCCCACAACTGTCAACTCGAAAGCCCCAAAACCCCAAGCCCAAAAACTTCCAAAGCCTTAAAGCCCTACAGCCCTAAACTCTAAACCCGAAAACCCTAAGACAGCTTAGGCCCGGGAGCCCTAAACCCTCAAAACCCTAAACCCTAAACCCTGAACCCTAAACCCTAAACCCTAAACCCTAAACCCTTAACTCTCACGAGCCCCTGGAAAATTTTTCAGAGCCCGCACGCCGCAAAGGTCGATGTTCGGGGAGGGCGATGGCCTCACTGCTTCGGAGGTCGGAGCGGCGGAGTCGGGATTTCCGGACCCTGTGAAGCCTCCAGGGCTTAGGGTTTGTAGTTTAAGGTGCAGTTGGGATTTCGGGACCCTGTTAAGCCTCCAGGAGGGCTTTTGGTTTGTAGGTTTAAGTTTGAGGGTTCAGGGCTTGTTTGTTTGCTGGTTTGCTTCTAGTTGCGTAAGAACCCCCCCAACAAAAACGGCGGATATAAAACACAATCAAGATATTCTTCTTCAGAAGGGTAAGTAATACAGGGCTATTATCTTTTCTATTCGGGGTTCTTAAGCAAATACTAGTTTAGGGTTTATTTAAAGCCCTTTCCCGAGGATGAAGGGGCCCAACTGCTTTTCCCGGCTTTTGTTCGGTTGGGAAAGGCTTGGCCTCGGGCCCCTGTAAGCCCCAAGCCCTGCTTGTAGGGCCTCAGACAGCAATGACTCAAGCAAGTAGTAGCTCCTCATTGGAATGCTACTAGAATGCGTTCTTGAGGACCTATTGGGGTAACCTGAACTCTACAGCCCCACGCACCAAGTATTGTTGTAGCCCCGGCTTGCGCTAGTGCGGATGGCTGTGCAACACTCTGGAGCGTCCTTCGGCTTCTCTCAGGTCTCAGTTCCACAGCTGTTTTTGAGCAGGCATGAGAACATCATGTACGATTTGGGTATTTCCCAAAATAGGTGTACCCCTTCTATACCCCAAATAGGATGGAATCCCCTTAAAGAGCCCCCGCCCCCCAAAAAGGTACCCCTATTTTCGGAAATCCCCATTTCGGAAGTCCTAATTTGGCATGGGCCCTGCAAAGTGGACATAAGTTCAGCTAGGCGTGGGCGAAACAGACCAACCCAGGCACAAAGGGTTTTAGGGTGTGACGCGGTTGGTGGCTGACGCATTCTTCATATCGCAGGGGGGTGTACCGCCCAAAATATGTCCCCACTGCGATTAGAAGAAGCGAACTGTTGGACGTACCTGAATTGGCCTAAATCAGAGAATGACAAGTGAGTATTGTCACTAAACCCGAAACCCTACACCCTTTGAATATCTCTAGTCGGACACACGGAGCCCTGAATTTTCCTAGGTAGGATTAGGGGGACCCTTAAAGGGGAGCCCTTCTGAAACCTCTTCTGGCTCTCTTAAACAGGGACCACATTCAGAGGGTCTATGTCCCCAAGGGTCCCCCTAATCCTATCCCCTAAATTTTCCGCCTTGAAACCCGAACCCTCCTTGAGACCTTGAGCCCTTACCCTGAGGCCCTTGCAGCCGAAAGCCCCTAAATCCCGAACCCCAAAATCCTGCACTGGGTTGAGGGTCTGGGGTTTCGGGCCCTAAACCCTAAGCGGCCTAAACCCGTACATCCTCCCGTAAGCCCTGAACGCTTCACCCCTGACTACATAGAATCCCACAGCCTAAACCCTAAACCCTAAACCCTAAATACTAAACCCTAAACCCTAAACCCTAAACCCTGAACCCCAAAGCCCCGAAGCCCAGGACCCCCAGCTGCAGCAGCACCTCGAAAGGCAGGACCAGCAAAAAGAGGATTTAGGGTTTAGGGTTTAGGGTTTAGGGTTCAGCATCTTTCCGGGTTTAGGGTTTAGGGTCTAGGAGTCTAGGACCACAAGAGAAGGGGTTTCAGGGGGTTTTCAGGCGGTTCTACTGCTTTTGGTTGGTTTTCGTCCGGGTGGTCAGGCAAAGCAGGTGGCTTGGATAGGCCTTAGGGCTTTGGCCTTTCCAGGGACTAGGATGCCCAAGCATCGAAGTCTGGGTTTTTTTTTTGATTTGCTTTGCCTTTGGGTCGGGACGCCCGCTCTTAGAACTAGGGTGTTCACATGCCGGCTTTCTGGAATAGATGTGGGGTTGAGTGTTTTTAGGGTTGGGGGGTCCTTACCACAACCGGGAGGGGGTGGGGGGCGGGTCCCTGGGTGGGGGCGGGGAGCTGGTTCATTAGAGGTCCGATGCGAAGCCCGTTTGGCAAGTGGTCAAGCTCTCGAGCCGCCCCCCCCCCCCCCCCCCCCCCCCCCAAAAAAAAATTCGCGACAATGCAGCGGCCGATCGACAAATGTATGCTGCTTGGCCCAAGGGTTTAGGGTTTAGGGTTTAGGTTTTAGAGTTTAGGGTTTAGGGTTTAGGGTTTAGGGTCAAGGAAGCTGCAAACGCACAGGCTCCTGGTGGGTCCAATCTGTACGCAAAGACTCATGCACAGCAACAGGACCAGTGAAAATGTGCTCAAGAGCGCCTGCCATTCTTCCAACACCAGGCCCTGCAGCGTTTCGAGAGATCTTTCAGCAGCGCCATCTCTTTGAGACAATTAGTCTTTGCACCGCATTTCTCGGGGCATCGGTTCTTAGCACTTCCTGTGCGCCATGATTCCATGTCAGCAGGTCGCCATGATGCGATGCCATGGCTACACCTGTCCACAGTCGTCGATGGCGCTGCCGGTGCCCTGGAGGATGCCAGCTGCGACTGCGGGCCACAGCATCAGCCCTGGCCGCTCCGCGGGCTCTCTGAGCGCCGCAACAGCCAGCGCCGGCTGCGCGATGCTTTGGAGGGTTGGCCAGGGGCAGCGTGTGGTGCGCGCACGGGTGTTCTTGCGCGTCAAACGCTGGAATAGGAAGGACGTGGAGGAGGAGGAGGACGATGAGGATGACGATGAGGACGACGATGAAGATGAGGATGAGGATGAGGATGAGGAGTTGGAGGAGAAGGTCATGAAGATTGCCCAGGCTGTTTTGGATGAGCTTGTGAGCTTCGCGCCCGTGGTTGGCCCCTTCAAGGATGCGGTCCGGGCCTGGCAGGATGGGCGGGTTCGGGACATCTGCTTCCATTCGGTGATGATGGTTCTTGACCCTTGCCAGCCCGGTGGTACCCTTTTCCATTTTTTCTTTGGTTCAAGATTCCCATATAAAGTAACCAACCCCAAAATAGGGGGGTGCCCTTATGTAGACTGTGGTTCCGCATTTACCGAGGACCTCACACCAGTGGTCCTCGCAAGTGAGGCGGCAAGAGCCGCCAAGGTCTCTTCACGCGTCGCCAAGCTGGTGAGAAAAGGTGAGAGGGGCTACTCGTTGCTAGGCAGGCCCTTGGGGCACTTTTTGTTTTATTGTCCCTTAATTATTGGGTTGAAGAGGATCATAATTTAGGAATATACCCCAAACCCCAAACCCCAAGCCCCAAGCCCCAAGCCCCAAGCCCCAAGCCCCAAACCCCAAACCCCAAACCCCAAACCCCAAACCCTAAACCCTAAACCCTAGACCCTAAACCCTAAGATTTTTAAGGGCCATCCTAGGTTGAGGAAGGTGGCCATTGCGGCCAAGAGATTGACGAAGAATGCCGAGAAGGCGCAAAAGCTCACTCCTGAGATTCGAAGGGTTCTGAAGCTGATCCACAAAGTGTCTAGGTAGGCACCTTGAAACATTTCTATGTTTTCCCTTTAATGGGCTTAAATAGGATCATATGTAGGAGTTTTGTTTTCAGAGGGTTTAAGGGGCCATCCGAGGTGTGCGTGCGAGTGGAGAAGGAAGCTTCTGCTGAGCAATCTGAGAAGGAGAGCTGAAGCAGCGGCTGGACCTTCAGAGTACAAAACCTGCTTTTTTGTAGGTTGTTGCTATAGAATAGCCCTGGCCGGATTCGTAGGTAACCTGCGAAACAGTAGGGTTTGGGTTCTCAAGGCTACTGTTTGCTGAAGAACCCCCGAAAAAGTAGGAAAAAAAACTAATTCTTCCTTAGACGGGTAATCCAGGGATCACTTTTTTTGGAGGGGGGTTCAGCAGTAGAAGGTAGCACCTTCTGCAACGCTGGCTGAAGATCGATTTGCCCCGAATCATCGGCATCGGTGATGGACAGACGCCCCCCGAGCTGAGTGCGCAAAAGGCATGAGATCAGGGTTCAGGGTTTAGGGTTTATAATAGGGCATATAGGGTTTAGCCACATGTGCTCTTGAAGACCACTTTTTTTTGTTCCAGCACTTTCCAGCCTAACACTAGATGAGTTTAACTGCCGCCGCACCGCTTCTTTGTAGGGTTTAGGGTTTAGGGTTTAGGGCTTGCCAGCTCCCAGCCGGTTTATGTTCTGGTTGGATGCAAGCGGGGTTTGATGATCATAAGCTTCACCAGCCCTGTTTGGGACTCCGGTTGAAGCATGGCGGTTGCATGAGCCATGAACTGTTGCGTGAGCCCTGTCATGACGGGTTCCCTATTCCCCCCTCCATACTGCCCCCCCCCCCTCGGTTCCCCCCTTAGATAGCCTTAATTAGGCTTAATTATCCCTAAATAGCCTCAATGATGGGGGGAAGCTAGGGGGGGTAGACCCTCTCTGAGATAACAGGCGTTTCGTCCCTGGTTGCCAGATGACCTTAAGCCTTAATTGCCAAGCAAGTGTATTCTGGGAACCAGGAACAGGGCCGACATTGACAGACCCGAAACCCTTAACCTGAAGCACCCTTCTGGTCCAGAACTCGGCGCCTCGCGCTCAAACCTGGAAACTCTACCTCCCAGTGCCGCGAACATTGTATCCTTGAACGAAGGAGTAGTCCTTGAACAGTAATAGGCCCCTTCTGTGACCTAAACCCTAAAGTTAAAGTCTATGGGTACACCACAGAGAGTCCACCATCCCTGATGAGTCTTCCAAAATGTTATTGGGCTGCCGACTTTTCACATAAGGAGCACTCTGCAAGCAAAGGATACTTTGCTTGAGTCTCTAAGTCAGCAGTCCCTGCCCTGATCTGTCCTTTAGTAGTCGAGGCCGTTACCCCAAACCCTCAACCCCCAACCCCACACCCTGCGCGCCAAACCCTACACTCCAAACCCTGCACCCTAGACCCTAAACCATAAGCCCCCCAAAAGAGCCGTGACCCTGAACCCTAAGCCCTAAACACCCCAAACCCTAAACCCTAAACCCCACCGACTTCAAGCAGCGGGAGGTTCCTTGACCGCTACCCCTGTGACGAGAGGGCGGTCTCGCTGTTGATGAACCTCCGCTTGATTGGATTTTGTCGGGTTTAGCTCAGGGTTTAGGGTTTGGGGTTTAGGGTTTGGGGTTTGCGGTTTGGGGTTTGGGGGCTCAGTTGCCAGAGGTTTGGGGCCCGTGGAAAAGGGTTTATGGTTTCTGGAGGGGGGGAGTAGTCCCAAGTTGAAGGAAGCCAACAGAGGCTCTTTACAGTAGATTCCCGGAGGCGAAAAGGCCCATCACTTCAGATCAAGCCCCAAGTCCGGGGGTTGAGTATCTCTGTATCGCCCTTGGGAATTCTTTTTTGTTCATATAAAACCCAAGAGGATATTTTAAGAAATCTGTTTATTAAGGTTCTAAGGGGAGTATAGATCTAGGTGCCCGGGAAACCCCAAACCCCACACCCCTAGACCACGGCTTCAAAATGATGCTTGGAACCGGCCTCGGAACGGCTTCGGGCGTCTTATCTTCGGAGTGCAACTTGGGGAAACCCTAAGCCCAGAACCCTAAGCCCAGAACCCTAAACCCTCTCTGGTTGTCCCGGCCCGTGGGGTGCATTCCCTGAGCCTAGGCCTAGCCCTCAACCCTAGGATGCCCAGTAGTTCCCTTTTTTGGAGGTTTAGGTTTATTATAAACCCCTTCAAGCAAAAAAGGGCACCCTTTTTCAGCCTAGGTTACTGGGCAGCCTAGAACCCTAAACCCTACAAACCCTGAACCCGAAAGCCCAAGCCCTAAGCCCTAAGCTCTAAACCCTACGTAAGAACCCAAAGCTTTTTTTGGTAGGTTACCTAAGAGCCCAATAAGGGGCTTTATAGTAATAGCCTACGCAGACCGGTAGTCAGACGACGGGTGTAGGGTTCAGGGTGCCGCGTGGCCTTGCTGGATGAGTGGAGCCCTTCTTCCCTTTATAGGCTCACGGTGTCCCTAAACCCTAAACCCTAAACCCTAAACCCTAAACCCTAAACCCTAAACCCTAAACCCTAAACCCTAAACCCTAAACCCTAAACCCTAAACCAAGAGTTGATCTCCTCGTGATAATGCTACTGGGCTACAAAGTGATCATGTCTATTGCGGTTTAAGGTTCCCCCTTATACTAACAGTCCTAAATAGGGATCAGAATAGGGGGTACGATAATCCCTATGAAGGACTGTTAGTATCTAGTGTGGTTTGAACTAACCTTATGTGATTTTAATAGGGATTAGAATATGGGGAACGATAATCCATATTCGGGACTGTTCGAACAAGGGGGAACATTCCATTGTATTGTGGTTTGATGCTTAGGCTTCTGGGATTCTGGGGGTGCCGAAGCAGCAAAGGAATCTCCCGTCGCAGATGCTGCTCAAGGCTTGTGTCGAGCTGGGCTTTGGCAATGGCTTCAAGCAATATTAGTAATATTCACAGTAGTAATCACACCAATAATTATCGTAAAAACAATAAAAGTGATAATGGAAGGACCATCACTAGTACTAGTGTGGGGTGTGAAGGGTCTGAGTCTGGGGTTTAGGGCATCATGTAAGGGTTGGCGAGAAAAAGGGACCCCCTAGTTTAGACCCCCAAATAGTAGGACCCTTATAATGAAGACCTCAAGAAGGTACCCCCAAAATATCGTAAATCCCCCTGGTTCTCGTGAACCGATCCTCCTTGTGTGGAGATTGGACCAGTACTTCTTGACTTTCCAAGCCGAAGCGTAGACACTGGAAACCTTTTAAACCCTCAAGAGGTTTAAGGTTTAGGGTTTAGGGTTTAGGTTTTAGGGTTTAGGGTCAACCCTAAGCCCTAAACTCCTAACCCCTAAGGTTTGAGTGCTTTGAGGGGCGGCCCTTTTTCCATGTTGTGTAGAGGGGGTTCCCTGGGTGCAGGGTGACCGTCTCTAGTTCTTTAGGGTTTAGGGTTTCGGGTTTAGGGTTTAGTGTTTAGGTTTTAGGGTAGTATGGGGTGAGGGCTCTTTTGGAGGTTGTAACCCAGGAAAGGTGGGGTGTTAGGATTAGGGCACAAGGTCTTCTTGGGGGTTTTGCTGTTGAACCCTAAGCCCTAAGCCCTAAACCCTAAACCCTAAACCCTAAACCCTAAACCCTAAACCCTAATTCAACAGGGACCTCCTCTGAATGCCTCAGGGGTAGGGAACGTGATCCCAAATCCCAGGAGGAGATTTCCTTTTGCCTTTTTTTGAGACCGACCTTGAAACCCCGCATTGCTGTGGCTAGTCGGGTGCCAAAAAAACTCAACAGGGAAGCATCGTGCCCCAAATCTTCGGCCGAGAGGTGATGGACACCTTCGACCCACGTAACAAAGAAGAGGCGGGCTTGGGGTGGCTGAGGCTTAGGGTTTAGGGTTTAGGGTTTAGGGTTTAGGGTTTAGGGTTTAGGCTTCAGTGTTGCTGAGACTTTCCGGCCAGGGACATCATAGCAGGGATGCAGAAAGGCCTTCGGGTTGAGGCTTTAGGGTTTTGGGGTTGTAGGGTTTAGGGCTAAGGTTTAGGGTTTGGGGGAGTGGGGGGGGGGGTCTGTTCTGGCATGGTCAAGATGGTGGCATGGGGCTTAGCGTTTAGGGCATGGAGAAGAGCCACGGCTGAAAAGCACGGCACCAAAGCCTTGTAGGGCAGACCCCTCGTTGCTGCGAAGAGGGATGTGGGGTTTTGGGGTTTCTTTTCTTGCTTAAGGGTTGCGAGGATTGAAGGTTTGAGGCAGGTGGGTTCGACTGCCTGAGAGAGAGAGAGAGAGAGAGAGAGAGAGAGAGAGAGAGAGAGAGAGGGAGGCAGGCAGAGAGAGAGAGAGGCACATGAAGCAGGGTTTATACTACTGTTTTTGGTGAGTGTATATAAGGTTCCTTTTTAATATTGGTGAGTGTATACTTTGGGTGTCCTTTTGGGGGTACAAGAAATAGAAACCCTACATTACATGGGTTAGTAGGGTTTTAGCTGCGGCCCCGCCATCCGACGGTCGACCCCCACGCGCGACTCGTCTTCGCAAGGTTTCCTATTTAGGGTTTAGGGTTTAGGGTTTAGGCTACGCTGGATTTCCTAAGAACTTTGTTTGAGATTACGAGTATTATTCTTATTCCTACGACCCTTAAGCCTTCCAAAGCAAGAAGCCACGTTCGGGGTTGCTGAGGCTAGCGTAGCCCATGCTTGGAGCAGGGGCGTTGTAGCTTCGTGCTAAAGCTCTAAACGCCTAAGCCCCTTCGACAGCGACCTGCGGTGCGGCTGCGTGGCCCTAAACCCCAAACCGTAAACCCCAAGCCCTAAACCCCAAACCCGAAACCCTAAACCCTAAACCGCGTGTGCAGGTGGACTACTCCCGTCAGGCCGGGCACTTGGCAGAAGCCCAGATGGGTTCTGGGGGGGGGGGGGGGGGTGGGGGGGGTGGGGGGGGTGTGGGCCAGAGCTCTAATTCTACAGGAGTCTGCACCCTAAACCCTAAACCCTAACCCTCGCACCCTGGTTGAAGGGCTGACCGGATTTGGGGCGTCCGCGTCTTAGAGTTTGGCTTTGGAGTTCAGGGTCTAGGGTTAACGGCACAAGGCTGCGTGGGCCCCTTTTGTTGCCTTAGGATCACATGGGCTACATGTCGCTATTCTGTGTCGAGGCATTCGAACCGGAGCATGGCTGGCGTCACGGATCTTTCTTGTACGCCGAAAATCCAGAGACTCCAATGTCAGTATCTGTCGGTGAACAGGTCCTTTCATGATCACAGGGATACCAATAGCTGGTGCTTTTTTCAGGAATGTTCCTTAAATCATGGGTTTGGGTTTTGGGGGCTTGCGAGTCTTCCTGAATTCAGGGGTATTGAAGGTCTCTGGGAGGCCATTGTCACCGCATGTTGAATCTTATAGAAACAGGAAGCGCCCTTAAGACCTGTGCTTACGGTTCATGATTTGAAGTGTAGGGTGAATGCTTACAGACCCAAAACCCTAAACCCCATCTCACTGGCCAATGAACTCAGCCAAAGCCCCTTGAATGACTCAGGCTAGCTAAACCCTAAAACCCCAAAAACCCGTTGGCGACCTCAGGTTACCGGCTTCATCCGCAGCCTCCGAACGCAGGAGAGTGGGGCCTTGGATTGGGCACCTGCAAGGCAGACTGATGAAGCTTTGAACACAACGGAAACCCTGGTTTAGGGTTTCGGGTAGGGTTCAGGGTTTAGGGTTTAGGGGCCAGAAGGCCTGCCTGCCTTATCCAGGGTGTGCAGATGGCAGGGCAGTGACGGCAATTATGTTTGTGTGCTGAGGCGTAGACACCCCTCACATTCTATTGGGCTTGGGGTCCCCAACCAATCCAAGGGACTTGTTCGATCTTGTTTGTTTCTAAGTATATGTGTAGATAGTTGTCAGTCCAAGGAAAACTTGAGCCCCTCAAGCCCACAAAAGGCCTTCGCCTGCCTCGTCCGGATTTTCTCATCGGGGCTCAGCTTTGACGGTTCCCCGTTGCCTAAACCCTAAACCCTAAAAGGGCCTAAACCCTAAAACTAGTCCTGTGGCCCTCTTGGAATCCCTGATCCCTAACTTAGTAGAAGAGTAGGTAGCCTTCGACCTTTTTGGGGTCTTCTATCCCCTTTGTGATCCCAAAGGCCCAAAGGTTAACCTTCAGTTCCCCTAGGATACTGGACAACTAAGCTAAAGTTGAGCCCGACCTTCTTGCGCAACTGAGCGAGTCTCTCCATCGGAACTGCTTGCTGCTGTCGCGCGTTTCGTTGGCACGCCTGGCCTGAGCCCAAGCTCCATGTCAAAAAACCACGTGAACATAAGGGGGATTCCGAAAAACACTGTTTGTAGGATCCTTATGTTTTATGTGGTGTTTTGGGCCCCTAATGTCGGTCTCGGCCAGTTCGTGTGCAGTGTCGTCAGGCCGTTGTTGGCGGCGTTGGTGGCGTGGGCGCGTGATGTTCCATGATGCTCTGCTGCGCACAAAGACAGGGTCATAGTTGAGGACGCCATCCTAAGGATACTAATTCTGTTATTTTGATATCCCCATAATCGGGTAGCCTAATTTCATTTCCTTCACAGCAACCCAGAGACGCCTCCTCCTTAGCCCTTGTGCTCCAAAATCCCGCTAACATCCCCTAAGCCCTAAACCCCTGCAGCGAAACAACCCTGCACCGGACTCCTGAAACCCTGGAACCCACAAATCTTCCCTAAACCCTAAACCCTAAACCCTAAACTCTAAAACCCTAAACCCCAAAGCCCTTCCAGCGGAGCAGGAGGAAGTGTTCGGGGCCCGGAAGCACCACAGGGATGAGGCGCTGGGGCGGGCTTTTTCGAAGGCTTAGGGTTCAGGGTTCAGGGTTTAGGGTTTAGGGTTTAGGGTTTAGGGTTCAGGGTTCAGGGTTCAGGGTTCAGGGTTCAGGGTTCAGGGTTTAGGGTTTAGGGTTTAGGGTTTAGGGTTTAGGGTTTAGGGTTTAGGGTTTAGGAACGCAAGAGGGTATAAGGATGCGGGGTTTCTGGGGTGTGTCTTGGGGGATGTGGGGTTATTTTGGGGTTCAGGGATGGTTTGGAGTTGAGGGATCAGGGCTCAGGGTGCGGGATGCTCCTTGGGCCTTGAGGCCCTTGGCCTCTTGGAGGGGCGTAGAGTGAGAGATCGCCATGTGAGGTCGCACGTGGCCATAATCTTTGGACAGAGGGTTGCACAGAAGAAGTGTGGCTCGGGAGTCTTGCCCGAAAATTCTGAAGTGGTATGCTGCCTCGTGGGACTCCCTTCAGGGGCGCAAGTAGGGAATTTGTTGTGCTCACACCCTGCTTGGGCGACGCCGGTGCGGCCTGCATTGCACAAAGATCTCCCTCTCGGTTGGGGAAAACCTAAACTCGGTCAGTGTTAGGGATCCTTTTTGCTTTTTGGGTTATGGGCTTTCTTATATATGAACAATAAGGATCCTTTTTTCTTCCTAGGGGAACAGGGGTTAAGTAAAGGGGTAACTCGCCTAAAGGTGTTTCCCTGATCCTTAGGAATGTCCCAAGGTAATGTTGGACACGGTGAAAAATCCACCCCCCCCCCCCCCCCCCCCCCCCCCCCCCCGCCGCCCCAGAACAGTCGACGTGAGACACTCCTGCGGAAAGCTTGAACCCCACTCCCCAAAGCCTGCAAGCTGGAGTTCACCGAAGGGGCGGGCCGAACTACGCTCTAAATTCTTCTTCGCGGGTGTAGGGTTTAGGGCTTAGATCGCTGTGCTCCTGTGCTCAGGAAGAGGAGTATGGAGTGGGGAGCTTGGCCCACACAGGGACATGCCGGGACGTTAATGTGAACCAAACCCCCTTACATCCTAAGCCCTAAGCCCTAAAGCGCTAAAGCCCTGAAGCCCCAACGCCCTAAGGCCCTAAAGCCCTAAAGCCCTGAAGCCTTGAAGCCCTAAAGTCCTAAAGTCTAAAGCCCCAAGCCCGACCTTGTTGTGGCTGTTTTGAGTTTTTGGCTTGCGGTTTTTGGTTCGAAGCTTCGTCACATCTTGCAGCACTCCTCCCCAATCTCCCTAAACCCCAAACTCCCTAAACCCTAAACTCTGATTGACCCTAAACTAAACCCTGGGTTTGCCCTCGATCCCACTTTTGACCTGAAGGTTTGTGGGGTCCGGCGGACGGGGGGGGGAGGGCAAACCCTAAACCCTAAACGCTAAACCCTAAACCCTAAACCCTAAACCCTAAAGAGTTCACCCTGTAGACTCCAAGGCTTTGCGACCGCATGGAAACAGAACACCCCAAAACCCTGTGGATGGTGTCAGCTAGGCGGCAAGAAAGTTTAAATCCTGAACCCCTAACACCCTAAACTTTAAACCGTAAACGCCCGAACCCTAAACCCTAAACACCCGAAACCCTAAACCCTTAAAAAAAAACCTAAACCCTAAACCCTAAACCCTAAACCCTAAACCCTAAACCCTAAACCCTAAACCCTAAACCCTAAACCCTAAACCCTAAACCCTAAACCCTAAAGAGTTCACCCTGTAGACTCCAAGGCTTTGCGACCGCATGGAAACAGAACACCCCAAGACCCTGTGGATGGTGTCAGCTAGGCGGCAAGAAAGCTTAAATCCTGAACCCCAAACACCCTAAACCTTAAACCGTAAACGCCCGAACCCTAAACCCTGAACACCCGAAACCCGAAACCCCAAACCCTAAACCCTAAACCCTCAACCCTCAACCCTAAACCCTAAACCCCAACGACCCTGACTTCCTAGCTCGGCACACGAGCCCGGGTGGTGCTGAGGCCAACAAGCGGCTCCGTAGCTGGGCCCAGGCTCGAAGAGCTTTCAGGGGTTAAGGGCCCAGGGTTTGGGGTTTAGGGTTTGGGGTTTAGGGTTTAGGGTTTCGGGTTTGGAGTTTAGGGTTTAGGGTTTAGGGCTTGTGCACTTCAGGGGGTTTGGGGTTTAGGGTTGAGGGCCTTTTGCCTTGAGCCTCTACATGTCCTACGGGTCTCCCTCCCTAACCCTCAATCCTGAGCCCCAAATCCCCCCCCCCCCCCTCACTCCCACAAAAAAAAGAACAGGCAAGGAGGTTCCCAGAGTGGCGCGCTGCACTGCATGCCTCGTAGGGTTTAGGAGTTTGGGGTTGGGTTGAAAGAGGCTCAGCTGCAAAAGGGTAGGGTTTTTAAGGCTGCAGGTTTCAGGGTTTTGGGGTATTTAGGGTTTTAGGGTTTTAGGGTTTTCGGGTTTTCGGGTTTTAGGGTTTTAGGGTTGTAGGGTTGTAGGGTTGTAGGGTTGTAGGGTTTTGGGGTGGCAGGGTGTTGGGGTCTGAGGGTTTTTAGGGTTTTCGGGAGTTTTTAGTTTTTGGGTTTAAGGTTTTCGGGCCGAGGTTTGTACGGATTTTTCGGCTGTCGAAAATCTATAACTCAATATACATACCCCTTCGCCTATAAACGGAGAACACAAGGAAATATTTTACCATGCCCCTTGAAGTTCTTTTAAGGGTATGCCCAAGGGTACCTAAACCCTAAACCCTAAACCCTAAACCCTAAACCCTAAACCCTAAACCCTAAACCCTAAACCCTAAACCCTAAACCCTAAACCCTAAACCCTAAACCCTAATTTAGAAAGAAAGGGGGGGTTGATGCAAGCTGTCGAGATGCAGGAGTTGTCGGGTTCTTAAGGGAGGGGTGTGTCAAGTGGGGATGTAACCCAAGGTTCCCTGGTACTGCCCATCCCCTAAGGCTCCCAGAGCTTCCTTAGGTACCTACCCTAAACCCTAAACCCTGAATCCTGAACCCGAACTCCCAGGAACCCCCTTCCCTTAAGGACCCAATAAAAGGAGGTACTTGGAGGGGGAAGGGGGTGACTGTGCAGTGCCTGGCCACTCTCATACGCCGATGCCAAAATAGGTGTCAGCAGGAGGGATGGATGCCACCCCAAACCCTAAACCCGAAACCCTAAACCCTAAACCTGAACCCTGAACCCTGAACCCTGAACCCTGAACCCTGAACCCTGAACCCTGAACCCTGAACCCTGAACCCTGAACCCTGAACCCTGAACCTTCACTACAGTTGGGGTCGTCTTTTCGTTGCTCGTGGAGGGAGACGCGCCACCCCTGAACCCCCTAGCGGGTTTGGTTGCGGGGATGGTTTTTCTGGTCAAAACAGCATCTTGTCCCCTGCCGCTGTTCCTCCTTGTTCACGGTCAGTTCACGGTGCATGCTGAGACTTTTGGCGTGCGTGAGGTTTTCGAGACATTGGTCAACATGTCCGCTGTTTGCTTTTTGTGTTGTCACACGTTCCGATCTCAGCGTTGCAAATACCAAACGGGATGGCCCGTTTGGTGCATGGTTTTCGTGTGTGTCTTGTGCAACGTCACGACATGCGTGGCCTGCATGGTAGAATCGAGGCATGTTTCATGGCCTTCCTGTGTTACCTACACGCGGCGCGAAATGCGTTTTTTTTCGGGTGGAGTTGCTGGTGGTCTGAGTGGGTTTTGTTCGGGGGGAACGAATGCGTGAGTAGGGCTTGCTTCGGGATGCTGACGCGTGTCAACCTCTAGTAAAGCCCCTTTCGTTTCAGGCCACGCATGCCTTGCCTCTGCAGCGCGGCGCGTATGCTGTTGTGTTTGGCTTTCAGCCAACCGGGAACCGCATCATAGGAAAATGGGCTACTGTCGAAACTTTGTTTATTTGAGTTCGGGCTTTCACGATTCTCCGCTTAGGTCTACAGTGGGTGCTTCATGGTTTTGCCTCGGCGCTTTGGGCATTCTTCTTTCTCGAATGACAAAGGATTCTGTGCAATAACACAACTCCAACCTTTCACACCAAAGACCGACTCACAACAATTATATTTCCGGTCTCTAAAACACGAAACCCTCTAAATTACAATGTAAACCCACCCTAACTTAACCCGTCGGGCTAAACCCTAAGCCCCAAAACGCTGTTCTGTGCAGCTTCTGTTGCCAGAGTCAAGAGCCTGGAGACTTGCCCGCTGCACTTTGCCAGGGGGGGGGTTGCACATCACGCTGGCAACACAACATGTATCATTTATAGTCTGTGTTCTAATTTTTTTGTGTATATATATACATATGTTACATAAATGAGTTATTGTGTTGGAGGGGTTGTCGTTTGTGTGTAGGGAGAGGGCGTGAGTTCCGGTGGTCTCGCTGTTGCGTGCTGGTACGTTGGCCCGCCCGTCCGCCCGCCACAGGCAGTGAGATCAAGGGCTCTGACGAAGGTGTCAGAGTTGTGAAAGGGCCTATGGCCGAGTGTAGCTCCCCCGCCTCTATGGAATCCATGGAATCATCAGACTCCGAGTCCGTGGCGTGTGTACGGCAAGCTGCGGAGCAGTTCGTTGCCGGAGTGATCTCCAGAATGGAACCAGAGCGACCCGACGCCCGGTAGGCCTTCGGACATTTTACATTTTCCCTTTTTGGGTTTAAGAGGATCATATTAAACCCTAAACCCTAAACCCTACACCCTAAACCCTAAACCCTAAACCCTAAACCCTAAACCCTAAACCCTAGATTTTTCGGAGGGTTTTGGGGCGCCCATCCCGAAGGACATCATTCAAGCGGTGGCTGCATGGCAAGCCCTCACTGGCCTGGGCCGCGCTTTTCGTCGCAAGGCTCGTCGCGGCCAAAGCCGCGCAAGCTTCCGCACCGAGCGTCTAGATGAGTTTCTTGGTAGCCCAATGGTACCCTGTTGCACTTTTGTTTTGGTTTTTGGCTTCACTTGTTAAGACAACACCCCAAAAAGGGCACCCTTATGATAATGTGCTTACTTTAACATGGCTGCTGGGCAACCAAGGTTTTGGAGTCATAGCTGGCACGGAAGCCAGTGGAAAAAGATCTGCACGGCCATCTACTTGAACAACTCTTTCTGCGCGTCGCTGCTCGCCACCCTCGGCTCGCTCGCTACTTCGTAGTAGAGTAGGTAACCTTTAACCTTTTAGTGGTCTCAACCATCCCACTATAATCCCAGGGTTTAGGGTTTAGGGTTTAGGGTTTAGGGTTCCCCTAGGACACTGGACAACTAAGGCCATGTGCCTGCTTGTCGGGTTTCGCGTCTTGCCAATCCCACGGTTTCAGCAGGCGCCGAAAAAATATCCACAAGGTTCCTGGCTTGAATGTTGAATTCCTTGGTAGCCCAGTGGTACCCGTTATATTTTGTGTTTTGGTTAGGAGTTCTGGGTTCCCTGTTCAAGTACCCAAGCCCCCAAAAAGGTGCCCTTATTAACATACGGTTACTGGGCTACCAAGATCTACACCTAAATACGGCAGAAGCATGGTTTGGTAGCGTAGGGTTTAGGGTTTAGGGTTTAGGGTTTAGGGCTTAGGGCTTAGGGCTTAGGGCTTAGGGTTTAGGGTTTAGGGTTTAGGGTTTAGGGTTTAGGGTTTAGGGTTTCTACGAAGAAATAGACAAGTCTTAGTGACCTCAGAATCAAGCCCAGAGCGGAGGCTTCTACTTTGACTCGGGATTTGGGGCGGGAGTGGGTTTATCAGCATAAGCCCTAAACCTTCAACCCTAAGTCATAAACCTTACCCTAAACCCTAAACCCTAAACCCTAAACCCTAAACCCTAAACCCTAAACCCTACACCCTAAACCCAAAGTGTGCAGCCGAGACTCCTGCGTCTGCACGGTCGTGGGCTTCTTCTTGTACTGCTTCTTTCTGATTTCTTGGCGGCCGTGGCAACGCATCTTTCTGGACATTCTGTGTCTTGGTAGCCCAGTGGTACCCATGTCCCATTTTTGGGGTTCAAGGTTCCCTTATCAGTAGCCAACCCTTATTATGATATGGTTACGGTGCTACCCCAGGTGTATAGATCAAGATGATTCGGAGAGGAAGACGGCCGCTCTTGTCAGCATGGGGGCCTTCCTTAAGGTCTCCGACTCGCTCCTTGCCGCTCGGTTTCGGGTTCTGTTGGGCGCGCCCCTGCTTCGCAAAGAGCGCAAGCACCCCTTAATTTAGGAATATACCTTGAATCATAATAAGGGCCCGAAACATGATTTAAGGTACTTTCCTTCATAAGGGGGGTGGTATTGGGCTCTCCGCGAACCCTAAACCTAAACCCTAAACCCTAAACCCTAAACCCAAAACGCTAAGAGCATCCCTTCGCAGCCGAGGTGCTCTGGGATCCGTCGTATACTCGTCGCCTCTGGTGTGTGCCTTGGCGAGAGTTTCCTGTGGCAGCCGAGTTCCTTAAACGAAACCCTGAACCCTGAACCCTAAACCCTGAACCCTGAACCCTGAACCCTGAACGGCCCCCCTATAAACCCTAAACCCTGAACGGCCCTAAACCCCTAAACCCTTAGTCTGACTTGTGTTACGAAAAAATGTCGCCTTCAGCGTGCAGGTGTTTGAAATGGCTGGTTTTCTGCATAGCCGCGGGGCCAACCGGCCGGCTAAGCTCACCATTCGACCGACAGTTCCTTGCCCAAAGAGCCCTTGAAACCCCTTAGTGAAGGAATTTAGGATTTAGGGTTTATAGGGTTTATATACCCTTAAATCATATTGGGATCCCTCTTGTTACTTATGATTGAAGGCATATTGTCCTTAATTAAGGGGTACTTGGACTCTTTGGGTCCTTGGTTGTCCAGCTTATTGCCGAGGTTTAGGGTTTAGGGTTTAGGGTTTAGGGTTTAGGGTTTAGGGACTGCCTCACATGGCCGTACGCCGCAGTTAGGTGCGGCAACGGCCTTCTCCTGTCTTGTGCGGGTCCCGTGCCAAAAAGGGTGAGGCCCAAGCCCATTCAAGCCCCTAAACCCTAAACCCTAAACCCTAAACCCTAAACCCTAAACCCTAAACCCTAAACCCTAAACCCAAAGGTTCTGGGACCTTTTTTCATCTCACTGCCCATCGCCCTGTCGGTGGTGCTGCTTGCCATCGCATTTCTCCCGCCGATTGTCATGAGGCATGCAAGAGTCTTAGGGATACCTTGGAAATATGTTTTTAGTTTTTGGGGTACTTGAGAATTCATTAAGAAATATGTTTTTAGTTTTTGGGTACTTGAATTCCTTAAGAAACAGAGAAAATGATCATTTTTCGTTGCTAGGTTTCCAAGTTCGGTATAGGAGTGATCTTCCTGCCCATGGCTCTGTTGGCCTTCGTAGGGTTTTATGTGAGCGTGGCAGCGCTGCGCGGGTACTACCGGTCTGTGAAGCTCCTGGAGACAGAGCTCGCAAATTTCACCGTCGCAGAAAGCTGCTGCTGGTGCTGCAATACGTTGACAGACCATACCTGCGAAGGCAAGGAGGTGATCTGTGACCGACAGGTTGTTTTTCGCTGTATTGTCATGTGGTTTGGCACCATCGAAAGCTTTGAGGAACGAGTGCGCACAGAGGTGCTGGACTGCGCCTAGGCGCTTGCAGTCACACATCTTGTGTGACCTTGCTTTGGCAGGCTTGTCCAACCCTAAACCCTAAACCCTAAATAAACCCTAAGCCCAGAAGAGTGCACACGTGGTGAGTCGGGTCTGAGGTCTGGCTGACCAGCTGTCGAAGAATGTCTTCACGTATAAGCAATGTGCAGCTGCTTCTCTGCCCTTGTTCTGGTATCACATGGACCGCGTAGTGACCCGAGCTGTGGAGGGGCCCCTGGCTTAATTTGGGATCGGCGGATCAGAGACTCCAATACCCCTGAATTTACGGAATGTTCTCTAAGCCATATCAGGAATTTTAGGGTTTACACCCCTTGATTTGAGGAATATTCTCGAGGCCATATCAGAATTTTAGTAAAATTTAAAGACTATTCCTGACCCTAAAACCTAAACCCTAAACCCTACACCCCTGAATTAAATACGGGGTCTTGGAGTGACACCGACTCGGAAGAGAGGCCTCTTGTGGCTCTGGCGCGTCAGATCTTGGGATGCTCCCCCTTATACTCACAGTCCTTCATGGGGATGAGAATAGGGGGGGGTGTACTAGAATCCCCAAGAAGGACTGTTGGGATAAGGGACCAACTCTAGACCCTAAACCCTAAACCCTAAACCCCAAACCCTAAACCCTATAAGCCTTAAACCCTAAACTCTTCGTACTTCAAGGGTGAACAACACAAGTCAGACTCTCCCAGGTCGAGGCACTCAGCGATCCGGGAACTCGCCCGCGGAACCGCCTGGGCTTTCGGGGTTTTGCCGGCATCTGGACGGCAAGAAGTTTAGTGTTTAGGGTTTAGGGTTTAGGGTCGTGGTAGCCCAGCTTTACCCTTTACATTGTTTTTGGGGTTTGGGTTCCATTGTACAGCAGCCATCAGCTGCTCTCTAGGCGACTTGGCTTTGCTGCCAACTTGAAACAAGCGTTTTTGAAAGCCTCTGACAGTGCCGTTTTGGACAGAGATCAACTGCAGGACGAGACGAGTTCAACCGTACTGCTGAGACGTCAATGTTGCGCGCGACGCCCAAACCGAACCGTTTTGAAAAGGCAAAGTGTCTTACCACAATGTGAATCAGTGCGAGCGAAACACCGGAGTACATCTGACATATTTTTGTTGTGAGAGCTTGTTTTTGATGGTTTTTGGACAGATTTGTTTAACTGTTGTTTGTTGTCAGGTTTGTTGTTTGCTGTTTTTTCGACATCCCCAGAAATGTTCACACCAACTGTCGCAATTCTCTTGGCAGGCTTGAAAACATGAGACACCCTTGGTGTTGAAACGCCCCTTGGTTCAAATTTTTGGTTTTCTGCCAAAGTGGTTGAGACACTTTTTTGGTGCACTCGTTGGTGTTGAGACATCTTTGGTTCAAATTTTGGGTTTGTCAAAGTGGTTCAAAGTTTTGGGTTTGTCGAAGTGGTCTTGAGACACCTTTTGGTTCAAATTTTGGAGGTCAACTTGTTGCTTGAGAGGTTGCAGACCACAGTGTTGGAATTGCCATCTTTGTTGGTTTCAAAGAAAGAACACAAAAAAAAGACCAGTGACAGACCAAAAATTTCTGCTTTGATGCCTTGGTGGTGGTTGGTTCCCTGATTGGTTGTCGCTTAGTTCTCGACGAATCAGAACTTTCTGCAACATGAACATTTCAACTCCTTGAATTGAACCAAAGAGTCCGGCTGCATGTTTTCGCTGCAGATGGAAACAAAAAAACCACTTCTGTCCCAAGTGTCCAAAAATCCAGGTGGCTCAAGGTGAAGGTGTTTGGAAGAGGGGCAAAGGAAATGAATCAAAAGTTACCTCCACTGCAAGTTTGGTGAGTCCATGTTGTGTGGTCAGGTGGGTGGGGTGCACACCTGCAGCTCAAGTACAAATGGCGACAGCGAATTTCAAATCGAAAATCACTTCCGCCTCAAGCCTAAAAAAGTTCTGGGTGTCGGTGTGTGTGTGTGTGTGTGTGTTTGGAAAGAGGCAGCAAAATCAAACAAAAGTAGAGAAGTGGGAAGAACAGCCCAACCTTTCTGGTTGTGACCTAAACCCTAAACGAAAGGCCCTAGACCCTAGACCCTACGCCCTAGACCCTAGACCCTAAACCCTGAACCCTGAACCTTGAATCCTAAACCTTAAACCCTAAACCCAAGCCTAGTCGGCGGGGCAACTGATGCACCTTTAAGTGTCTAGCAGCCGACCCGAAGACCCGAGTGGCCTTCCGAAACCTTGTAGTACCCAGGGACTCCAAACCCCTTAATCATCCTGGCTGTTCTCGAAGTCATGGCGCGATCCTGATTTTGGAAAGTTTTTCTGGGGGCTTAGGGTTTAGGGTTTGGAGGTTAGGGTTTAGGGTTGGGATGTTCCTCCTTGTACTAACAGTCCTGAATAGGGATTATCGTACCTGCTATTATCATCCCTTGTGAGGGGTTGTTAGCATAAGGGGGAACATCCCAAACAATATTCATTATATCTTAAAAGACTTCCTTGTGTTGTTTTGAAGAATATTCCTTGGTTAAGGAGTATTGGAGTCTCTGGGTAGTGAGCCTGAGGAACGTATCGGAAAGGGGTCGGAATAATTACTATTAGTATTCCTTCTGGTCGCTTTACAATTGCACGACCAGGACCCCCCAAAACCCTATTCTACTTACTAAGGCCCCTATGTTAGGCTTGCTGGAGGACCCCCGCAGCTCTGCTAGCCTTGATGACCCTAAACCCTAAATCCTAAACCCTAGACCCTAAACCCTGACGCAACCCTTGGGAGCTCGTTCATGGGCTTTTTGCCAGGTGAAGCTTGAGTAGGGTTTAGGGTTCAGGGTTTAAGGTTTAGTTATAAAAGGGTGCCATCGAAAGGAGCTGCTTCGCAACCTAAATACTGTCCAAACCCGTCATACGGGCGCAAATGGGGGCGGGGCCCCCCTCCCCCCCTGCCAACCCACCCGCTTTAGTTGAATCCTTGCCAGTATGCGCGTAGGGTGCATAGGGTATCAATCCTACCCACTCATGCACACAGCTGGCTGCGTGCGGGGCGCAAACAAGGGAGCTCCGCACTGTTGCGTGTTCCGCGCAAGGAACTGAGAGAGAGTAGGCCCTCAGGGGGTGCATAGGGGGGAAAAGAGAGAGCCAGACCTAGGAACCAAAAAAAACAACCGGACCCGAAAGGGAAAGTGGCCCAAAAAAAGCTTGCAACATGCCGCAGTTGTCCACCGAGGTTTCCGGTTGTATGGTGTCTCAATTCTGGCCCTTTTTGCACCCCTCAAATGAAGGGGCCGTTATACACGGAACCGCCTTCACAATCGAATAGACCCGGCCTGCAACCTCCCTGGCCGCGGACCTCTTGTACAAACCCTCCGCTGGCTGGTCCTGTGGTCCTCTGGTCCTGTGGTTCGCTGGTCCTGTGGTTCTCTGGTCCTGTGCTCCTCTGGTCCTTTAGTCCTTTGATCTTCTGGTCCTGAGGTCTGATGGTCCTGTGGTCCTCCGGCCCTCGGTTCCTCTGGTCCTGCGGTCCACTGGTCTGCCGGTCTTCCGGTCCTGCGGTCCTTTGGTCCTGTCGTTCTCAGGGTTTGCCGTGCAAGCTATGCGAGCATTGTTTTTGCGTTGTGTTATTCGCAAATGGGCGGCGGGGCTGCGTGATTCTTTTTACAACAAATCATGCTATCGTTGTGTTGGCAAGTTGGGGGACGGGGGGTTTGCTGAATCCGTGCAAGCTTGCCTGAAATCATATGAATAATTGACTTTTTCACCCATCATGCGATCATTGTGTTTGCAAATGGGGGCTTCCCCCCCGCCCCCCAACCCCCCCGCTTTTTTCAGCCGTGCAAGCTTGTTTCAAAGCATATGGATCTTGAAAAACCCAGCATGCGATCATTGTGTTTGCAAATGGGGGGGGGGGGGGGGGGGGCTGCGCGCCCCCCAACCCCCCGCCTTTTTTAGCCCATGCAAGCTTGCTTCATGCATTATGGATCTTTGTAAAACCAGCATGCGATCATGTGTTTGCAAATGGGGGGGGGGGGGGGGCGCTTGCCCCCCCCAACCCCCCGCTTTGTTTAAGCCGTGCAAGCGTCTTTCAAAGCATATGGATCCTTTAAAAACCCAGTATGCGATCATTGTGTTTGCAAATGGGGGGGGCTGCGCCCCCCCCAACCCCCCCCCCCCGCTGTTTTTTAAGCTATGCAAGCTTCTTTCAAAGCATTGGATCTTTTTAAAACACAGCATGCGATCATTGTGTTTGCAAATGGGTGGGGGGGGGGGGGGGGGCTGCGCCCACCCCCCAACCCCCCCGCTCTTTTAAGCCGCGCAAGCTGTTTCAAAGCATATGGATCCTTTGCAAACCCAGCATGCGATCATTGTGTTTGCAAGTGGGGGGGGGGGGGGGGGGCGCTGCCCCCCCCCACCCCCCGCTTTGTTTAAGCCGTGCAAGCGTCTTTCAAAGCATATGGATCCTTTAAAAACCCAGTATGCGATCATTGTGTTTGCAACCCCCCCCGCTGTTTTAAGCTATGCAAGCTTCTTTCAAAGCATATGGATCTTTTTCTAAAACACAGCATGCGATCATTGTGTTTGCAAATGGTGGGGGGGGGGGGAGCTGCGCCCCCCCCCCAACCCCCCCGCTCTTTTAAGCCGCGCAAGCTTGTTTCAAAGCATATGGATCCTTTGCAAACCCAGCATGCGATCATTGTGTTTGCAAGTGGGGGGGGGGGGGCTGCCCCCCCCGACCCCGCCGCTTTTGTATGCCGTGCGAGCTTCTTTCAAAGCATATGTTTTTTTTGAAAACCCCAGCATGCGATCATTGTGTTGGAAAGGGGGGGGGGGGGGCTGCGCCCCCAACCCCCGCTTTTTTAAGCCGTGCAAGCATCTTTCAATGCATATGAACCTTCGAAAATCCCAGCATGCGATCATTGTGTTCGCAAATGGGGGGTGGGGGGTGCTGCGCCCCCCCCCGACCCCCGCGCCTTTTTTAAGCCATGCAAGCTTGCTCCAAAGCATATGAATCTGTTGCAAAAGCTCTGTGAGCTTGTTTTTGCATTGTTGTTTGCAGATATATGTGTATGTATATATGTATGTACGTAGGACCTTTAGGGTCTATTTGGCACGCCTCTTTTGCCGCCGGGGAAATCCCTAGATTTGATTTTCAAGGATTTCATGAAATTTAAAATGCCCAAAAAATCCTTGAAATCCTTAAAAAATCAAATCCCGGGATTTAATATTTTAAGGATTTCAAGGATTTTTTGGGCATTTTAAATTTTATGAAATCCTTGAAAAATCAAATCCCGGGATTTAATTTTTCAAGGATTTCAAGGATTTCATAAAATTTAAATACCGGAACTCCTGCAAAAGCAAACCGCCCCCCTCCCCACTCAGAGTACGGGGAAGACCACGCGGATTTTAAAATTTATGAAATCCTTGAAATCCTTGAAAAATTAAATCCCGGGATTTGATTTTTCAAGGATTTCATGAAATTTAAAATGCCCAAAAAACCCTTGAAATCCTTAAAAAAATCAAATCCCGGGATTTAATATTTTAAGGATTTCAAGGATTTTTTGGGCATTTTAAATTTTTATGAAATCCTTGAAAAATTAAATCCCGGGATTTGATTTTTCAAGGATTTCAAGGATTTCATAAATTTTAAAATCCGCGTGGTCTTCCCGTACTCTGAGTGGGGAGGGGGGGTTTGCTTTTGCAGGAGTTCCGGTATTTAAATTTTATGAAATCCTTGAAATCCTTGAAAAATTAAATCCCGGGATTTAATTTTTCAAGGATTTCATGAAATTTAAAATGCCCAAAAAATCCTTGAAATCCTTAAAAATCAAATCCCGATTTAATATTTTAAGGATTTCAAGGGTTTTTTTGGCATTTTAAATTTTATGAAATCCTTGAAAAATCAAATCCCGGGATTTGATTTTTCAAGGATTTCAAGGATTTCATAAATTTTAAAATCCGCGTGGTCTTCCCGTACTCTGAGTGGGGAGGGGGGGGTTTGCTTTTGCAGGAGTTCCGGTATTTAAATTTATGAAATCCTTGAAATCCTTGAAAAATTAAATCCCGGGATTTAATTTTTCAAGGATTTCATGAAATTTAAAATGCCCAAAAAATCCTTGAAATCCTTAAAAAAATCAAATCCCGGGATTTGATTTTTTAAGGATTTCAAGGATTTTTTGGGCATTTTAAATTTTATGAAATCCTTGAAAAATCAAATCCCGGGATTTAATTTTTCAAGGATTTCAAGGATTTCATAAATTTTAAAATCCGCGTGGTCTTCCCGTACTCTGAGTGGGGAGGGGGGGGGTTTGCTTTTGCAGGAGTTCCGGTATTTAAATTTTATGAAGTCCTTGAAACCTTGAAAAATCAAATCCCGGGATTTAATTTTTCAAGGATTTCATAAAATTTAAAATGCCCAAAAAATCCTGAAATCCTTAAAAAAATCAAATCCCGGGATTTAATATTTTAAGGATTTCAAGGATTTTTTGGGCATTTTAAATTTTATGAAATCCTTGAAAAATTAAATCCCGGGATTTGATTTTTCAAGGATTTCAAGGATTTCATAAATTTTAAAATCCGCGTGGTCTTCCCGTACTCTGAGTGGGGGGTGCTTTTGCAGGAGTTCCGGTATTTAAATTTTATGAAATCCTTGAAATCCTTGAAAAATTAAATCCCGGGATTTAATTTTTCAAGGATTTCATGAAATTTAAAATGCCCAAAAAATCCTTGAAATCCTTAAAAAATCAAATCCCGGGATTTAATATTTTAAGGATTTCAAGGGTTTTTTTGGGCATTTTAAATTTTATGAAATCCTTGAAAAATCAAATCCCGGGATTTGATTTTTTCAAGGATTTCAAGGATTTCATAAATTTTAAAATCCGCGTGGTCTTCCCGTACTCTGAGTGGGGAGGGGGGGTTTGCTTTTGCAGGATTTCCGGTATTTAAATTTTATGAAATCCTTGAAATCCTTGAAAAATTAAATCCCGGGATTTAATTTTTCAAGGATTTCATGAAATTGAAAATGCCCAAAAAATCCTTGAAATCCTTAAAATATTAAATCCCGGGATTTGATTTTTTTAAGGATTTCAAGGATTTTTTGGGCATTTTAAATTTCATGAAATCCTTGAAAAATCAAATCCCGGGATTTGATTTTTCAAGGATTTCAAGGATTTCATAAATTTGAAAATCCGCGTGGTCTTCCCGTACTCTGAGAGGGGAGGGGGGGGGTTTGCTTTTGCAGGAGTTCCGGTATTTAAATTTTATGAAGTCCTTGAAATCCTTGAAAAATCAAATCCCGGGATTTAATTTTTCAAGGATTTCATAAAATTTAAAATGCCCCAAAAATCCTTGAAATCCTTAAAAAATCAAATCCCGGGATTTAATATTTTAAGGATTTCAAGGCTTTTTTGGGCATTTTAAATTTTATGAAACCCTTGAAGAATTAAATCCCGGGATTTGATTTTTCAAGGATTTCAAGGATTTCATAAATTTTAAAATCCGCGTGGTCTTCCCGTACTCTGAGTGGGGAGGGGGGCGTTTGCTTTTGCAGGAGCTCCGGTATTTAAAGTTTATGAAATCCTTGAAATCCTTGAAAAACTAAATCCCGGGATTTAATTTTTCAAGGATTTCATGAAATTTAAAATGCCCAAAAAATCATTGAAATCCTTAAAGAACTAAATCCCGGGGTTCGGTTTAGGGTTTAGGGTTTAGGGTTTAGGGTTTAGGGTTTAGGGTTTAGGGTTTAGGGTTTAGGGTTTAGGGTTTAGGGTTTAGGGTTTAGGGTTTAGGGTTTAGGGTTTAGGGTTTAGGGTTTAGGGTTTAGGGTTTAGGGTTTAGGGTTTAGGGTTTAGGGTTTAGGGTAATATCCTTGAAACCCTTAACAAAAATCAAATACCGGATTTGATGGTGTAAGGAGTTCATAAAAAGTTAAGATGCCGAAAAAGAATTAAAACCCTTTAAAATCAAACCCCGGGATTTGTCTTTTCCAGGATTTCAGACATACCCGCTCATTGCCCATCCCACATCACCCCGCATCATCTCCCATCGTTTCTCTCATCCCCCATCATGCCCCATCATCCCCCAATCATCCCCCATCATCTCCCATCATCATTCCCCGTCATCTCTCATAATCCCTTTCACCCCCCCATCATCCACCATCATCCCCCATCAGGCCCCCATCATCGTCCCCGATCAGCCCCTATCATGCCCCATCATGTCTCTCATCCCGCGTCATCCCCCATCATTCCCCATCATCCCCCATCATCTCCCATCATCCCGCATCATCCCCCATCATCCCCCATCATCATTCCCCATCATCTCCCATAATCCCTTTCACCCCCCATCTTGAGGGGTTAGTGACTGCCCTAGAGGTTAGTCGTATGTCCCCCCGCTTCGTGTTGTTGTGATTTGGTAGGGGCCCAGAGGTTTGTATGAGTTGTTTTCTTCGTTCGTGTTGTAAGGGTTTTGTGAGGGCCCCGGAGGTTTGTCGCATGTCCGATTTCTTCGTGCTTGTAGGGTTTGGGGATTGTCTAGATAATTGTCAAAAATCATTCCTTCCGCGCTCGTACTATGAGGGGCTAGTGGCTGCCCTAGAGGTTTGTTGTATATTCCCCCGCTTCGTGTTCCTGAGATTTGGTAGGGGCCAGAGGCTTGTCATATGTCCCCTCCCTTCGTCCCTTCGTGTTGTGAGGGTTGCATTCGGCCTTGGAGGTTTGTCGTATGTCCCCTTTCTTGGCGTCTAGATGATTGTCATCATAAGTCATTTGCTTCCGTGGTCGTATTATGAGGGCTATTGACCGCCCTAGAGGTTTGTCGTATGCCCCCCTGCTTCGTGTTCCTGTGAGTTGGGAGGGGCCTAGAGGTTTATCTTTTGTCCCCTCCCTTCGTCCCTTCGTATTGTAAGGGTTTCGTGAGCGCTCTGGAGGTTTTTCATATGTCCCCTTTGTTCGTGCTTGTAGGGTTGAGGGAGTGTCTAGATGATTATCATATATCATTTGCTTCCGCAGTCGCTATGAGGGTATTGATTGCCCTAAAGATTTCTCGTGTGCCCCCCCGCTTCGTATTCCTGTGATTTGGTAGGGGTCTAGAGGTTTGTCGTAATTCCTCTCCCTTCGTTCCTTCGTGGGATGTTTGCGTGTGTCCCCTTTCTTCGTGCTTGTAGGGTTTGGGGAGCCTAGACGACTGATATATATATATATAATTCGATTCCGCGCTCGTATTGTGAGGGGCTAGTGATCGCCCTAGAGGTTTGTCGTATGTCCCCCCCATTTCCTGTTCCTGAGATTTGGTAGGGGCCTAGAGCTTTGTCGTATGTCCCCTCCTTTCGCCCCTTCGTGTTGTAGGGGTTTTGTTGGGCCTTGAAGGCTTGTCGTGTGTCCCCTTTCTTCGTGCTTGGAGAGTTTGAGGAGCGTCGAGATGACTACCATACATCATTTGCTTCCGTGCTCGTACTATGTGCGGTTAGTGACTGCCCTAGAGGTTTGTCGTATGTCCCCTTCCTTCGTCCCTTCGCGTTGTATGGGTGGTAAGGGTTTTGTGAGGGCCCTGGAGGCTAGTCGTATATCCACTTTCTTCGAGCTTGTAGGGTTTGGGGGGGAGCGTCTAGAGTCTAGATGATCGTCATATATGATTTGCTTCCGTGCTCAAACTATGAGGGGCTAGTGACTGTCATAGAGGTTTGTCATTTGTCCCCCCCGTTTCCTTGGTCCTGTGATTTGGTAGGGGCTTAGAGGTTTGTCATACGTTCCCTCGCTTCGTCCTTTCGTGTTGCAAGGGTTTTGTGAGAGCCCGGCAAATTTGCCGTATGTCCCTTTTCTTCTTGCTTGTAGGGTTTGGGGAGCGTCTAGACGACTGACATATGTAATTTGATTCCGGGCTCGTATTGTGCGGGGCTAGTGACTGCCCTAGAGGTTTGTCGTATGCCCTCCTCTTGTTCCTGTGATGTAGTAGGGGCCTACAGGTTTGTCGTGTGTCCCCTTTCTTGGCATCTAGATGATTGTCATAAGACATTTGCTTCTGTGGTCGTATTGTGAGGGCTATTGACTGCCCTAGAGGTTTGTCGTATGCCCCCCTGCTTCGTGTTCCTGTGAGTTGGAAGGGCCTAGAGGTTTATCTTTTGTCCCCTCCCTTCGTCCCTTCGTGTTGTAAGGGTTTCGTGAGCGCTCTGGAGGTTTTTCGTATGTCCCCTTTGTTCGTGCTTGCAGGGTTTGGGGAGTGTCTAGATGATTATCATATATCATTTGCTTCCGCAGTCGCTATGAGGGTATTGATTGCCCTAAAGATTTCTCGTGTGCCCCCCCGCTTCGTATTCCTATGATTTGGTAGGGGTCTAGAGGTTTGTCGTAATTCCTCTCCCTTCGTTCCTTCGTGGGATGTTTGCGTGTGTCCCCTTTCTTCGTGCTTGTAGGGTTTGGGGAGCCTAGACGACTGATATATATATATATATATAATTCGATTCCGCGCTCGTATTGTGAGGGGCTAGTGATCGCCCTAGAGGTTTGTCGTATGTCCCCCCGATTCCTGTTCCTGAGCTTTGGTAGGGGCCTAGAGCTTTGTCGTATGTCCCCTCCTTTCGCCCCTTCGTGTTGTAGGGGTTTGTTGGGCCTTGAAGGTTTGTCGTGTGTCCCCTTTCTTCGAGCTTGGAGAATTGAGGAGTGTCGAGATGATTACCATACATCATTTGCTTCCGTGCTCGTACTATGTGGGGTTAGTGACTGCCCTAGAGGTTTGTCGTATGTCCCCTTCCTTCGTCCCTTCGCGTTGTATGGGTGGTAAGGGTTTTGTGAGGGCCCTGGAGGCTAGTCGTATATCCACTTTCTTCGAGCTTGTAGGGTTTGGGGGGAGCGTCTAGAGTCTAGATGATCGTCATATATGATTTGCTTCCGTGCTCAAACTATGAGGGGCTAGTGGCTGTCCTAGAGGTTTGTCATTTGTCCCCCCCGTTTCCTTGGTCCTGTGATTTGGGAGGGGCTTAGAGGTTTGTCATACGTTCCCTCGCTTCGTCCTTTCGTGTTGCAAGGGTTTTGTGAGAGCCCTGCAAATTTGCCGTGTGTCCCCTTTCTTCTCACTTGTAGGGTTTGGGGAGCGTCTAGACGACTGACATATAATTTGATTCCGTGCTCGTATTGTGAGGGGCTAGTGATTGCCCTAGAGGTTTGTCGTATGTCCCCCCGATTCCTGTTCCTGAGATTTGGTAGGGGCTTAGAGCTTTGTCGTATGTCCCCTCCTTTCGCCCCTTCGTGTTGTAGGGGTTTTGTTGGGCCTTGAAGGTTTGTCGTGTGTCCCCTTTCTTCGTGCTTGGAGAGTTTGAGGAGCGTCGAGATGATTACCATACATCATTTGCTTCCGTGCTCGTACTATGTGGGGTTACTGACTGCCCTAGAGGTTTGTCGTATGTCCCCTTCCTTCGTCCCTTCGCGTTGTATGGGTGGTAAGGGTTTTGTGAGGGCCCTGGAGGCTAGTCGTATATCCACTTTCTTCGAGCTTGTAGGGTTTGGGGGAGCGTCTAGAGTCTAGATGATCGTCATATATGATTTGCTTCCGTGCTCAAACTATGAGGGGCTAGTGGCTGTCCTAGAGGTTTGTCATTTGTCCCCCCCGTTTCCTTGGTCCTGTGATTTGGTAGGGGCTTAGAGGTTTGTCATACGTTCCCTCGCTTCGTCCTTTCGTGTTGCAAGGGATTTTGTGAGAGCCCTGCAAATTTGCCGTGTGTCCCCTTTCTTCTCACTTGTAGGGTTTGGGGAGCGTCTAGACGACTGACATATAACTGGCTAGTGACTGCCCTAGGGGTTTGTCGTATGCCCCCCCCCCCCCGCTTCCTTGTTCCTGTGATGTAGTAGGGGCCTACAGGTTTGTCGTATGTCCCCTGCCTTCGTCCTTTCGTGTTGTAAGGCTGATAAAGTTTTTCTGAGGGCCCTTGGAGATTTGTCGTATGTCCCCACGCTTCGTGTTCCTGAGATTTGGTAGGGGCCAGAGACTTGTCGAATGTCCCCTCCTTTCGTCCCTTCGTGTTGAAATTGCTTTGTTGGGGGAAGGTTTGTCGTATGTCACCTTTCTTTCTTCTTAGAGGGTTTGGGGATCTTCTAGAAAACTGTCATATATCATTTGCTTCCGTGCTCGTATTATGAGGGGCTGGTGTTTGTCATAGAGGTTTGTCGTATGTCCCGCCGCTTTCTGTTCCTGCGATGTGGTAGGGGCCTAAAGAGGTTTGTCGTGTGCCCCCTCCCTTCGTCCCTTTGAGTTGCAAGGGTTTTGTTGGACCTGGAAGATTTATCGTATGTCTCCTTTCTTCGTGCTTGTAGGGCGTGGGGAGCGTCTAGATGATTATCATATATGATTTGCTTCCGTGCTCGTATTATGAGGGGCTAGTGACTGCCCTAGAGGTTTGTTTTATGTCTCCCTGCTTCGTGTTCATGTCATTTGCTAGGGTCCTGGAGATTTGTCGTATGTCATTTTACCATATACGAAATTAGATACAATCCCTTCGTCCCTTCGTGTTGTAAGGGTTTCGTGAGGGTCCTAGAGGTTTGTCGTATGTGCCCTTCCTTCGTCCCTTCTTGTTGTAAGGGTTTTGTGAGGGCCCTGCAAATTTGCCGTATGTCCCTTTCTTCGTGCTTGTAGGATTTGGGCAGCGTCTAGATGATTGTCATTATCATTTGCTTCCGTGCTCGTACTATGAGGCGCTAGTAACTGCCCTAGACCTTCAGGGCCCTCACAAAACCCTTACAACACGAAGGGACGAAGGGAGACGACGTACGACAAACCTCTATCATCTAGATGCTCCCCAAACCCTACAAGCAAGAAGAAAGGGGACATACGACAAACCTCCAGGGCCCTCACAGAACCCTTACAATAGGAAGGAATGAAGGGAGGCGACACACTACAAACCTTTAGGCCCCTACCAAATCACAGGATCACGAAGCGGGGGCGTCATCTGACAAACCTCCAGGCCAATCACTAGCCCCTCATAATACGAGCACGGAAGCACATGATATGTGATTATCATCTACACACTCCCCAGACCCTACAAGCACGAACAAAGGGGACATACGACAAACCTCCAGGACCCTCCCAAAACCCTTACAACACGAAGGGACCAAGGGAGGGGACACACGACAAACCTTTAGCCCCCTACCAAATCACAGGAACACGAAGCGGGGGGACATACGACAAACCTCTAGGGCAGGCACTAGCCCTCATAATACGAGCACGGAAACACATCATATATGATAATCATCTTGATGCTCCCCCAAAACCTATAAGAACGAGAAAGGGGAAGCACACAAACCTCCAAAGCCCTTACAAAACCCTTACAACACGAAGGGACGAAGGGAGGGGACATACGACAAACCTCTGGACCCTACCAAGTCACAGGAAACACGAAGCGAGGGTGCTTGCCTAAGTCTGGCTGTTGGCCGGCTGGATCTACATTTACTGCTACTACTACTACTACTACTACTACTACTACTACTACTACTACTCCTACTCCTACTACTACTACTACTACTACTACTACTACTACTACTACTACTACTACTACTACTACTACTACTACTACTACTACTACTACTACTACTACTACCTACTACTACTACTACTACTACTACTACTACTACTACTACCACTACTACTTTCAAGAAGTTTTGTAAATAGTAAACAAAGGGGCGTGCCAAATAGACCCTAAAGGTCCATGCCACATATATGTATACATATTTGTTTATATTTAGATATATATGTATGTATGTATGTATGTATGTATGTGTGTATGTGTGTGTATGTGTGTGTATGTGTGTGTATGTGTGTGTATGTGTGTGTATGTGTGTGTATGTGTGTGTATGTGTGTGTGTATGTGTGTGTGTATGTGTGTGTATGTGTGTGTGTATGTGTGTATGTGTGTATGTGTGTATGTGTGTATGTGTGTGTTCGATTCTGAAGTTAACGCCCCTCAGTACTGTTGCCAGGGTTTGGCACGCTTTGTATTTAAAGCGTATCAAAAGCCCTGAGATTTGGTGCGTTGCTGCGGTTTTTGCAATGATTCAGGAGCTTGAAACGCGGAAAGCACTGCAAATGATAGCATGTATTTGCAGTGTGTTAAAAGCCCGTGCGTGCTGTAATTGCTAGGATTTCGGGCACTGTCGAGCAGTCCAACGTGCAGAAATTCCATGATCTACAGTTGTTTCCTGCAGTTTTTGCAATGACCTCGAAACGCGGAAATCACTGCAAATGACAGTTTTTACAGCGTATGAAAAGCCCATAAATGCCGAAATTGCTAGGATTTGGCGCACTGTCAATCAGGCGAACGTACAGAAATACCAAGATTTACAGGTTTTTCTGATTCAGGAGCTCGAAACGAGGAAAACGCGGCAAATTGCAGTATTTACGGCGTATGAAAGCCGTGAATGCTGTAATTGCTCGGATTTGCTGCACTGTTCAGCAGGCGAACGTTCATAAACACCATGGCTTACAGGTTTTGCGACGTTTTTTGCAATGAATCAGGAGCTCCAAATGCGCAAAAAATTGCAAATTACTATTTTCAGCCCGTCGACCGCCGAGGTGTCGAGCCAGACCTTGGAAAAAGAAAAAAGGAGAGCCAGACCTAAGAAACAAAAACACATCCGCCTTCCCTTTCGATCATGAACCCTTATGCCAGTTTGAGGTGATCTTCTTCATTGCATCTACGCTTGCGTTCTTGCTGCGGCGCCAGTACTGCGGCTGCTGCAGCGGAGTTGTGATGAATTGCTGCTTGGCCAGGTTCTGTTTAATTGAGTTTTTTTGGTTTTAGGGTTAAGGGTTTAGGGTGTAGGGCTGGCTTTCCCGCGCGATGTGCGCAACAACACGCGCTGAACCTTCCAGGCATTCCAGGGTGCAAAGTTCAGGGGCTCTGCGCCACGGAAGGTGAGTCGATGTTTACAAATCGAGCGTCTCCTAGGTAGGATACGGGGGACCCTTAAACGGGAACCCTTCTGAACCCTCTTGTGGCTCTCTTAAACAAGGACCTTAATGATTATTCAGAGGGTCTATGTTCCCAAGGGTCCCCCTAATCCTATCCCCTACTTGGAGGTTCATGGTACTTACTAACCAAGTATAACTGTACTTATAACCCTACTTATAATACCCCTAAAGGGCCTTATAGGGGTTATCCCACTTATAAGTAGGGTTATAAGCCCAGTTACAATTGGTCAGTAAGTACCATGAACCTCCAAGTATCCTCTAGCTTCCCAAGGCTTGATCCTTGTGATCGTGGTGGCTGCCTTCGTCGGCTTGCTCGAATTGGAGCTGCTATGTTGGGCAGTGGACATTGTGGAAACTTACCTGTTCAGCGTTTGTCACGTACTAGGTAGGCCCTCGGGATATGTCATATTTTGCCATAGTGGGTTTAAGAGAAGCACATTTAGGAATATTTGTTCAGAGGGTTTTCCGGGCCATTCTAGCTTTATTGTTTATCAAGGTAGGCAGGCAGCAGTATGAAAGGCTGATTTCGTTTCTCGAGCTTCTTGGGCATTTAATCAGCGATGCAGCCGCTGGCGGCTGTAATTCAGAAGCCGGGGTAGAGGTTGCAAGGATGGTGGTAGGGATGTCAATAGGGGGGTTTACGATGATAAGGGACCCCGAACATAGACACCCAAAGAGAAGGCTCCCCTGATTATAAGGACCCCAATAAGGTCGCCCCTAAGACCGTAACCCCCATATCACCCAAGAGACAGTCCAGGAAAACGGCAACAAATTGTACGACCTGCTTCCAGGCTCCTGTTTTTTCATGTGCGCCATGCTCTCGGTCGCAGCGTTGGTCTTCGCCTGCAAGAGGAACCTGGTGATCGTTGCACAGCTTCGCCGTCGAGATCGCAAGTAGCCCGAAAAATTGCCAAGAGTCGCGTCCGGCGTGGAAATGCCGTGGAGCACCGTGTCCGGTGCCACTTGCACCGGTTCCCTCTTTTCATTGCTGGGCTCCCAAGCAGGCTCGTCGCAGCTGTTGCTGTTGCGTGCCTCAATCAAATACATGCACGCATGTTTCACCTTGCGAGCAGGACCACCCCTTTTGAACTCAAACAGTGAGTAAACCCTGAGCCTGAAGCCCTATCCTCAGCATGAGCCTTAAGCCCTTTGCAAGCCCCAAAAACACCTTTAAAACCCTCAACCCTAAGCCCCAAACCCTAAACCAGAAACCCTAAACCCCGTTTAGGAACACCCGTGAGAGCCCCGGAGATCTCCCTGCAAGGAGCCGCCCGCGCCCTCCGAGGAGGAGATAGCGGCCTTCCGCCTTCTCCTCAGGGTTTAGGGTTTAGGGTTTCGGGTTTAGGGTTTAAAGTTTAGGGTTTAGGGTTTAGGGTTCAGGGTTCAGGGTTCAGGGTTTAGGCTTCAGGGTTTAGGGTATAGGGTTTGGGGCTTCGGGGTTCTTCGGGTTCGTGGGGTTGATCGGATCGTTTTAGGGGGAACATGGAGGAACAGGCCTGAGTGGTGGCACTTGTGACTTGGTTTAGGGTTTAGGGTTTAGGGTTTAGGGTTTAGGGTTTAGGGTTTAGGGTAAACCCTGTCTGCTTAGCGGGTGGCAAAAAGGGGTGAGCCGACTGTATAGTTCTCGCTAGTGCTGGGTTTTGGGATTCTTGAGGGTACTATAGGGGGTCGGAATAATTTCTAGTGGTATTCCCTTATGGTCCCTTTGAAAGATACTATAAAGCCTCCCAAAACCCTATTCTAATTGTTAAGGCCCCTATATTCGGTACTCGCGAAGCCTGTCCAGCTTGGCTGCATGTCCTGGTTCTCTAAGTTGTGCATTGTTGGCCTTTTGAATCCTTTCCCGGTCCTTGGACACTCCAGCGTTACATATTGTCCGGTTCCTCGGTGGCTTGGGAACATAGTCTTCCCTAAGTCCCTGAGGCCCTAAATCCGACGTGAAGTTACCAAGGGGATCGCTATCCCATGGACGAGCCGCAGCCTCAGCACAAGAAGCTGTCGACGCAAATGTGCGGCAATTGCGATGCGTGTATTTACGCCTTAATTAAGGTGCAAACCTGAAACGCTAGATATATATATATATATAGGGATCCTGATTATGACTTAAGGTGCTCCTTAGTGACTTGGTGTTTGGCAGTCCTGTTTCGGGTTCCGAGCTTCGGATTGATAACCTCTTTTGCCCATGGACCCGTCCTGCCTTTCTGTTTTGCTTCTTAGGGTTTAGGGTTTAGGGTTCCTTCCAAGGGGCTTTGTACCCTGAACCCTTTCAAGAAGCAGAAACCCCAAGGCCCTGAACCCCATGTACCTACAGTGATTGCCCTGTATGCCGTGTCTCATTCCCCGAGCCTGCCTGGTCACCCATCACTCTCTCACCTCTCCTACTTCTCTCCCCTCTTGCTCTGGCTCTTCCTCTTCCCCTTTCCTGTTCTGGTTCATCTTCTTTCGTTCCTTCTTGATTCTTGTCACTTGTCTTTGCATGGCTTTCCTCTCTCTCGCCTTCTCTCTTTTCTTCGCGTCTGCGATGTCCTGCCCCGCGTAGTCCGACAACCATCGAAGGTGGCACATTTGAAGGGTGAGAGCTGGTGCTTCAATCGATGCAAGGCGTGCCTACGAGTACCTGACGAGCTCGCCGGTGGCGGCGCAAATCAAGGTGCCGCCCGCAACCCCTTTGGTGATGCTCAAGAAGTCTTCACAGGCAATGCTGTCTAGGATGCCCAGTAGTGCCCTTATTCCCTTTTTTGGGGGTTTAAGTTCCCTTATAAAACCCCTAACCCCAATTAACCCCAAAACCCCACGCCCAAACTCCTAGATGGCACAGGGGCCCGATGTCTTGGTCTGCTTGGTCCACGCAGCTGTCCAAACCCACCCGCAGGTTTGCCAGCCTTACCCTACCTGGGCAACGGCTTTTAGGGCCTTTTAGGGTTTAGGGTTTTTTGGGTGTAAGGTTTTCGGGTTTAGGGTTTTTTGGGCTAGGGTTCAGGGTTTGAAGGTTCAGGGTTTTCGGGTTTAGGGCTTTTAGGGGTTTTAGGGTTATGAGGGTAGGCCTTTAGGTTTTTGTGGGGGGGTGTAGTGGGTCTCCAGAGCCACTCACAGTCCTTAAGTGGGGATCAGCCTTGATTCAGAATTATTGCAAATTGTTGTTGCGCATGTATATAGCTTCGACTTCGGCGCCCGTAAACACAAGTCCCTTATAAGCAGAAGACGCTCAGGGGTTTAAAAAATAGGGGACCCAAAAATAGATCCACACGTAGTCGGATCCTGAGGAATTTACCCCTAAACCCCCAACCCCCAAACCCAAACCCTAAACCCTAAACCCCTAACATCGAAACACCCCAACTTAGGGTTGGTAACATGGTCCAGGTGCTGACGGAATTCAGGCCGCGCAACGAGGGCGAGCCGGACTACTCATCTCTGGCTCCTCCGCCTCGTTTTCTACAACCCTAAACCCTAAACCCTAAACCCCAAACCCCAAACCGTAAACCCTAAACCCTAAACCCTAATGTTGGACCTGCTTTAATAATCTAACCCCCCCCCCCCCCAAACCCAAACAGTCCCCGACGCTTATGCCTTCCTGCAAACCGAAGGACTGAGCCGCGGGCCCCGGAAGATTTGTATTACAGCGGGCCCCCAAACCAAGGTGTCAAACTGTGTCCGGAGGCCTCCGTAAGCTACCCCCTTTCCAGATATGATTCGCCTATGGAATCATGTTTTAAGTAAGGAATTTATAAAGAAAACGCGCCCTGAAAAAAGAAGATTTTCGGAGATCCTGGAAAGGTCGAGGCTTCAGGCTTCAAGTATTTCCCCTTCTCGAGAAAGCTTCGAAGGACTGAGGCCCATAAAAAACAGTCACGGCCCGAACACTTGTCATTATAGTGTCCCCCAAAACAAAGGCCAATTCTGAATAGCCGAATTTTTTTTCGTAATAGCAACCCCCTAGAATATTGCGGGTGCAACCCTAAACCGTAAATCCTAAACCCTAAGCCCTAAACCCTAAACCCTAAGACCCTTCCACCGGATGTTTTCGCAGAAGGTCAGGTAGAATAAGCCCTGACTCCTAACTCCCTAACCCCTAAATCCTTAACCCAGGCTAGTCGGCGAGATGCAGCTCGAGCCACCATAGCATGGCTTCGCACAGTTTTCCTCGTTGCGGTATGTCCGGGTGATACTGGCAATGCGCGCAGGCTTGCTACTGTACTTTGGGCTGAATCCGAGTTGGGGCGGCAGTACTTCTATGGGATGTCATATGACATCACCTCTGTGCGATACCTGCATGTTCTGGGCGGGCATCACATGTTTCACCTCATGTGCAACATCAGTCTCATGGATATCATCGTGCGTGATGTCGCAGTAGAAATACTATGTGGCAACAAGGGGTCTTCGTGTCCTTTTCTATCGTCCCTGACCCGAAATCCGAAAACCCAGATCCGAATTCTTGCCTGCTTCGTGCGGGTGTCAGAGTCGCAGCCCTAACCCCTAAACGCGGGTGCCAACAAAAGCCCAAAACCCAAAACCCTAAACCCTGATTAGCTACGCGGGAGCGAGAAAAAACTCTGACTTGTCGGTTTTCAACGCGGTTTAGGGTTTAGGGTTTCGGGTGAGGGTTCAGGGGATTAGGAGAGGACTCTCTGGTGTAACCAAATCATCCCTGGGTAGCCCTTGGGATTGGGTTCATTCTTCCTGTTTGGGCTCATGAGGATCTTATCTAGGGCCAAGCCCCGGAACCCCAAAACCCTACAAACCCTAACCCTGTGAACCCTAGCCCGACCGCAAGAGCCCTAAAGACCCCCAAACTTAAAAGCCCAGACCCTACAAGCCCTCAAGCCACACCCTAGATAGACACTAACCCAACCTAAATTAAAGCCCCTAACCCAACCGAAATTAAAGCCCCCAGCAACCTAAACCCGAAACCCAAACCCCAACCCTAACCCTCGAAAACAATAAAGCCCTTAAAGCCCTATATCCCCCCAAAAATCCCCAAAGCCCCTAAGAGCCTAACCCTAACCCTAAAACACCCTAACGCCCCTACCCTAACCCTAAAAAAAACGAAGGCCCCTAAGAACCTAGCCCTAAGCCCGTTAAGAATCTAGCCTTAACCCTTACAAACAAACACCCTGAAGCCCCACGTTCTTGATGGCAGGTCACTGCGCTGGTGAAAAGGGCGCGGCAAGTCTGGGCCTTAAACCCTAAACCCTAAACCCTAAACCCTAAACCCGAAACCCTAAACCCTAAACCCTAAACCCTAAACCCTAAACGCTAAACCCTAAACCCTAAACCCTAAACCCTAAACCCTAAACCCTAAACCCTAAACCCTAAACCCTAAACCCCAAACCCTAAACCCTAAACCCTAAAGGGACGAGTCCGGCGGGCTCCTTTTCCACCCTTGTGTTTGGGGGGTTTAGGGTTTGGGGCCTAGTGTTTAGGGTTTAGGGTTGTAGAAAGACGAGGCGGAGGCTGGTTTAGGGTTTAGGGTTTGGGGTTTAGGGTTTAGGGTTTAGGGCAAGGAGTCCAGATGCAAAACAGGGTTTAGGGTTGAGGATTTAGGGATGATCTCGCAAGGAGTTCTCACGGTGAAGCCTCCCAGCCTTCAGGCAGCTCGGGGGAGTCCTGAAGGCCCGAAACCCTATGTAAACCCTAAACCATAAACCCGAAACCCGAAACTCTAAACCCTAAACCCTAAATCCCTAAACCCTAAACCCTAAACCCACATCCTAACTGCGGCAGGCTTTCGGGGTTCCTCAACCCTCAACCCTCGACCTGATTCTGGGGAACCCTAAACCCCAAACCCTAAACCCTAAACCCCCAACCCTAGGCTTCCGGGTTTAGGGTTTAGGGTTCAGGGTTTAGGGTTCAGGGTTTAGGGTTTAGGGTTTAGGGTTTAGGGTTTAGGGATCCATAAGCCCCCGCAGAGCCCAGGGCGTGAGCGCGGGGAATCCGGCACGCGGCTTTGGCCCTGGCATAGGTCCCGCGCCTGTGAGAGGGGGAAAGCTGTTTAGGAGAAATAAAGGGGTTTAGGCTTAGGGTTTAGGATAGCCCTAAACCCTAAACTTCTGACACTGGATGTGCAGCCAGAGCCACGTTTCAAGGAGTATGTTTTATATGGAAGGGTTATGCTTTAAATATGATTCTTGGAACTTTCTGGTTTATGATTGTTTATTGTTTATTGTTTTTAAATTCTCTTCGCTTTCATGAATATTCTATGATTTTTAAATGGGAAAATATGTTTTTCGCCGACTTGTGAAAAATCGGCCATTTTATGAAAATTCTATGATTTGGTCAGTTTTGTATGTTTCTCTAATGAAAAAACGAAACAAAATTGACAAACAGTCAGAAGATGTTCATAAAATCTGCACAAACGGCACGAAAAAACATATATTTTTCATAAACAAATCATGCAATGTTCATAAAATCGCAGGGAATCATAAATTTTCCATAAAGCATCATAAACCGAAAAATCCAAGACATCTCTCAAATCAAAAATATTCATGAACAAATGTTTGGCAACATGCTCTCTGTGGCTGCATCCGGGGTCAGAACCCTAAACCCTGTAGCCATTTTGGCTCAAGAGCAGTTTGTGACTCGAGCTTTGCGCCGTTGAAAACCTCACACTTGCTTGGACATGTCGTTGCAAGTGCAGGTGGGGCGGCTGGAGGTGGAGGTTGAAAAGGCGCGTTCGGAGTTCCGTGCTGCGCAGGCCCTTGCAGCGATAAGCTGGAGGAGCTCCAGGTGGCGCCGAAGCGCAGGCAGGAGTTCTTCTCCGCGGTGCTGGCCGAGAAGAAGCGTCTGCAGGGCCAACTCTCCCTGCGCTGAGGCACTGCCCTGGGTGGCAATCGGTTGAAACTCGGATTCCCTTAACCTAACCCCTTCCCAACTCCAACCACCTTCGGTCCGGAAGCTGATGACGCGCGAAGTGCAGACATGCCATCTGAGCAGCTGCATGTTGAAATGGCGCCTTTTCCCACCCTGTCTAGGTCCGGTAGATGATGGAATTCCTTCCCCTTCAGGTTCGGTCGGGCCTGCAATTAATTTTGCGTAGACCTGCGAAGACTCCTCATGTTGTTGCGCAGGCCATTCGCTTTGATGGGTCGTTGCAGCTCGGCTCGTCGTACATTGCGTTGCGGGCATGGTGTCCGCTGAATTACTTCGCTTCGTGCTCCGTTTTTCTTCCCCGTCTGCTAAGGTACGTCTTCAACAGCCGACGCCTATACTGCTTGAGGGAGTATCAGCGCCGGCTCCATCAGAGCGGCTGGGAGTCTTGGCAGGATGGCTTTTGGTTCACGGCAAGTTCTTGTCACGTCACGTCGCTTATTTCTCATGTCGTGGCCTAGCCAAGGCCGGTTACTGAGTGCTTGCGTGCAACATTTAAAGCATCTTGAATGCAGCAATTGACAGCGCTTGCAAAGCAGGGGATGTTGTTGCAGTCTGGGGCCATGCAATTACTGGCCAGCCCCCCTTCGATCCCGGCAACAACAGCAAGAGCAACAGCGCCGGCCAAAATGCGTGAGAGTGTCTAGGTTTGGCAACCAGCTCGCCTCTTAACGCTGGCCAGCCCGTAGGCTTATTCACTTGAGAAGGACAGGCGTTTCAAAAAAAGAGGACAAAGTAGCAAACTGAGGCCTTCTGCCGCGACTGCGGCCAAGCTGGCTCTGCCTTGTTCAGCACCCCCCCTCCCTCGACTCCTTGCTTGCGCCGTGGAGTTGGCACATGGGAGCCACGCTATCCTTACGTTTATTCTTCCCGCCCGAACCCAACTGTTGACTTAAATCCCTAACTAAACCCTATACCCCTACCCTGAATCCACAAGAACCCTCGACTCCGCTCCCGATGCCTCACTTCAATAGCCACGAATGCGTTGCGCCCCACACATACTTTATTTCCCGCACGCACATCCTAAACCTACCCTTTGAACTGCGCAGCTCCCCTTAGGATCTAACGACGAGCGAGCCGATACTCAAATGCAAAAGGGTTTCAAAGCTAGTACGTCGTTTTTCGGGTCATTTAAAGCTTCTCAACTTCATAGTGTGAAGCTCGTCACGACCGCCCTCCCTTACCTACTCCCCTTTTCGGGAATCCGGCAACTACTCCCCGGAGCGCAGACACTGGATTGAAGGGGACCTTGCTAGCGACCTTAACCCGCCTGACCTCCCCCCGCCCAAGAAAATTAACATCCTGCCTGCCTCTCACCTACTTATAGAGCCCGTGTCCCTCTTCCCAGATTCCCCCCTCCCTAAACAAGCCCGCGCCTTTGAGCAATCCCAGTCGCTGATACCCCTCAACAGCCCTCGAGCCAAATCAGACAAACGCTACGCCTGACAGAAGCAAACATCGTTGAGTTGTGGGAAACGCTTCCTAACACGTGCGCTCAAGGGCCCACGGGGGAGAAACTTTGTGACGGGGGCGAGCCACAGAAGCTCAATGGCGCCGGTGCGAAATACATTCGATGTGCTCTGCGTCACGCAGCGGTCACTAGACATGCTACAGGAACCGGGGGCCCTGGCAAACGAAACGTCGTTGAGATGCGGGCCTCTTCGGCCGGCCATCACCGCCAAGGGAGACGTCATGGTACTTTCGAGGCTTGCTGACCCGTGGCGTATGTTCGTCGGGGGATGGGCTTTGCAGGTAAGGCAAGGCGACAGCGCAAGGCTAGATGTCAGCCGCAAGAGTCTTCTTGGCCTTGCGTTCTCGTCGAGCGAGATGGCTCTTTACTGGAACGGCAAGCGGACGGCTCTATGCCAGCTGTGCAGGAACTCGGACAAGGCATATCCTCGGCTTGACCTGATTGGGTTGGTCATGCGTATTTAGGTTGTTGTTTCTTGCGATGTTTGGTTTGTCAAGCTGAGGTAAGAGGCCCGGGGGTCGGAACCTTCAGTATCACGAACTATGTCCACAGTTGAGGTCATTGACACCCTGTTTCAGTGTACGGCTGAATAGGCTTTCTCCAGACATGTCGTGCAGTGTACCCCGCAGTGCTGTGGCTAGTCGGGTGGCAAAAACCCCCTGAACCCTAAACCCTAAACCCTACACCGCTTGAGTGCGAAGCCGGGCCTAGAGGTGCATCGCAGGGTTGCGGAGTCTTCAAAGGGACAGGCTTTGAGATTTGGAGTCTTGGGCCTAAAGGCGGTTTGTGCCTAGGGATCAGCTTGCATGCGTGTGAGGGACCCAGCCAGAGGTTGGGCCCGTCTAGAGTGCCGTGTTCAAAGCCCCATTACAACCCTAAGTCCTTATCGTACCACTAAACCTGCAACGTTATGAAAATTCAAAACTCTACCATCAAGACGTGGCTTGGGGTTTTTGGGGCAGATAGAGGCCGAGCGCAAGCAAGCCTGAAAATATTGCCCACCTCTATATATCTCCGTCCGGGAGTGCGGCTTTCTGGCGTTTGTTGAAATAGTGTTTTGGCTCTGCGGTTTAGGCTTTCGGCTCCGGTGTTAAACCCTAAACCCTAGACCTTCAACCTTGTACCTCGTGGCCTGTTCGAGTGCGAGGGATTGAACTTTAAACCTTCAACCCTGAACCCTAAAGGCCTTAAACCCTAAACCCTAAACCCTAAACCCTAAACCCTAAACCCTTTTCGTGTCGAGCGGATGCTTGCGACCTTGACGTGTGCAGGTGTACGATCTTCTGCGTCGGCTCCTCAGTCCCCAGATGCCTTGAGAGGAATCAGACCCTTACCCACAAATGTAGGGTTCAGGGTTTAGGGTTTAGGGTGTATGGTTCAGGGTTGAGGGTTTAGGCTTTAGGGTTTAGGGTGTCCTGATTCTTGGGCTAGGTGGTGCGGAGTGACAAGGCTGGGTATGGAGCCCGGGAGCTCAAAAGGAAAAGTGCCTGAAGTACTCATGAACAAAAGACGGACGCTCCCCCATATGGGGTTTATGAATATCGTCTCCCAAAGAGTAGGATCCTTTATAATAGGAACCCAAAAAGGTACCCCTAATTTCGGAATCCCCCTTATTCCCTACCTTGAAAGTGAGGACCCAGAGTAACTAGGCCCTCTTATTTCCCGTTTTGGTGCCCCTAAACCCTACTGTTCACCCTGGCAGTCTTGCCCTACAACCTAAACCCTAAACCCTGAAAAAAAAACCTAAACCCTAAGCCCTAAGCCTTAAACCCTAAACCCTAAACCCTAACAGTTTATCTCCAGCATCTGGGCAGGCAAGGCCCCAGTTTGGAGCAGCTGCGGGAGTTCCGAGGCCCTCGAGATCTACAGATTCCCCCTGGTCTGTGTGTTCAACAGGGTTTAGGGTTTAGGGTTTAGGGTTTAGGGCTAAACCCTAAACCCTTAAGGGTTTAGGGTTATATAAAGAGTTTAGGGCGCTTTAGGGCTCTTTTTCACACCCATCTTTTGGGTTTATCCCCTGCCGTGCAAGGCCCTTTAAGGAGCATGCCTTTTGGAACCATCATAGCCAATAAGGATCCCTTCCGCAGTTGCACAGTTTGCGGGTGAGGCGATCTAGTCTGAAGTCACGGTTCCTTGAAGCTCAGGGTCCTCAGCCCCAAGCCCTTTAATCTAAGCTAAGCCCTTTAAACACTAAACCCTAAATTGGTTGGATGTCCTTATAACTAGGGAGGGGGAGTTACCCTAAACCCTAATCCCTAAACCCTAAACCCTAAACCCTAAACCCTAAACCTTAAACCCTAAATTGGTTGGATTTCCTCATAATTAGGGTGGGGGGAGAGTTCAGGGCTCAGGGTTCCTGAATTCAGGGCATTCGCTGAGCTTCCCGCAGCCGGTAGCCGGTGTAGGCTTTGAGGGTTTAGGGTTTAGGGTTTAGGGGGACCCAAAGCGTCCATGTACCTATATACTAGGCAGGCCCTTGGGACATTTTCTAGTTTCTCTTTTTGGGTTTAACAGGATCAGGTCTCGGAATATTTTTCAGAGGGTTTCAGGGGCCATCCTAGCACTGTGTATACTGGGGCCTTAAAGGGGGTCCCCATGTAGTGGCTTGCGGGACCAAGTACATGCTCTTTGGGTACATGGACCCTTAGGTGTACAAGCGGGTGTTGGGTTACTTTGACCAACCTAGTAACCTCCCTAACCTCCAATCCCGAAATTGCCATTGACCTTCCAGATCGCTTCCCGATGGACGAACGTGCCTGGGAGCGCCTCGGGCATTGACTCACTGGGGTTGGTCGGAAGAAACTCTAAAGTTCTACAACCCTAACCCTGCACAACTTTGTATCGCCCAAAACATCAAAACCCATGGAAGTTCGAATCCTGATAGGGCTGAGAGGGCAGGCTAGGGTTTTTGGATGGGGATTCGGGCCTTGCGTGTATGTTTATTTATTTATGTATTTATTTATTTGTTAGTTTTTTTTTTTCGGGCGGGGGAGGGGGGTGGTGCGGGTTGTGATTTGGGGTTTATGTTGACATCCGAGGTTTCGGTCTGAGCTTTCATGTTCTGTTGTGAAGGGTTGCGGCGAGTTGGGTTTCGGTGTTGCTATATCCCTCTCGGGAATTAGTTTTTCTACTTTTGCTTATATAAACCCAAGAGGATATTAAAAAAAAACACATTATTTTTAAATAAAACCCAAGAGGATATGTAAAAACACACAGTATTTTGAGTAAGGTTCCAAGGGGAGTCTAGGTCGGGGGGGCTAGGCGCAGTATCGGCGTGGGGCTCAATCCTCGCCTCTCTCAGGTTCTCTCTCTCTCTCTATATGTGTGTGTGTGTATATACAAAGATAAATATAAATATACGTATATATATATATATGTATATATATATGTATATATATATATATATATGTATATATATATGTATATATATGTATATATATATATATACATATATATATATATATCACTCTACATCCCTGACATTTCCCCAAGACTTCTTGGAGGTTTGGCTGCTTGGCCGCTAGGGCTTAGGGCTTAGGGTTTCGGGTTTAGGGAACAAAGGGGTTCAGTTCCCTCACAGTTTCCCAAGGCTGCTGGTCGGTGTGCTGAGTTCATAGAACATCATAGCTCAGAGGTCTGCGCGAGTTGCTAGGTTGGCATCCTGTTCTGCCTTTTTGGGTGTGAGAGAGGGGGTTCTTAGATGGATGAGGTGCCTTTGCAGACATGTACCTTTGCCCCGGAGACCCTCAACCCACTAAACCCCTATCTTCCTCGAACCCCCCTGCAGAGCCAGTGGTTTCGAGTAACCGAAAAGCACGCCCGTGACTGCAACAACGCGTGGGCCCTCAACAACCTGATGCTCGAAACCGGGAACCCTACGATTAAGAACACAAGAACCTACTTTGTTCTTGTAGACTCTAAAACCGCTTGTAGGAGACGTACGGTTTAGCTATAAAGAGAGGCTTTGGGTTCTTAAGGTTAAACCCTCAACCCTGAACCCCCAACCCAAAGCCCTAAACCCTAAACCCTGAACCCTAGACCCTAGACCCTAAACCCTGAGCCCGAAATCCGAAACCCTGAACTCCAAACCCTGAGCCCCCCGAACCGGATGCCCCCCAGGTATCTTCTAAACGCAAACGGGGCCGCCCAGGAGGCCCCGAGTTGAGGAACTGAGGGCGTAGGCACGGCGTAGGCCTAGGGTTGGAGGGGGGGGGGGGGGGGGGGGGGGTGGTTTGGTTTAGGGTTTAGGGTTTAGGGTTTAGGGTTTAGGGTTTAGGGTTTAGGGTTTAGGGCTTACGGTTTAGGGCTTAGGGCTTAGGGCTTCGGGCTTAGGGCTTACGGCTTAGGGCTTAGGGTTTAGGGTTCAGGGTTTAGGGTGGTACGGAGGTTGCATGAAACCTCACCGGCCGGAGTTGGCTGTACGACGTGGGCATTATTGCTCGAGTCACTCTTCTTGTCGCTGTGGAACCCCCACAGGCTGTACAATTCCAGCTAGGCCCAGTATGGTAGACACCCTCACGGTTAGTGGAATCCCTGAACCCTAAACCCTAAACTACAAACCCTAAACCCTAAAACCCAAACCCTAAAACCCGAACCCGAAACTCCAAACCTCAAACCCCCCCCCAACCCCCCCCTCCCCCACGCGCCAGGTCGTCGTAGCCGATTTCAAGCCGCGGAGGTTTGACGACCAGGACTACTCTGCTCCTGCCGGGTCCCTGAGTCTTAGGCCCAAGAGGTGAAGGGACGCCAAAGAGCTTACTGCCCCGCTTTTAGGGGTACAGGGTTTAGGGTTGAGGGTTTAGGGTTTGGGGTTTAATGTTTAAAGTTTAGGGTTTAAAGTTTGGGGTTTAGGGTTTAGGGTTTAGGGAACATACCTTACGTGTTATCAGGGTTCCTTTGCCTTCGCGCCGTTTCCCCTTGGACTTGTGTCATCGCATGCGGCGTTTCGGCATCTTAGGGTGTCGTAGCTCGGGCCTACACAGGGCTTGAGACCTCTACAGCCCCTAAACCCTAAACCCTAAGCCCTAAACCCTAAACCCCAAACCCTACACCCTAAACCTCCAAACTCCAAAGCCCCGAAAACACCTCGATTAGTTTTGCCTGCGGAGTGGCTTGACAGGCGGGTGGCAAGACAACAGGGTTTAGGGTTTCGGGTTTTAATGGTTAAAAAGCGTAAACTCGACCCCTACCCCTTTAAACCTAAACCCTTAACCAGGTACCAGGTGTCAAAAGGGTTTCGAGTCCGCTGCCTGCCGGTCGTCGGCTTGAACGCTCGAATGTGCACTGAGAGGTTCCAGCAAGGCGCTTGAGCCTGTGGCGCCCCCACACGAACCCTAAACCTTAAACCCTAAACCCTAAACCCTAAAACCCTAAAACCCTAATAGGCACCAAGCCACTTTCAAGCACCAGCTCCTAAAGCCAAAGCCCTCAAAGCCCAGCTTTAGGGTTTAGGGTTTGAAGGAGATCCTTCAGCACCGCCCTCAACCCTGGAATTCGCCTTTTCGCGCCCAAAGTTGGCCCAACCCCATGCCATTAGAAACCCAAACCGCAAAATCTTGAACGCGCAATCCCCAAGCCCTGAGCCCCTGAGCCCCTAAAACCCCAAGCCCTGAGCCCCTAAACCCTACACCCTAAACCCTAAACCGCACCCCAAAACCCCTCAGCGCGGCGCCCACGAAGAGCGGCGTCATGGCCGCCCCCTTTGTGGCCGCCGTGCAGCGGCGCTGTTCGGCCAGTGCCCTGGGCCTCCCACATTGGGGGTTTTCGAAACTAAGGCGCTTATAGGGTTCAGGGTTTAGGGTTTGGGGTTTAGGGTTTACGGTTTACGGTCTAGGGTTTAGGGGCCCCAAAACCACATAATATCACCCACGAAATTTCGGACATAACAGAGGACATTGAGCGGACAGCTTTGTATTTGGCAGACGGCGGACGCATTGCACGCTACCATTGCTGGTGGTCGATAAGTGCAAGAAGGGCGGCGCCTTCAAAGCGAAGGCCGGAGGGATCTCTGCCCGCTTCACCAGAAACGGCCATGCCAAGTGCAAAAGGCTGTCCCGCTAAGCTGTCGCCAACAAGTTTCCAGACTTGCTGCGGTTGGCCAAAGCGGGAAAGGACCCGCAGGTCCCAGACCACGGGTTCATTTTTCAAGCCGCGGCGCGGTGGCGCGCGCGCGCGGGCGGCGCACGGGCTGAGCGTCTTGAAGACGCGATCTTCGACTGCCACGGAGTGCTCCAGGAAGAGGCGGGGCCAGCGCGTCCTGGGGCCTCCGCGAGAGGGAGGCAGGAAAGCCGAAAGGCTGTAAGCATGGGCCTTCGTACTCATCTAACATCTTGTGGGGTTGAGGTGTTGTTGTGCACATGAGCGAGAGTTCGAAGCTCTGGTTTTTCTGGGCCAATCCGCGACAGGCCTGCGACAAGGCGCCACAACACCGCGACAAGTTCGCGACAGCTCAGCAAAGCAGATGTCCAAGCCGCAGACAATCAATCCTAAATTTAAAGCTAAAACTTTTAGAAGCTACGGCCACGTCAATGAATGCACAGGAAGTGTTTCGTAAACAAAAATCAGCGTAATTCTAGGTTTGCAGGCAAATCATAAACTCGGGCAGCTAAGGCTTGTAAGAATATGAGTTGAAGAAGGCCGCACGACAAAGGGTACACGGTGTGAAACCAGCCCTCCGCAACAAAGGTTTGTAACAAAAGGAAGGGGCGGCCCTGCGACAAAGGGGGTTTTGACTCGCATCTGAGGCAGATTATCTGGATGGACTCGGTGCCAGCACAAGCTGCAGGCGTCCTGAAAGGGCCAGCTGTTGCGGATTCGACCCACAGCTATGTCGGTCGCCACGCTGGCGGTCCCTTATCAACACGTTGTCCCTGGCGAGTGGTGTAGCTTGTCAGGAGTCAGAAGGTCAAATCAAGCCCGGAAAAGGTCCAGGCACCCTAACCGACAATCCGCAAGCTGAGCTTGGAAGAGAATGAAGGAAGCAGGGCTCGCGTTCGAGGCATCCTCCAGGATATGTTGTCAGGCTTGCCCGTATACTTCGTGAACGCGGCGAAGGAATCGAGCGACCCCATGGCCGAGTGGCTCCTACAGTAGCCCTCCGTTGATGCAGCACGTCACATCACCCTCGAAGGACAGGCTCTCTCTCTCTTTCTCTCTCTCTCTCTCTCTCTCTCTCTCTCTCTCTCTCGATTTAATTTTTACTTCGAACGTCCCCCACCTTAGTATGGGCTTGCAACTGGAGTTGGCTCCAGGGAGACTCTGGGGTTGTGTAGAGTTGAAGAAGTCCCGAGCCCCATTTTTTACCTATCTTGACCAAGTCGCCACTCGAATCTATGTACATGCCCGGCAGACCTGGGCTCAAGATGAGCAGAAGAACCAGGAGGATCCTACTATTGGGGTAATAGGGCCCCCTACAAGAGCGATTCCCAAAAACTTTGTTGTTTAAGCCCCTGACATTGTTGTTTTGCTTTTTGTGATGGAGGGTTGGGGTTTAGGGTAGAATTAAATTGGTCCTAAGTGCTAGACTCTTGACCCTCAACCCGAGACCCAAAACGCCTATGAATTGGGATATTCCCCCTTAATGTTGGGGTCCCTTTAATAAACCCCCCCCAAATCTTGTTTTGATCCCCGGGGTTTGGAGGGGTGGAAAAAAAGACGGGGTGCCAATAATCAATTCTGGGGGTCTAGGGGTCTGGGGGTCTGAAAAGTCTTCTCTGCAATGGAACTCTTAAGCGATTCTCAGTAAAATTTTCAATTCCAGGCCGGAAAAATTTTGGTATTACCACCCTTTATTATTATCACCGCACCCCCCTATATAGACTTGTTTACATACATCGGCCCGAAAACCTCCCGTAATGGAAAGTAGTCTTCGGCTGGACCCCTCTGGCCCGGCGAATTTAGCTATTACCACCCCATTCATAAATGGGACTCTCACATTATACTATTTCTAAGAGGCCTTAATCGGGATTATAGTAGGGGTACTATAATCCCTATTGGGGATTGTGAGTGTAAGCTGGAACATCCCACCCTATGAGCCCTAAATCCCAGGCGAAAAAGCAACGGCCCTAAACCCTAAACCCTAAACCTTAAACCCTAAACCCTAAATGTAAGGCAGCGGGGCTTTTGTCGTGGCTCTGGCTGCATCAGAGGACAGATCCTACGGGGAAGTGCTTCGGACTTGCTTTCTGTGTTTGGTTTAGGGTTTAGGGTTTAGGGTTTAGGGTCTAGGGTCTAGGGTTTGAGGTTTAGGGTTCTCTGTTTGGAGTTTCGGTTCCACTTAGAGCTTTTAGGTTTCAGGATTTAGGGCTTTTATTTTTCGGGACCGACATGCTGGGCGGCGCCTACTCCAAGCCTGCTGCAGAAAAGGCTTCAGGGTTTGCCTTAAACCCTAGACCCCTCAAACAAAAGCAAGGGTTGAGGCTTCAGGTCTTACGAGGTTAGGCTTTCGGTTACCGGCGCGAGAAGCCAGAGCTTAGCTGGGATGCTGTTCTGGAGCTCCAAAGCAGCTACCATTACATGGGAGTTTGATCTGAAGGTGGCTGAGGGTTGTTTCTGTAGGGTTCTTTTGGGTTTAGGGATAAAATTTGGTGTCATGTTGGGAAGAAGTATTCAGGTATTTGATGAACTACGACATAGGCACGCAGTCTCGGTAGCCCCGTGGTGCCCTCTTGCATTTTGTTTTGCTCAAGGTTCCCTTGTACATAAAGTATCCAACACACCCCCCCCCAAACCAAAAAAAAAAACAAAGAAAAAATGAAGGGTACCCTTATTCTGTTCTGGCTACTCGGCTACGGCTACCAAGTGTATGTCAAACCGTAGATTGCGTTCCTCAGCAGCAACCCAACCAGGGCTCGGGTTGCACAGTATCCCCGCACGGTTGAGGGTTTAGGGTTTAGGGTTTAGGGTTCAGTTTCAGGTGGGTCCCATGTAGGAGTCGTGCAGCTTTTAGGGGGCTTGTAGAAGCAGTAACTGCCTGCAACGGTGCTTCAGAAGTCGGCAGAAGTGTTTCAAACCCCCCCGCCAACCCTAAACCCTAAACCCTGAGCCCTGAACCCTAAACCCTAAACCCTTCCCTAAACCCGAAACCCTAAACCCTAAACCCTGAACCCTGAACCCTGAACCCTGAACCCCCTGAACCCTGAACCCTGAACCCCCTGAACCCTGAACCCCCTGAACCCTGAACCCTGAACCCTGAACCCTAAACCCTAAAGCCTAAAGCCTAAAGCCTAAACCCTAAACCCTAAACCCTAAACCCTAAACCCTAAACCCTAAACCCTAAACCCTAAACCCTAAACCCTAAACCCTAACCCCTAAACCCCTAAACCCTAAACCCTAAACCCTAAACCCTAAACCCTAAACCCTAAACCCAAACCCTAAACCCTAAACCCTAAACCTAAACCCTAAACCCTACCCCTACACCCTAAACCCTAAACCTTATATAAACCCACATTCCCTGGCCTAGTAGGAGACCTTGGCGGCCGGGCTGGCGGAGAAGGGAGGGAATGTCCCTTGTCTGTGCTGCAGCAGACCGTATGTTTAGGGTTTAGGGTTTAGGGTTTAGGGTTATGTTTGACTAGTTTCACTTCGAGACATTTGGTTGGTTATGAGGATGAGTGCAGTGGACAGTTGCGAAGGGCCAGAAGCTTTTGTCAGTGTGGCACATTGGTTTTTGGGGTTTCTTAGTTTTCTGCAAATGAGTCCTGATCCCCTCATTGGGTTTGAGAGGTCTAAGCCCCCCCTAAACCCTAAGCCCTAAACCCTACACCCTAAGCCCTAAGCCCTAAACCCTAAACCCTAAACCCCTAAACCCCTAAACCCCAAAACCCTAAACCCTAAGCCCTAATAAACCCAAGAATATTTTCAGACGGTTTCAGGGCCCAACCGAGGAAGCCCCTTTCTTCCCAAAACCCATAGCTACTAATTGCTTAAGAACCGCCCCAAAAATGTAAACAAATAATCTCCTTATAAGGGAAAGCAGGGGATTTTCATTTTTCATTTTGGGGGGTTCTTAAGCAAATAGTAGATAGTCGTTGAACCTGACCGTACGTCCTTCCTTTCTCTTTTCTCCTCTCTCCTCTACCCCTCCTCTCCGGTCCCCGGTTCCTGCTCCGTTCCGCTTTCCTCCGCTGTTCACATCCCTATTCCCTCCCCGTCCCTGTCACTTCTTGTTCCTCTCTCGCTGATCTTAGTTCTCTGTGCGTCTCTCTTTCTGTCTTTCTTCCCTCTTCTCTCTTCTTCGCTCTCCTCTCCTCTCCCTTCCTCTCTTGCCTTTTATGGCTCTATTCCGCTTTCTAAACCTCCTCGCTTTCAGTGTATATCCAGGATGTGTACTCCATAAGGTTAAGATATGAACGGCAGCCCCAAGAAAAGTCACTGCGGCTGCAGGGCAGTGGGGTGATCGAGATCCTCACCGCCCCAGCTACCTGGCTAGGTAGGCCCTTGGGATATTTCATATTTTCCCGTACTGGGTCTAAGAGGATCATGTATTCAGGAACATTTTGCAGAGGTTTTTAAGGGCCATCCTAGCTGGATGTTGCATAGATGATGCCTATTGGCACCTGCATTCCCTTATCTAGCGCTTCAAGAGGTGTCAGGGACCCTAGGTAGGGTCTTGAGAGGAGTTTCAAGATTCAAGGCTGCCCGAGAAACGGGGATGCACTTTGCGTTCGAGTGTAGCTTTCGTCTAGCCTAGGCTCGCACGTGCAAGTCACGTGCACCATGGTTTTGGGCCCCCCAGCGTCGCCCCCCCGTCTCCAACCCAAACCCCTAACAAAGCAAGGACCTCCAGATGAAGCGCAGGTTTCGGGGCGCCGCGCCTACAGCCTTAGCAGCCCGTCACGCACGCGGCATAAAGTCGGACAAATTCCTCGTGTTTTTAGGTTTAGGGTTTAGGGTAACCCAAAAAGTGGCTCAGGGTGGAGATGACGTCTTGGGAGGAAAGAGTGGGGTTCTGGAATGTTCTGGAGACGAGAGGTCCAGAACTCAGAGCCTGGGATTGATGGGTTCTGGGGTGTGGGTTTACCCAAAGAGCCCAAGGGCCCTAGGAATAGACCTAAAGCATGGTCAATAGTACCAACCCGCAAGGCGTAGTGGCCCAAACTCCGTAGTTTGAGCCCATGAAGCCATGAACCCCGCAAAGCCCTCGGCCCTAAACCCTAAACCCCAAACCCTCTAGTTTGGGTTGTCCTCCCTGGCTAGAACCTCCACCCTGAACCCAGCACCCTCACCCTGAACCCTGAATCCTAAACCCAAAACCCTGAACCCTAAACCCCAAACCCCTAAACCCCTAAACCCCTCAACCTCTAAACCCCTAAACCCTTAAACCCTTAAACCCGAAGCCCTTAACCCCCTAACCCCGACGCCCTCAACCCCCAAAAAGCAACCTTAGGGATACTTGGAAATATTTCTATTCGTTGGGCAGTTTAATTTCTAAGAAACAGCTAAATTTATAGGTTTCGTTAGGTTCCAAGTTCAGAAACCCTAAGCCCTAAACCCATGAACTCTTAAACCCCAACCCCTAACCCCCCCCCCCCCCCCCCCGAAAAAGCAACTCTAACCCTAAACCCTAAACCCCTAAACCCCCCAAAAAAGCAACTTAAACCCTAAACCCTAAACCCTAAACCCTAAACCCTAAACCCTAAACCCTAAACCCTAAACCCTAAACCCTAAACCCTAAACCCTAAACCCCTAAACCCCTAAACCGCTAAACCCCTAAACCCTAAACCCCTAAACCCCTAAACCCTAAACCCCTAAACCCCCCCAAAAAAAGCAACCCTAAAGCCTAAACCCTAAACCCCTAAACCCCTAACCCCCCAAACCCCTAAACCCCTAAACCCCTAAACCCTAAACCCCTAAACCCCTAAACCCCTAAACCCTAAACCCCTAAACCCCTAAACCCCTAAACCCGAAATCCTAAACCCTAAACCCCTAAACCCCCCCAAAAAGCAGCCCTCAAGGCCCTGGAGGGCCCAGTCCTCGCCGCGGCGCTGAATGACGGTGCGGTGCAACTCTGGGACCTCCGGTCTAAGGCACCAACAAAAAATGTATGCAATATATATATATATATATGTATGTATGTATGTATGTATATATATGTATATATATGTATGATAGATATACAATATAATAGTACTAATAAATAATAATACTAATAATAATATAAAAATAATAAGAGTAATAATACTACTATACAGATACATAACATAAATATGTACATTGTTAAGAAATACACATATAGATAGATAGATAGATAGATAGATATAGATATTTGTGGATGCAGTGCGTACATGTAATATGATACGTGGTGCATGCATACAGACATACGCACAATATATACCAATACAAAAACCCATGTCTATATCTATGCACATTTATGTAATGGGCAGTATGCGTGTTATATAGCATCGAATATTGAAGGTATGATCTGTAGTACAAAATGAAGAACATTTAGCACATAACATACTATTTATACTTCATAGTATGTATAATCCAATATGAATACAACGGTATATATGTATATATATATATATACATACACACACACACATATACATATGTATATGCATACACACATATATATATACATATACATACATACATATATATATATAGATGTATATGCATAAAGATGTGCGTGCGTGTGTGTGTGTGTGTGTGTGTGTGTGTGTGTGTGTGTGTGTGTGTGTGTGTGTGTGTGTGTGTGTGTGTGTGTGTGTGTGTGTGTGTGTGTGTGTGTGTCTGTGTGTGTGTCTGTGTGTGTGTCTCTGTGTGTGTGTGTTATACAGCCGAAGAGGGTTAAGGGTGTGGCAGATCCCCCGGCTGCTCCATGCATGCAGGGGAAGGCGCCGGCGCGAGAGCTAAGGCCCAGGGCTTGGGTTGCGAGTTTGGGTTGTTGAGGGTTTAGGGTTTAGGGTTTATGGTTTAGGGATGTTGAGGCTGTTTAGGACCTCGGGCGCACGGCTATCTGATGGGTTTGGCTTCGGTTTTGGGGTTACAAAGGCCCCAAATCGAGACAATCGGTCAAATCCTCAACCGTAAACCTGTCCAAGAGGCCCACCCCCCCCCCGGCCCCTCCAAACCCCCGACATCCGCCCAAAACACTCCCTAAACCCAGCACCACTCCGACAAGCCTACAGGGCCTGCAGCAAAAACTCCAAGCCCTCAATCACGTGTGTATGCCCTACGACCTTCCCGAAATCCTCGGCCCTAAGCCCCGTCTATGCCTCTGCTTCCTATACACCCTGCACACGCAGGCCCTGCCACAGGTGGCAAAATGACCCGAGACTCCAAACCCTAACCCCCAAACCTCAAACCCCAAACCCTTAAAGGCCCCTGCAACCCTCCAGGCCCGCTGGAGAGGATGATCCCTAAACCCTAAACCCCAAACCCTAAACCCTAAACCCTAAATCCCAAACCCTAAACCCCCAAACCCTAAACCCTAGCCCTAAACCCTAAACCCTAAACCCTAAACCCTGAGGCCTGCTGGTGAGGATGATCCCTCGCCCTCCCTGGCGCTGCGCGAGGGGCGCTGCGCTGTGGCGGCCACCTGGGCCGCGCTGCTCCTGGACACGTGCCGTGGCGACTTAGGGTTTAAGGGGGTTTGGGTTTAGGGTTTAGGGTTTAGGGTTTAGGGTTTAGGGTTTAGGGTTCAGGATGTAGGATTCTGGGTTTTGGGTTTAGGATTGATTGCTTGGCCCCTAACTTTGCTGCAGAACCGACCATGTAGGCACCAAGGCGGAAACGCCAGACCCCCAAAAGCCCGAAAGCCCGAAACCCTAAACCCTAAACCCAAAAACCCAGCAGGTTCGGCTCTCAAACGGGAGCTTGGTAGCCCAGGGGTACCCCCTTTGCCCTTTTTGTTGGTTCATGGGTCCCTTATAAAGTAACCAAGTTGAAAAAGGGTACCCTTATTCTAAGATGGTTACTGGGCTACCAAGGGAGGGTTCCAAAGGCCTGTCGACAGGCCAAGGTGGAAGAGGACGAGGCTTAGGGCTTTGGGCTCGAGGTTCAACCCCAAACCCGAACCCTAAACCTACAAGCCCCAAACCCTAAACCCCAAAACCTAAGCCGAAAGACCCAAACCCTAAGCCCTGAACCCTGAACCCGAAACCGCAAACCCCAAACCTAGACCCCAAAACCCTAAACCAGGGTTCAGGGTCTAGGGTTTTGAGGGGTCTCGGTCGCAGGTCCGAAACATCGCTGAGTGGTAGACTTCTTGGTAGACTTCTTGGTGAGCTCTGCACCAAAAGGCCTTTAGTTTCGGTTCAGGGTTTAGGGTCTAGGGTTCAGGGTTCAGGGTTCAGGGTTCAGGGTTTAGGGTTTAGGGTTTAGGGTTTAGGGTTTAGGGTTTATGGTTTAGGGTTTTAGGAGAGAGGGTGTCCCTAAGGTCCACGGGCAAAGAGATTGCCAGCTACCAGGACCAGCATTCCAGCAGCGCCCCTTGCCGAAGTTGCGGCTTGTGGGTTTAGGGTTTCGGGTTTAGGGTTTAGGGTTTAGGGTTTAGGGCTTAGGGCTTAGGGCTTAGGGTCCCTAATCCCTAAACCCGAAGCCCTACATCCCTTAAAACAGAACACCCTGCAACAAAGGGTCCCGGGTTGGGACAGACCATCGGGAAGTTGCAGAACCCCAGGTGGGGTCTCCGAAAAAGAGGGAATTCCGAAAATAGACCCTAAAGAGGGTTTAGGGTTTAGGGTTTAGGGTTTAGGGTTTAGGGTTTAGGGTTTAGGATTCCGTATAGTAGGGACCCCAACAAAGGTACCCCAATATCGGAAGCCACCAGGCATCCTACCACACCCTAAATCCCTTAGAGCCCTGCAAAAGGGCTCCGGGTTGACTCCAGGTAGGCCCTTAAGGGAAACATTTTTCAGAGGGTTTCAGGCCCCCCCCCCCCTAGACTCCATCAAAGCCTAAACCCTAAACCCTAAACCCTAAACCCTAAACCCTAAACCCCAGGTAACCTGCGTGAACTTCCACCCGTCTCGGCCCTCCATCCTCGTGACGGGTGGGGACGATGGGCTCTTGTGCGTGCTGGACACGACGCAGAGGAGTTGAGCCTTGCTGTTCTGCGAGCCCCTACATACCCTAAATGCCCTCAATAAGAGGTTTAGGGTTTAGGGTTTGGGGTGCAGGGTTTATGGTTCAGGGAAACCCGTGTGACCCGGCACCAACTCCGGGCGAAGTGGCAAGCCTGTTGCAAAAGGGAAACGCTATTCGGATCCTACACCCAATGACGGCGGTAGGGGCAGCGGAAGCCGAAAGCCCAGCGCAGCTCGGGATCCCACCTGAGAGACTGGGTAGGCAACCTTTAACCTTTTGGGTCATATGGAACCCTAAACCCTAAACCCGAAACCCTAAACCTTGTTTGGACAACGGCAGTCAGCCCCAAAGCCACTTTCGCAGGACTGAAGAGGAGACCCTGCGACTTGCCATCAACGTCGAGGTGGGATGGGGGTTTAGGGTTTAGGGTTAGGGTTCAGGGTTCAGGGTTTAGGGTTTGAGATTTAGGGTTTTAGGGTTTTAGGGTTTGGGATTCAGGGTTCAGGATTAAGGTTTTAGGGTTCAGGGTTTAGCGTTTAGGGTTTAGGGCTTAGGGTGAAAACAAAAAAGGGCTTCGGGTCCCAAAAGCACCCGATGGTTCCCAGAAGGGAGTCCAATCTTTGGGAGGCACCCTAACATGAGGCGGGTGGGGGGGTTTAGGGCTTTGGGTTTGGGGGGTTGCCGGCAGCTTGCTCAGTCCGTGCTCAAAAAGGGTTTAGGGAGGGTTGACTTTGAGGGAATCACGGTGGTGCTACGCTTGCCCACGCCTGCTGCTTCGACTTGTCCCGGAGCCCCACTCTGGCAGTTCCAGACCCCAGCACTGGCGACTCAGGCCACGAACCGTACGAGTACCCACATTTCGAAACCTGAAGCCCTAAACTCCTAAACCCTCAACCCAATGCCAGGTGAAAGAACCTCAGAAAGCTTAACATCCCAGATTCTAATAGATTAAATTTGCTGCGGTATCCTTAGGATGACATCAGGCCTATTCCTTATCTAAGAGGTCTCTTCTACGAACGTAAACCCCAAACCCTAAACCCAAAACCCTAAACCCAAAACCCCAAACCCCAAACCCTAACCCCCAAACCCCAAACTGCCGGCCCCCCCCCCCCCGCCGCCCGCGGGTGAGGAGAGCGTCCGTTCCGTGTCCTTTGCGGGAGAGGGCGGTGACCTGCTCCTTGGGCTGCCAGGGGGTTTCCAGGATTTCGAAGAGGGTTTAGGGTTCAGGGTTTAGGGTTTAGGGTTTCGGGTCTAGGAGGTTCAGGGTTACAAGCTTAAGTGCTCGCTGGAGCAGGGCCTTAGACTGGGCTCAGGAAGCAGGGCTTTTGGGATTTAGGGTTTAGGGTTAGGGTAATAGTAGCCCGCCGGCCATTGTAGGCTTTATCTAGGGTTTAGGGTCCGGGGTTTGGGGTTCTTTGCACAATTAGCCCGCGCACCAAAAAGGTTTACCAGAAGGCTATGATGTGGCTACTGAGTTCAGCCCAAAACCCTAAACCACATGGCCCCATGTGCAGTGCTGATAGGTTTAGGGTGAAGATGAAGGGCGGTGGCTGCGGACTTCAGGGAAGGACTTCTCGTCAGGGCTTCGGGTGTCGCTAAGGCTTTGCAGCCTTTCGACGACAGAGGCCATGCAGCCTCAACTAAGCTTTTGCCCTAAACCCTAAACCCTGAACCCTAAACCCTAAACCCTAAACCCTATCCCCTAAACCCTAAACCCTAAACCCTAAACCCTAAACCCTAAACCCTAAACCCTAAACCCTAAACCCTAAACCAGGGTAGGCCTCGCCTGCACGTGACTCACAAGCCCTAAGTCTGTCAGTTTGTGCTTTGCATCTTCAAGCTAAAGTTGTGGTGCATAGGGCCCAAGGGAGTCCTCAAGTTGTATGTGTAAATAAGTTGTTTAGGGTTTAGGGTTTAGGGTTTAGGGTTTAGGGTTTAGGGTTTAGGGTTTAGGGTTTAGGGTTTAGGGTTTAGGGTTTAGGGTTTAGGGTTTAGGGTTTAGGGTTGTATGTATGTGTATGTATGTATGTATGTATGTATGTATGTATATCTATATATAAGTATGTACATATATCTGTAAGGTATCTGCAGTGTACTAGTATGAATGTCGGCATCTTCCTTGACTAGCAGGGCATTTGGCTTGCTGGGCACCTCAACATCACTCCTCAAAAGGGGTTCCGAACGACCCTAAACCCTAATAGGGTTTAGGGTTTAGGCTTTCTAGACGTTGGATCTGAACTTGCGCGGTGCACCTGTTACTCCGTTAACTAGTTAGTGTCTGAGTTTTTGGGGTTGCTTCCTCTTAATGCCTGTGGACCTGATTCCAGTTTAGGGTTTAGGGTTTAGGGTAAACCAGCCAAAGGGTTCAGGCTTTAGGGGGCCCCTGCCCAACATCAAACATGAACGAGAGCTCTCGCGGTATGGCCTCGCCCTTAGCCCCCATAAAATCCTAAAACCCTTAAGCCCAAGCCCCCTAAGACCCAAACGACCAAACGCCCAACCCCCCTAAACCCAAAAAACAGTAAACCCGCAACCCTATCCGGCGGGAGGCCCTCCAGCTCTGGAGCCTCAGCGAGAACCGCTTCGGCGAGCGCTGCGGGCGCCTAGAGGTGAGGGCTGCGAGATTTGTTTTTTTGGGTTTAGGGTTTAGGGTTGAGGGTTCTTGAGGTTTAAGGTTCTTGAGGTTTAGGGTTTAGGTTTGTTTTGGTTGAGGGTTCTTGGGCTCCTCTTGTGTTTGGGCGGCGGGGGGGGGGGGGGGGGGGGGGGGGTGGGTCGGTTCTTGGGCTTTAGGGTTTAGGATGTGTTTTTTCATGTTTTTTTTTTTTTTTTCTGGTTAAGGGTTCTTGAATTTGTTTGGGCGAGAGAAGTCGCGAAACTGCAGGGTCCCTGCAGCCCTTCCGCTGCAGATTGCCTAGCAGTTCTCTTGCTGGCCGGCTCCGGGCTAAGTTTCAGGGATAGTGGGTTTGCTTTGTGGCCTGTGTGCTATCAAAAAAATCGGCCGCTGCGCGGGGCAGCAAGAGTAACAGGGACCAAGTGTGCCACTTCGCAACAACCTACCTGCAGTTCGCTTGAGGACCCCTAGTGGGAAAGAGCCTAAACCCTAAACCCTATGAACCCGAAGCCCTAGACGGCCCTAACCCCTAAAACCTTAAACCCTAAACCCCAAACCCCAAACCCTAAACCCTAAACCCTAAACCCTAAACCCTAAACCCTAAACCCTAAACCCTAACTTTAAAGCCTGAACCCTAAACCCTAAACCCTAAGTGGCCCAGGCGCTGCGGGCGGATCCCCAGCTTCAGGCCGCCTCGGGGGGGGGAGGGTTTAGGGTTTAGGGTTTAGGGTTTAGGGTTTAGGGTTTAGGGTTTAGGGTTTAGGGTTTAGGGTTTAGGGTTTAGGGTTTAGGGTTTAGGGTTCAGGGTTTAGGGTTTAGGGTTTAGAGTTTAGGGTTCCCGGCCGGGGACGAGACACTAAACCTTGAGATGTTCCCCCTTATAGTAACAGTCGTGAGTAAGGATTACAATAAGGAGTACCATAGTCCTGATTAAGAACTGTTAGTATAAGGGGGAACATCCCAACACTAACACTTAACCCTAACTATCCTGGTATCTCTGAGGACCCGAAAAGCCCTTATTAACTCTAAACCCTAGAAGGTCCTAAGCCCTAAATACCCTCATTAACTTGAAGCTCTAAATATCCCAAAAATGCCTTTTATATCTTTGAGGACCCTAATTTACTAAGAACCCTCATGAACTTTGAACACTCAACGCCCTAAAAGCTAAACCCTAGAACCCCAAACCCTACAGCCCCAACACCTAAACCCTGAAAATTCAAAACCCCAAACCCCCAACCCTGAACCCTGAATCCTGAACCATAAACCCTAAACCCTAAACCCTAAGCCCTAAGCCCTAAACCCTAAACCCTAAACCCTAAACCCAAACACTTAAAGGCGGCAGAATCACTCCAGTCCCTGATCCCAATGAGACAGCTCCTGAGGTCGGCGAGTCCGATGGTGGCTGCGCATGACATTCGGAAGACTCTCAAGGGTTTAGGGGTCAGGGCTCAGGGTTTCCTTTTTTGGCGGGTTTAGGGTTTAGGGTTTAGGGTTTCCTATTTTTTGGCGGTTCCCCGAATTTGGGGGGTGGGGGGGCGTTTTGAAAAAGACTCTGCGCCAAAGAATGGGTTGGGGCTTAGTGGACTTTAGGGAATGAGTCTGGCATGAAAAAGGATTTAAGGTAGAACTTTGTGCCCCTCCACCACCCCCCACCACACCCGCCCCCCCCCCCACCCCCCCCCCCCCCCCCCCCCCCCCCCCCCCCCCCCCCCCCCCCCCCCCCCCCCCCCCCCCCCACTCCCCCCCCCCCCCCCCCCCCCCCCCCCCCCCCCCCCCCCCCCCCCCCCCCTAGCCACTTTCCTAGTCCAGGGTTTCGAGTTTATAAAGGAGAGAGAAGGGCACGGCTCTTTGGGGTTCAGGGTTTAGTTTGTAGGGTTTAGAGTTTAGGGTTTAGGGTTTCGGGTCAGCAGCTTCCAGGTTCAAAAGGGTTTAGGGTTTAGGGTTTAGGGTTTAGGGTTTAGGGGTCAAAAGCGAACTCCTTAAAGCAGCAGAGGCAGCCTCCTTGAAGTTCTCTACGATGACGAGTCTGGGCGCGCCTTCGTCTTGGCGAGCACCGTCCAGGGCAAGCTGCTTCTGCACCTTGTCGCTCATGATCGGGTCCTTAGGGGAGAGGCTTTAGGCTTCAGGCTTTAGGCTTTAGGCTTTAGGCTTTAGGGTTTAGGGTTTAGGGTGTAGGGTTTAGGGGTTTAGGGTTTAGGTGGGGGCTTCATGAGGTACCTAGGGAACTTTAGGAAAGCTTAGGGAGCCTTAGGGAGCAGTGGGGAGCATTAGGGAACCTTTGGTTACATAGCCATCCCCCAAGCCTCCAATCGAGTTGAAAACTCAACCCCAAACCCATTCAAGCCACAGGTACCACTTGAACCTGGAGGGCGCCACATATGCGGCAGACCTGACTGCAGAAGGAGGCTCAGATTTGAGAGTTCCTGAACCCTGAACCCTAAAACCCTAAACCCTAGACCCGCCGTAGCTAGCTGACTCGAGGCCCTGGAGGACTTAGTGGTGGTTTTTGTGGGGAATTTGGGTTGCTGAGATCGGGGCCGTAGAGCTTATGAGTGAAGTGTACCGAACCCTAAACCCTAAACCGTCCCTGCATCATCCCTCAGAGGGTCAGAAAGGAGGATAGAGAGTACCTAACTCCATCAATCCCTTCGAAGAACCAGTAGGTAGTAGGGACTGAGGGAACGAGGTACCCTCTGCTTACATATTTATATGTATATATATATATACCCTTTAAGGGATCAGGGTACTTCATTCCTCATTCCCTACTAAGAAACAATAAGAAAGCCCTATCCCTAAACCCTAAACCCTAAACCCTGAACCCTAAACCCTAAACCCTAAACCCTAAACCCTAAACCCTAAACCCTAAACCCTAAACCCTAAACCCTACAGGTGGGCATAGCGGAATGGTCCGGACAGTGGCCACTTTGGGACCCAACTTCGCCACGGGCGGGGAAGACGGCCACGTTTGCTTCTGGCGCGCGGCAGCAGGAGCCTTCTTGGCGGTTTAGGGTTTAGGGTTTAGGGTTTAGGGTTTTTAGGGTTTAGGGTTGGAACTACCCTACAAACAGGTTATTTAAGTATTGTTACCAGACCTTTATAAACCCTGCTGAAAACTGCCCATGAACCTAGTTGAGCTCCTTGAAAGAAACCCTGCCCTGAGTTTTAGGGTTCAGGGTTAGGGGCAGTTGTATAGCGTGGGTTTAAACAAAAGGTTTCAGGGTTTAGGGGTTACGGGTTGGGGTTTTGGGGTCTAGGGTGTAGGGCTTCGGGTTAGCAGCCCTAACCCCCACTTGGTTCCTTGTGTAGCTCGAATGAATCCGATTCGACAACAAAGTTCCGGGTTACTTTGTTCCCCGTAGAGCCTGAATTTCCCGACTACAGCCTCCTTAATCTCTGGAAGCCACAAACCTGCTTAAACCCTAGACTGTCGACCCTAAACTCTAAACTCTAAATCCTAAACCCTAAACCCTGAACCCTAGCCCTCAAGCCACCCCGCCTCCACCTGATTCGTGGTTGGGTTCAACCACCCTAAACCCTAAACCCTAAACCCTAAACCCTAAACCCGAAACCCTAGGCTCAATCCCAGCGACGGCCTAGACCGCGAGAACTTTGCAGCCAGACCTTGGCACCCTCAAAGCCCAAAACTTGGGTATACAATCCTACCATGAGTAGCAGGTTATAACCAATTTTTTTGGGGCAAAAAGCAAAGGGTCCAGGGGAGGTGTCGGGGATTGTGTTGAAGGTTTTGAGTTTTAGAGCCTGAAAGCTTAGACTTCTGGTGCCCCCGAACCTCCCTAAACCCGGAACCCTAAACCCTCAACCCTAAGCCTTGAGCCGCGCCAGGACATGACGCAAGTCCCCCGACCAAGCGCCGGCGAGGGCGCTAGTGTTCGGGCGCATGGGCAACTCCGAGGGTTTAGGGTTTAGGGTTTAGGGTTTAAGGTTTAGGGTTTAGGGTTTAGGGTAACCCTACACCCTGAGGCCCTAAGACCCACAACCGATATCTAGGGGGTATATACGGGTTCCCCAATCAAGGGCCCTATATTCAGGAACCCTGCAACTACCCTCAGACGATGAGTGCTCACCCACCAAACAAACCTAAACCCTAAAACGCCCATGCCCATCGCGGAAGCTGGCGCGAAGAAAAAATGCGTGTGCCTCGTCGTGCAAAGCCCTTTAGGCCCTCAGACGCAGCAAGCCCCACAATCACAACTCCACACAACCCCTAAGCCCTAAACCCTAAGCCCTAAACTTGGGGGTCGGCTCTACCATCATTTACTATAGGATTTGCGCTACCCACCGTGGGCCCTCCGTTACAGCTCCGTTACAGCATGTGCTACAGCTCCGTTGCAGCTCCGTCACAGCTTCAGTTACAGCTCCGTTACAGCTCCGTTACAGCTCCGTTGCACCTCTGTTACAGCTCCGTTACAGCTCCGTTGCAACTCCGTTGCACCTCTGTGACAGCTCCTTGACAGCTTCCGTTACACAGTTATCCAGCTCCGTTGCACCTCCGTTACAGCTCCGTTACAACTTAGTTGCGTTACAGGTCCGTTATCTGCTACCGCTCCGTTACAGCTTCCGTTACAGCATCGCTTCAGCCGGTAGCGCTCCGTTGCAGCCTTCCGATACAGCTACGTTACAGCTCCGCGACAGATCCGTTACAGCTCCGCTCCTTTCCGTTACAGCTTCTGTTAGAAGCCCCGTTGCCGGCGAGCATTTCTGCCATAGTAGAGGCTCCCGCCCCAACCCTAAACCCTAAAGCTTAACCAAAGAAACCCTCATCCCCTCAGCGCCCGGAGTCCAGAAGACCAGGGCCACGGTATCATCGTAGCTGAGCTGTCGTAGCCATGACAAAGGTGAGGGCCGTGCAACCGGGAGCTGCCAACCCTCCCTACGTAGTAGCTGACTGGGTAACCTTTAACCTTTTGGGGTATAATCCTACAAAGCTATAATGGAAAGGTCAACCTTTTTCTTTGGGCCCAGGGTGCGCAGCAACGAGGCCTATGAGATGAAATAGGGTTTAGGGTTTAGGGTTTAGGGTTTAGGGTTTAGGGTTTAGGGTAGAGGGTTTAGGGTAGAGGGTTTAGGGTTTAGGGTTCCCAACTTCATAGATGGCCCCTTTTGGAGATCAAAGGAATGGCCAGTAGTGAAGCCTAAACCCTAAACCCTAAACCCTAAACCCTAAACCCTAAACCCTAAACCCTAAACCCAAATCCCTAAACCCTAAACCCTAAACCCTAAACCCTAAACCCGAAACCCGAAACCCTAAACCCTAAACCCTAAACCCTAAACCCTAGTCGGATCCCCATCATCATGGGCCCTTCCTTCGTTCAGGGGCTCTCTGCCTCTGCGACGAGACCCCCCCAACCCCCCACCCCACGCCGGGGTTTAGGGTCTAGGAGTTAGGGTTTAGGGTTTAGGGTTTAGGGTTGAACCGTAACTAAGCCCCAAGCCCGAACCCACCAAAGCAAGTGTGTGAGTCGAAGCCGCAAGCGTGAGCCATGACCCAGGTCACCGCTTTCGCCATGCTCTCAGCAACGCTTTGCTGTTGGGTACTTGGGTTTTTTTGGGGAGGGGTTAGGCTTTAGATTCTGGAAGTGTGTGTGTGTGTGCTCATTTTTACGATTTGCTTAAGGGAGCTCCCCCAAAACGAGAAGATTCTGCGCCCTTTATTGCCCTTCTCGGGAAGAGCTCCTTTTGGGGGTTCTGAAGCAAATAGTAGTTTTCCTAACCCTAAACCCTAAACCCTATAAACCCTATAAACCCTATAAACCCTATAAACCCTAAAAACCCCTAAAAACCCTAAAAACCCTAAAAACCCTAAAAACCCTAAAAACCCTAAAAACCCTAAAAACCCTAAACCCTAAACCCATATTCGCTCTTTGGAGATGGTGCTGCAGAAACCCTAAACCCAGTCAGTCACAGTCCAGGTGCAAATGCAAAAGGGTTCCCCTTGGCCCCCTTCCTGATTTTGGGAAAGTTTGGGGGGGGTTATGGTGTGGGGGTTTAGGGCTTCAAGGAGCTTTAATGGGGTTTGGGGATGTATGGTTTTAGGTACTCCTTGGAGTTTAGGGCTGAGGCTTTGAGGCTATGAGTTAGAGAATTTTAAGGTTTAGTGTTTAGGGCTTAGGGACCAAAAGGAATTAGAGAAGTGACCATACTGAGCAAGTGGAGGCGGGGGGGGGGGGGTTGCTCTGCTCTTGGCCATCCATCCTTTCTTTTCAGCCTGAAGTGTCTAGTCTAACGTGCGGGTTCGTTGTTCGGAAATTCGGGAAATCGGTACTCTTCGGGATCCCCCAAAGGGTCTCATAAGGGGTATGAGGTTAAACTATACAGTACCTCATTTGGCGCCTTTAGTAGGTTCATGTAACCCAAGGTTCCTTATTACTCCCCTACTCCCTAATCTAAGGCAATTTCAACTTTTCTCAGGTTCCCTGAACCCTAAAACCTAAACCCTAAATCCTAAGGCTCTTTAAGCTGCTCGAAGGTTCCCTAGTAGGGCCTGCTATGGGTGCCGTGCTTCAAAGCTCCTTAATTTCAGGCATGCACCTCAGTTGATCTGCTATGTAGGGTTTAGGGTTTAGGGTTTAGGGTGTAGGGTGTAGGGTTTAGGGTGGCAAGGTGCGGTCCATGACGAGCAGAGGACGAGCCGACGTCGATCTGCCCCCATGCCGGGGGTCCCAAGGGCAGTCCCCCTAAACCCTGAACCCTAAACGGCAAAAAAACCTGAAAAAAACACTTCCCCCGGTATACTAGCAGTCCTGAATAGGGTGTACAAAATAGGGGGTACCCGAGTCCGGAATTCAGGACCGTTAGTGCAAGGGGAACATACCAATCCATACTCATCTAAAGAACGAGCCCTGAACACCGAAAGCGGACATCCAGAGCCTTTCGCTCTTTTGAGAACCCCAAGGGCGAGTGCCGGAAGGTACTTAAGGTCACCCAAACTTCGACTCCCTGACCTTCAAGCCTGAACCTAAACCCTATGGACCCTAAACCCCCAACCCTAAATGCACCTTAACCCTAAATGGACCCTAAACCCGTAAACCCCTAAACCCCCGAACCGCTAAACCCCTAAACCCCCTAGACCCCTAGACCCTAAACCCTAACCCGAAACCTTAAACCCCAAACCCTAAACCCCTAATCCTAAACCCTAGACCCTAAACCGTAAACCCTAAACCCTAAACCCTAAACCCTAAACCCTAAACCCTAAACCCCAAACCCTAAACCCTAAACCCTAAACCCTAAGCCCCTCAGAGCAGCCGGCAGCCCAGGCCCTGCCAAGCTGGAGCTTTTTCGTGAGAGGTTTCCCATGGACGCCGGGGGCTCATTATTGATAGGGTTTAGGGTTTAGGGTTTAGGGTTTAGGGTTTAGGGTTTAGGGTTTAGGGTTTAGGGTTTAGGGTTTAGGGTTTAGGGTTTAGGGTTTAGGGTCATGACTCTACTTGAAGGTTCATGATACTTAGTAGCTAATTACATATGATGATGAAGGTCTCTTCTTTTTGGCTGTTTAGGGTTTGCGGTTTAGGGTTGGGGTTTAAAGGCTTCAGGGGTTTAGTTTAGGGTTTACGATTAGGTTTTGGGGTTTAAAGTCAGGGTTTAGGGCTTTAGGGGTATGGTTTAGGGTTTGCCGTTTGGGCTTTTGGGGTTGAAAAACAGGGTTTAGGGTTCGAACGGGTCTTCTTGGCAACGGCATCCATGAATTCCGGGGAGCCTCATCGCACAGGGGGTGAAGAAGCGTTCGAAGCTCGAACATCGGTGAACCTTAGGGAAGTTTCAGGAGCCCTAAACCCTAAACCCTAAACCCTAAACCCTAAACCCTAAACCCTAAACCCTAAACCCTAAACCCTAAACCCTAAACCCTAAACCCTAAACCCTAAACCCTAAACCCTAAAGGGAAATCGGCACCTTGGATTAACAGACCACCCCCCGCCCCCCGCCCCCCAACAAACAAAAGGGTCTTCCTGAAAAGGCGTAGAAAGACCCTCGGCATGGCACGGCAGAGAAGAGAGAGAGAGAGAGAGAGAGAGAGAGAGAGAGAGAGAAGGGCAATATGGCGTGGATTTTTTTTTTTTTTTTTTTTTGGGGGGGGGGGGTTTAGGGTTTAGGGTTTAGGGTTTAGGGTTTAGGGTTCAGGGTTCAGGGTTTAGGGTTTAGGAGGGGGTTCTTAAGCAAGTAGCATAGTCTAGGCAGGCCTGAGCCGAGGAAACCCTTAATGTTTCACCCCTGCAACTGGAGGCACCTCATCTTGGTGGCTGAGTGGTACCTTTTTTGATTTTTGCCTTTCTTGTCTAAGGGAAATTACATGCTCCCTTACCCTTGCCTTCTTTAGAGGGTTCTGAAGTATGGGCCCTTGGGTATACAAGGGGTGTAAAAGGGGGGGGCCCAGAATATCAAGGGACCATGCAACCACCCCAAAGTTTTTGTGTTCTGGGTTCCCTTCCCCCAGAAGTAACATCAGAAAAGGCATCAACAGGTTTTCAGTCCTATCCCTTCTGGCCATGGGGAAATCACCGGATATAACCCATAGCGGAAACCAGGGCTTGGAGGTTCGCCTGGGCCAGGCTTTGGGTCTAGGCTTCTTCTCGCCTAAACCCGAAGCCCCTAAACCCTAAACCCTAAACCCTAAACCCTAAACCCTAAACCCTAAACCCTAAACCCTAAACCCTAAACCCTAAACCCTAAACCTGTAAACCCTAAACCCGAAGAAGGAGCGGGCCTTCCAGTACCTTTGCAACGCCAGCCCGGAGATGCAGAGGGAGGCCCCGGGTGGCAAACCTCGGGTTTAGGGTTTAGGGTTTAGGGTTTAGGGTTTAGGGTTTAGGGTTTAGGGTTTAGGGTTTAGGGTTTAGGGTTTAGGGTTTAGGGTTTAGTGGTCTAGGTTTTAGGATTTATTGGTTTAGGGTTTATTGGTTTAGGGTTTTGTTAGTTTAGGGTTTAGGGTTTATTGGTTTTGGGTTTAGGGATTGTGGGGAATTGCCACCATACGCACATTGGGCAGTTCTCTAAATTCGGGTCCCTTTTTGGGTACCCGAAAATTTTGGGGCCGCCACAATAAACCCTAAACCCTAAACCCTAAACCCTAAACCCTAAACCCTAAACCCTAACCCTAAACCCTAAACCCTACTCCATGTACACTGTTTCAAAGAGGACCCCAAAACCCTAATCTGGAGAACTATCTATTCATGACTTAAGAGGCAGCGGGGGGCATCCCGGGGTTTCCATTAAAGGGTTTGGGGTTTGGGGTTTAGGGTTTAGGGTTTAGGGTTTAGGGTTTAGGGTTTAGGGTTTGTTGCAGATACCACGTTTTGCAGGAACCCGAATGCCTAAGACCCTCAGAGAGAGCTTCTTGTAGTAGTGGTGGTGGCGATGTTGTCATGCGCTGTTGCGATTCTGACCAGGTGCTGGCCAGTTTCTCGCCCAAGAACATGGACGTGCAGCCCTTAGCAAGGGTTTAGGGTTTAGGGTTTAGGGTTTAGGGTTTAGGGTTTAGGGTTTAGGGTTTAGTAAAGGTCAGATCTCTGCGTCGCCTCAATCTAGACCATGTCGGGTGCACAGGTTCCTCCCCAAATATGCCCCTTTCATACGCTCTATTCTTCGAATTATGGACCCTTTTTGGGGTCACTCTCAGAAGGCGGCCCATCATATCTAGGGCACCCAAAGCGTGACCATTTTGTTGAGGACTGACCATGTGCCCTTACATTCCTCCCGCTGCCCTAAAACCCTCCGTCCTGAAGTTGTTCGTAACTCCACTTGAAGGCCCTGGGTGTAAGGTTTAGGGTTTAGGGTTTAGGACTTGGGGCGTACCTGCAAACAAGGAGACCCCGAACCCCAAGCCCCCTCCCCTGCTTGGAGGTTCATGCTACTTATTTTCCAATTATAACTGTACTTACAACCCACGTCGAATCCCCTTAAGTGCCCTATCATGGTTATAGGTAGGGTTAGAAGTACCGTTATTAGTTCATAAGTACCATGAACCTCCAAGTGGTTTGACGCCAAAGGAAACCGACTTCTCGCGCCAGCCGTGGCCTCAATGCAGCTGTTCATCTGCACCTCCTTAAGTAGTAGTGTAGGTAACCTTTGGCCTTTTGTGGGGTTTTCTAATCCCTATAAAAATCCCACAGGTTATCCTTTAATTCTCCCAGGTTACTGGACAACTAAGCCCCCGACAGGCAATCGCAAAGACCCATGGCGTCCCGAGCATGTGCCAAACCTCTCCAACTGGGCGGGAGGCTGTAGGGTTAGGGTTTATAGGGTTTAGGCAGAATTTTTGAGGCTGACTGGTTTCCTGAACCGTGGCTTTCGCCACAGCGCGGATCCTCCAGGCCAGGCATTGGGGAAGTCAGTGGAGGTTTGGTGCGTTTCAGGGGGGAGGGGCCGGGACACGTCTGAGGGAGGGAGCTTTAGGTAACCGGGGCGGGCGGGGGGATTTAGGCTTCAGTTGCCGCGAGAAGGTTTCAGAGATGCCTCAGTTTGTGGAAGCCAGTGACCCCTGCGTCCTCAAGGGAGAGGGTTTAGGGTTTAGGGTTTGGCTTGTGGAGATTTTGGAAACCTTTTGCCCATAGGAGAGGGCCTTGATTCCCTTTTTAGTGGTTCGGCTTCCCTGCAAATGCTTTGTAGATGAAAAAAGCGGCTACCTTTTTGTGGGGTCGGGGCAGCCTGTAGCAAAAAAAGTTTTAGGGTTTAGGGTTTAGGTTTAGGGTTTAGGGATTTTGCGACCCGGCCTGGCGTTCGCCCGTCGAAGGCATGCCGGCAGGTCAAGCGGAGGCACGGGCAGTCACCAGCTGGTGTAACCCTAAACCCTAAACCCTATAAACTCTAAACCCTGTACCCTATTCATAAACCCTCAGGGATGACAGCGAGACTGCGAGAAGCCTTTTAAAGGTCTGGAAGGGAAGTCGGGCAGCGTTTTGGAAGACTTTGGGGCTTAATTGGGGTTTAGGGTTTATAGGGTTTAGGGTTTAGGGTTTAGGGTTTAGGGTTTAGGGTTTAGGGTTTAGGGTTTAGGGTTTAGGGTTTAGGGTTTAGGGTTTAGGGTTTAGGGTGTTGGTTCAGGAGCTTTCAGTTTAAGACCCTGCGGCTTCCGGCTTCATGGCTGGTGGAGCATTTTTTCGAGCTCGGGGTTTAGGGTTTAGGGTTGAGGGTTCAGGGTTTAGGGTTGAGGGTTGAGGGTTGAGGGTTGAGGGTTGAGGGTTGAGGGTTGAGGGTTGAGGGTTGAGGGTTGAGGGCGAGGGCGAGGCAGAACAAAGTGTAAGCCTCCCTCCGGCTGCCAAAGCGAGGAGCGCCAACGGCGGATTGACTGGAGAAAAGTTCCGGACATCCGCGAAGTTTCTACGCACCGGCGAGGCAGGCCCTCAAACCCGAATATTTGCTTAAGAACCACCCACAAAAATAGAAGTGTTCTTCCTCACGAGGGCAATATAGGGATGATTATTTGTTAATCTTTGGAGGGTTCTTAAGCAAAGAGTAGAAACTTGCTTCAAGCATCGGGCTGGTGGCAATTGGGTTTCACTCCAAGCGCTGGTCGTTCAGTTTAGCATTTCGGGTCTTACTTGGGATTTCGCACGTTTTTTGTTGCGGATGCTTAAAGGCGCGCTTGAAGTCTCTGTTGTTTTTTGCCCAAAGCCAGTAGCTGCGTGTAAAGAAGCAAGGGTCTAGGACCCAGAGCAGGCCCTTGTTCCCTCTTACGGGCCCCTTGACGCCAAAAGAACACCCATTTTGTTCCTAGGTTTCTCTTGGGTCTAGGGGTGAACGGTGTTGAAGATGCCCAGGGGCCAAAAACTGGTGAGGCTGTTGAGTTGAAGCATAGAAGGCCGTTGCCCTTTTCTATCAAGGGATGAAGACTCGTACCCGGTAAGGTTGCACCCCTGAAGCCTCCCCTTAATATCCTCCGAATATGGCCCTTATACATTCGCTTAGGGATCGTGAAGCAGGGTCCCCAAACATTAAGGGCAAAACTTTCAGGAGCAAACAAAAAGAGCAAGGGCTACAGAGGTAGCACAAACAAGCTGCTTAAAAATTGCACGTGTGCGGACAGAACCTGCGGATTCCAGCAGTTTACAACGGCCTTAGCCGAGCCCTCACAGACGCTAAACCCTAAACCCTAAACCCTAAACCCTAAACGCTAAACACCCTAAACCCTAAACCCTAAACCCTAAACGCCTTTCTGTGGCCATGTCTGCATCTCTCTCCTGGGTGTGCAGCGCACGGCAAATCCTTCAGAGGTGCAGTCGGCATTTCGGCGCAAGGCTCGCGAAGCTCATCCCGACAAGGGTGGCACTAATGGTGGTTTCAACTCTCTGAAGGAAGCCTCAGACGTTTTGAAGGATCCAGCCAGGAAGGCTGAGTACGACAAGGAGTTAACCCAGAGCCTGATACGGAAGCGACAGCGAGAAGCAATTTCATCAGAGGTGCCGTCGACACCTCCGAGAACCCGAAAGACACCAGGATTGGACGCCACGCCTCCATGCCCAACGCGCAAGGCATCCTCCGAATCATCGGTTACTGGCTTGGGCACATGCTTCCTTTGCGGATGCCTTGGTCATTATGTCAGCGATTGCCCGTCTGCTAAGCAGAACGGCATTCCTGCTTCAGACACGTGCCTTGTCTGCTTGGAAGCGGGCCATTGGGCGAAAGATTGCCCTGTCAAGAAACAGTCAATGACATGCTTCCGTTGTGGCCAGGCGCGGCATTGGGCGCAGAATTGTACCCAGCGTTCCCGGCCCTACTGATGGATATAGCGGCAGCAAACAGACAGTCATAGATAAATTGATTTTTTCCGCCGTCGTGCTGCGCTGGCCCCAACTACCGTGGGATAGTCTCCAACTGTATTTGTTCTGATTCGCGTGGCCTAGAAAAGCATTGTGCTCTTGGAGAGTGGCTGGATTCGATTCGCCTGCCACTGTAATTTCTAGATAGTCTATGTTGGTATCAGACTACCTTTTAGAAAGGAGCCCCAAACCCTAAGCCCTAAGCCCCTAAACCCCTAAACCCTCATCAAGGCCTTGCTCCTGGGATGCCCCAGAGCATGCTTAGTAAACGGACTTCCGGTAGTTCCGTAAACTCGGAATTTGGCTGGATCTTAGTAGGGAATGAGGGAATGAGGGCCCTATAGAAGCCCTTAAAGGGTATATAGAGAGCCCCCTTCCCCTCATTCCCTGCTAAGAGCCAGGGGGTCTTGAAGTACTACCAGTAGCATGCTGCTAGCATACTCACACGTCAAGGAAAGCTCCCATCGCTTCAATTGTTGCCTAGGGCTTGTATAGGGTTTATAAGGCTTCTAGGTTTATAGGGTTCAGGGTGTTAAGGGTGTTCCAAGGTACAATTCTTAGATGCTAGGGTTCCTAGTTTGGGCCCTTATTTTGGGCCCCTGGTTATATGGGGTTTACGAAAACAGGGGACCCCGAAACTAGCCCCACAAATAGGTTGATTCCGTTATACTAGGGACCCCAATAAGGTACCCCCCTAATGTGGGAAACCCCATCTCGCCCTTATGCACGCTAGACGTAGTAAAACCCTAAACCCTAAACCCTAAACCCTAAACCCTAGAGGGCCCTTTCACCTCGGATCCCTCGAAACAAGGGTAAGGACCATCCAAAGGGCCCATGCTTCGACCCGAAACCCTAAACCCTAAACTCTAAAGCCCTAAACCCTAAACCCTAAACCCTAAACCCTAAACCCCGAAACCCTAAACCCTAAACACGGGCCAGCGGTTCCGACCTGGGCGGTGCCTGTCTACGGTTGAGGCTTGTCTTTCACATGCTCAGTGTGACCAAGCGTTCCCAACCCTGGTAGGGCCCAGCCTCTTTTTGCGACACAAGCCCCTAACCCTGAACCCAAAACCCTACACCCATGTGGAGAGGGTAGATTGGGACCTGAGCACTTCCCTTCAGCAGGTGGCTTTGAGGACCCTGCCAGGCAGCAGGTTCGCAGATATGGAGGCGGCTAGGGTTTCGGGTTTAGGGTCTAGGGTTTGGGGTTTATATGGTTTAAGGTCTGACACCCCCACCCCCCCGCCCCCCCCAAATACGTACCCCAGAGTAGGCATCATGAATCGCCTTGAGACCCTGCCCCTAAAGCGACATCCTCAACCCTAAGCCCTAAACCCCCAAAGTAGGTATTGTTGGTCTACTTGGGTCGCTAGGGTTTCTTGCAAGCGCTCGTTCCATGTTCTCATGGAATCGCCATGACAGCCCGCCTCCCTACCTAATGCCTACAATGAGCCCTATTCACTTACCTCTTTTGTATGGCCTCCGTCTTGCAATCGAGCGGGGCGCAGAAACCTGAAGAACAACACACACACACACACATGCACCCTAAAGTATATATTACATACATATACATATTATTCATTCTACACATCTTTTGTTTGTATGTAGTTGTTTATGTACACACACACACACAGATGAACCCTAGCCTTGACTTGCCAACGCCCTAAACAACTTAAAGCTTCAAAGCACCTAAACCCCCTAATCAAACCCTAAACAAGTATGGCAGGCCGCTTGGAAGAGTTCCGGGCGCAAGGGGCCCCAGAACGGGGCGGGACTCTCCAAGACTTGGCCCTTTTTGGTTTAGAGGGCTTATAAAGAAACCCCTAAACCCTAAACCCTAAACCCTAAACCCTAAACCCTAAACCCTAAACCCTAAACCCTAAACCCTAAACCCTAAACCCTAAACCCTAAACCCTAAACCCTAAACACTAAACCCTAAACCCTAAACCCTAAACCCTAAACAATAAACCCTAAACCCTAAACCCTAAACCCTAAACCCTAAACCCTAAACCCTAAACCCTAAACCCTAAACCCTAAACCCTAAACCCTAAACCCTAAACCCTAAACCCTAAACCCTAAACCAAACCCTAAACCCTAAACCCTAAGCCCTAAACACCGCAGTAAAATGCAGCAAGGGCCGACTCTGGGTCCAAATTTATCTTGAGTAAGCCCAACAGCAGACGCAGCTCAAAGCCGCTGCGCCGGAACCCTAGGGAATCAGGGGTTAGGGATTAGGGAACCCCCAATTTTTCACTTCGCAGCACTCCAGGATTGTATATAGGGTTTAGGGTTTAGGGGTTTAGGGTTTAGGGTTTAGGGTAACATGATCGTTCTGCGCAGACTTTGGCAGCAGAAACCGCTTGCGACGGGCTTAGGGTTTAGGGTTTCGGGTGAACCCCGAAGCTGAGGCCGAGGGCAGAAACAGAGAGCACCCAAAAGAGACCGCAGCCTGGTTGCCTCACCCCGCGATCTGAACTAAGCCCGAAGCCCTAGACCCTGAACCCTGAACCCTAAACCCTAAACCCTAAACCCTAAACCCTAAACTTGCGAAGACTTGACCCACTGACAGTACCGTTGTTTATCCTAGGTTACTCGTGGGTCTAGATGAGGATTCCTGAACAGCAACCTGGTGAGATTGGCACAGGGAAGGCTTCCTAAAAATGGCCCAATAGTAGTATAGTATAAGGTACTCTTTGGGGGTCCTACGGTTTGGATTTTCCCAGGGGTCTGAGGTTTTTTTGGGGGTTGATCGCCAGTGTTGCTGTTGCGCTGTGGGGGCGCAGGATGTCCATAGGCGAGCAGAGTGTGGGCCACCCTTCCTCTAAGGGAAGTTTCATGGTCCCTCAATATGGTCCCTTACCTTCTTTAAAAAGGTCTGAGGTCTGTAGGGTGCATGCAGGTTATATAAGGGGCTCCCTTTTAAGGGCCCATGATGAGGGACCATGTAGCTACCCTAAGACTTCCGGCCAGGCAGTATCCCATGGACGATCGGGCCTTTGACTACCTGCTCCAGGTTGCGCATGCATCAGGGCGTGAGGGCAACAGCGTTGACATACCCCTTACCTACAGAACGCATCACGGCTTTGGAGGCCCATGAAGGTGTTGTACTGCATAACTTAGCCCAGCATCCTCCAGCATGCAGTCGAAACTCTCAGAGATCAGAACTCCAAACCTGACACCCCACAGGTTTTCAGCAGGGATCTGTAGGGAAGCCCCATCCCTTTCCCCCACTCCCCCCCCCCCCCCCCCCCCCCCCTCCCCCGATTTCCTTGCTGAACCGTCCCGATACCCTTTGTAGTAGAGTAGGTAACCTTTAACCATTTAGTGGTCTTGTATTGACGTCTAGTTCCTCTAGGCTACTGGACAACTTTAGGGCTTAGGGCTTTCGTGGGCCCCTAAACCCCAAACCCCAAACCCTAAACCCCAAACCCCCTAAACGGCTTAGGGCTCCCAACGCCTCCTCTTGCCAGGCCGACCGCGAGGTGCAGGAGATCGTGCTGGCCGAGTTCCAGCCGAAGCGTCGTCCGTGGCCTCGGAATTGCCATCGAACCCTAAACCCTAAACCCTAAACCCTAAGCCTAATTTGGGGGGTTTAGGGTTCAGGGTTTATGGTACTCATTAACCGATCATAACTGTACTTGTAACCCACTTAGAAGCCCCTTAAGCACCAAAATGTGGTTATCGGTACAGTTCTAAGTACAGTTATAACTGGCTAGTAAGTACCATGAACCTCCAAGTAGGATCCTCTCAACCCTCGGTAGGATTTTGGGACATCTGGTATTTTCCCTTATTGGGGTTTAAGAGGGTCATACTCAGGAACATTGTTCAGAGAGTTAAACCCTAAACCCCAAACCCCAAACCCTAAACCCTAAACCCTAACAAGGGCCACCCTGGAACCCTAAATCCCCAGCTTGGGATGTTCCCCCTTATACTAACAGCCCTTAATCGGGATCATAGTCACCCCCCCCCCCCCCCTTATTATAATCCCTATTAAGGACTGTTAGTATTTGGGGGAACATCCTGATCTCGAGCCCGGCAATCCCTAAGCCCCAAACCCTAAAGCGACAATCGCAAGAGTCTCAACCCTGAACCCTAAACCCTAAACCCTAAACCCAAGAGCTGCGACCAGCAGCCACTTGCAGCAGCAATGATATGGGCGGTTGTCAAAATTATGATCCCTTTTGCGGTACCCTAAATACTAGGTGCCGTACTATCATAGGAATCCCAACAACGGACCATAATTTCGACAACCACCCATATTCATGACAGTCGCCATGGGAAGAACACTAATTCTACTGCCAGCAATAGCTACAGCACTGGCGCGAGCAGTGAGAATGACAATGGCAATGACAATGTCAAGACCGTCCGCTACCGCCGCCGCCAGCAACAACGACAGCGGAGGAACATGGACCCCCCTCCCAGGGTTTAGGGTTTAGGGTTCAGGGTCCGCAACCCTCTCCTTATGAGGGGGGGGGGGGGGGGGCTGGGCTCTGTCGCCAGAAGGGGATTGCGTGGTTGTAGTCATTGATGATTACTAAGAGGCCTGCCGGGAGATCAGAATTGCGAGAATTGGGTAAAAACCTTAAACCCTACACCCCAAACCCTAAACCCTAAGCCCGAAATCGTTTTTCGCTGTGGTGGTGCCTGGTTTTAGTCTCATTTTTCAATCGCTGCTGAAGACGCAACATGTGACTTTCCTGCCGTGCGCACAAGATATCAGAACAATATCGGCATCAAGCAAGCCATCAGCTGGGATGAGCCATAGCCCCTGAACCTCTGCAGCCCTTGTAGCCCGAGAGCCCATGAGATGATGGAATTCAAGGAGTTTAGGGTTCAGGGTTTAGGGCTTATGGTTTAGGGTTGGCGTATTCCCCAGACCTCAAAGTCAGAACCCTGGCCTTCTGCGCACGGGTGCGAAATACCCAGACCCCCGCATCCAAACAGAGGCCATCTTGATGGGGACTACTCAGCCTCGCTCACCAGCTACGTGAAAGTACCGGACTTGGACAACTTTTGGAGGGGCTTTGTTTTGGGAGTCCTTCAGAAGCTGGACAAGTTATATCCCGAACCCTCAGCACTCAACCCTAAACCCTAAGCCGGAGTTAGGTTTAGGGCTTAGGGCTTAGGGCTTAGGGTTTAGGGTTTAGGGTTTAGGGTTTAGGGTTTAGGGTTTAGGGTTTAGGGTTTAGGGTTAGGGGATATATAGGTGAGTACGATAAGGGTACCTTCTGAGGGGACCCTCCTTTTACTCCTTAGGGGTCAAAACCCTGAACCCCAAAAATCTGAAAGCCCCTCACCTTGGTGGCTTCGATGGTGGACGACAGTCCCAGGGCCGAAGACTTCACGTGCCCTGAACCCCCTCAAGTCCCCAGGCCGATTAGGGCTCAGGGTTTAGGGTTTAGGGTTCAGGGTTTAGGGTTTAGGGTTTAGGGTTTAGGGTACAGGGTTTAGGGTTTAGGGTTTAGGGTTTTTGTAAACTTCGGGCTTAGCCTACGGGTTCTTAGCAGGGAAGGAGGGAGATAGGTACCTTACTAGGTAGGCCCTTGTGATATTTTGTGTTTTCCCTTCTTGGGTTCAAGAGGATCATATTGAGAGTACATTTTCAAAGCTTTTTTCAGTAATTTAACAAATATATATATATATATATATATACACACACACCCTTAAAACCCTAACCCGTACCAGGTTCGAGGGCCCCACTATACCCCAGGCAAACACTCGAAAGCAGGCGAGCCCTGACTCGTGAACCAACGACTCCAAAACCAGAGGCGAAGATGGTTTAGGGTTTAGGGTTTAGGGTTTAGGGTTTAGGGTTACGGTTTCGTTGGCGCGCAGAGTCATCCCGGCACCGCCCGTGCATTCATGAACTTGCATTCTTCCCCCGAGGCTGTGAAAGCAAAGGCCCCGGGCTCAGTCCAAGACACATCTCAATTTCGGGTGGAGTTTAGGGTTTTGCTCTTACTGATTATGGTGGGATGCTGCCGAAGGGTTTGCGATAGAAGGTCGTGCACTGCGCAGATCACCCCAAAGCAACGGCCTGAAGCGTAAAGCCCTAAGCCTTTAGTAGAGTGATAGGTGCCGAGTGTTTGCACAGCCTGAGTTCCAACAAGCCAGCCGATTCCTGATCCTCAGTCCTCGGGTTTGGGGCCGACGCTCTGCAAAAGGGGTTTAGGAAAAAGGGTTTAGGGCCCTAAACCCTAAACCTTTGCTTTTGTGTAGTAGGGCGGGGAGGCATCATCCCTGTCGTAGCCGCAGCAAGCCCAACAGGCCAACCTTTCAAATGGTACCCCAAAGCAGCAGCCTGAGTCTCACCATATGAGCCCTAAAGCCCGTAAACCCCTAGACCCCAAAGTCGCAACCCCCAACGCCTGTAAGCCACTAAGCCCTAAAACCCCTAACACCCTCAAAGCCCCAAGGCCTGCAAACCCCAATCTTTTGAACTCCCCCTATACCCTAAACCCTAGAACCTAAACCCTAAACCCTAACCCCTAAGCCCCAAACCTCAAACCCTAAACCCTAAACCCCTGCCCCTCCCCCCGTCCCAGGTGAACGCCGCAGCGCCCGCAGCGCCCGCAGCGCACAACGGCGGGGGTCCGCTCCACGCGGAAATGGCTGGGCTGAGCTCAGGTGCGCGCCAGGAGGTTTGAGGGTTTAGGGCTTTTAGGGGTTTCGGAATTGGGGTTCAGGGTTTAGGGTTTAGGGTTTCGGGTTTAGGGTTTCGGGGACCATCACTTGAGTGGGAGGAGTGGCAGTGATCGTGTCAAAGAGTGTGACATGAAAGAATAAAGTAGCCAACGCCAACCAGGGCACCCTCATTGTAATATTGTTCTTGGGCTGCCAAGAGAATGGCATACCGAATGACGTGAAACCCTAAACCCTCAACGCTAAGCCCTGAAGCCTGAACCCTGAACCCTGAACCCTAAACCCTAAACCCTAAACCCTAAACCCTACATTCCGAAGCGTGCGTTCTTTGCCACAGGCTCTTTTCACCCCGTCAAGACTCAAGCCCAAACCCGAAAAGACTGAGCCCTTGTGAGTTGGGTTTACGGTTTAGGGTTAGGGTTTAGGTTCGGGTTCGGGATAAGGTTTAGTTTAGGGTTTAGGGTTTAGGGTTTGAGGGTTGGGGGTTAGGGGTTTGGGGTTCAGGGTTTAGGGTGTATAATCCTATGAAGGATTGTTAGTATAAGTATAAGGGTGAAAATCTCAAGTTTAAAGTTCAGACCCTAAACTACTGACTGATATTTTCAAAGGGGCTTGCAGAAGTTTTCCTAGGCCATCATGGAACCCCTAAAACCCCTAAAGCCTACACCCAAGAAGTGCGCCAAAACCCAAAGCCTTATGATAAGATGCTAGCAGCATAACATGGTAGCATATTAACATCATAGTGCAACATTATGCTCGTATATGTAATGTAATAATATATGAATATAGGAATATATAAAAAACCCAAAAAACGCACCAATATAACAGCATAATAAACATGATAACATACTGACAGAATAACAGAATCCGATGCTCATATAAAAAGATAATCATTCCTAACCACACCCGGAGGTGAACAGGCAATGCTCGACGGCTTTAGAAGGCCGCACATGCAGGGTTCCGGGCTGGCAAGGCTTGTGGATTCTGGGTTTTAAGATAAAGGGTTTTAGGGCTTGATCTAGAGGGAAACGTTAGGGTTTAGGGGTTTCGGGTTAAACAGGGGATTGCTTCTAGGGGGCTTTAGGGGGTTTCAAGGGTCTTAGGATGTAGGGGCTCATGGGCTTAATAGGTTTTGCGGTTGGTCGCTTTGAGAATCTGGCTTCCTTACAAGGACAATTTGGGGATTATTCGTTTTTGTCCGCGCGTTCTTAAGGAAATACTAGTAAACCACTAGAGTTTGTGTAGGACTGCAAATAGCAACAAGCCTGTAGTGCCGAGTCGGCAGCCAGGCGATATCCCATGGACGACCGCGCCTTCCAGCGTGATTCTGAGCTGTCGAAGGTGAACCTCCCTTGGTTCTTAGTAGGGACTGAGGTTGCCCTTAAGGGATTATGTAGGGCCATATAGATATATCTATATATATATATACCCCTTTAAGGGATGATAGAGGGCTCTATATGTACCCTTGAAGGGATTATATAGGACCCTATATATACCCTTTAAGGGATGACGTAGGGCCCTCATGCCCTCATTCCCCGCAGTATGCTCCTACTATGGCCCTTATATATTCCTTAGGAATCTTTAAAAGGGGTTTAGGGTTTAGGGGGGAGGGGTCCCCGAACCTATAGGGTACAACCTTAGGGGTCCGGGGTAGAGTCGCTTGATGCTCCACTCTACCCCCAGGGCCCCAAAAGCCCTAAACCTCAAGCGTTTGACTCAAATAAAGCAACAGGGCCCTAAAAAGCCTGATTTCAAAACCTCAAGCCTTCGACTTAAAACCACGGGGCCTAAAACCTGAACCCCAAGAGCCAAAACCTCAAGCCGTAGACTTTGAAGCCCTAAAGCCCTCAAACCCTCAAACTCTAGTAATCCTAAGACCCCAAAACCGCAAACCTCAACCCTAAACTCTAGAAGCCTGAAAACCCCAAACCGAAACCCCGAACCCTAGAACCCGAAAGCCCCAAAAGTTTCGGGCCCCGCGGCTGTAATCGCTGCCCACGACCTGGTCGCCACTCGGACTTCGGCTTAGGGAAGTTAGGTTTAGGGTTTAGGGTTTAGGTTTTAGGGGTTAGGGGTTTAGGGTTTAGGGTTTAGGGTTTAGGGATTAGGGTTTAGGGTTTAGGGTTTAAGCCCTAAACCCTGAACCTCCAAGTGGGCTTGGGAGTTTTGTGGAGAGGTCTTGGGTCGTCAGGGCGCCTGAGACGAGGTTTCTTTGCCTGGCCGAGCCGGCGGTGAAGCAGAAGGTCATGGAGTCCTTCAGGTGCTTGGGACCCTAAACCCTAAACCCTAAACCCTAAACCCTAAACCCTAAACCCTAAACCCTAAACCTGTGTATAGTTGATGGTTTCAGGCCTTTTGGGGGGGGGGGGGTTTCAGGACTTGCCTCTTCGGGATGTTCAAAACGGCTTGTAGGGTTCGCTCCGCCCTCTTCGGCCCCAAGCCCTAAAGGCCAAACCCTGAACCCTGAACCCTGAACCCTGAACCCTAAACCCTAAACCCTAAACCCTAAACCCTAAACCCTAATCCCTAAACCCTAAACCCTAAACCCTACACTTCCCGAAGCCTCCCCCGACACTTGAGCCCCCTTCTATGTCAGGCCGAGGGTCGAGGGCGAGTCCGACTACTCCGGCTCAGTGCTTGGAATCTGTACTTCGAACTTCGAAATGCACCCTAATATAGGGTTTAGGGTTTTTAGGGTTCAGGGTTTATATAGGGTTTAGGGTTTAGGGTTTTAGGGCCTAATATCGGGGTCCGAATCATTGCTAATATTATTCCCCTAGGGTCCCTTTCTAATTTTACTACAATGATTAAGGCCCCTATAGTAGGTCAGGTGAATGCACCTAACTCCCAAACCCTGAACTCTCAACCCTAGACCCCAGACCCTAAACCCTATTCCCGATGTAGGCTAATTCCTCAACCTTAATCCCGTGAACCCTTTCATTCCTTAATGAAGAGGGATGGGCTGAGTGCCCGAAGACCCCCATACAGCTGATACCCGCAAGGCTACCCGTGACAAGCCCCTATGATCCCACAAGTTGGCTAACGAAAGCAAGAGTTTAGGGCTTTTAAGGTTTAGGGGGATCGGGTTTAGCTAAAGTTAACTGGGTTTTGTTGCCTAAACTTGCGCGGTGCGTTTGGAGCTGGAGGCCTCACTCCAGGCGGGACTACGCAAGGAATCCTCACAAGAAAGGAAGAGCAATAGAACTAGTTGCATTAGTTATGTCATATATGTTTCTAATAGTACTAGTAGCAGAAGAAATAGTAGTGAGAGCATATACCTCAAAAAAAGGCAGGGGCACTGGGCAGCCGAGGACCCCGAAAGCGTGGGGGGGAACATTCGGGGTCAGAGCATGCTCCACTTCTCAGCTCCAGCAGCTTTTGACCCCTAAACCCGGAAACCCAAAACCCCAAAACCCAAAGAATACCCTAAACCTCCAAACCCCTAAACCCCTAAACCCCTAAACCCCTAACTCCTAAACCCCTAAACTCCTGAACCCTCCCAACTCCAGCTTCCCCAACACCCTGACGCTTGCTTTGAGTTGAGGTTTTGAGGTTGTGAGGTTGAGACTTTCTGAGGTTTAGGGGTTTAGGGTTTAGGGATTTGGGGTTTAGTTTCAACCCCCTAAACCCTAAACCCTAAACCCTAAACCCTGTTCCGGAGCATCCAAGCTCCAGAGCCAAAATACCGCATCAAAGGGGCAGATGCCTCTGGGTGCCCTCAACTTCTTGTAAGGTACCCTTGAGCTTGGGCACCAGCTGGTGACATTAGGAGCCTTTCAATAAAGGATGTCTATTTTGATCTTTTTCTCTCTGGGGTTTCGGGCCTTAGGGATTGAGGTTTCGGTTGCAGATGCTTTTTGGGAGGGCCTTGACCCTATACCCTATCCTGCGTAGCCATATATGCTCACGTCTCTATTATAAACCCTATACCGTAAACCGTGGCTCGGGTACCCAAAAAGGGACCATAATATTGAGAACAGACCATGTACCCCCATAGAAGCTGATTTTCTTGCCGGGCCTCCGGATCCGCCCCAGCAACGCATGCCCGTCAGGTCTGATCACGTCCTTCATCAAGTCCTGCAAGCGCTGATTGGGAGCAGCCCTCAACCCTAAACCCTAAAACCTACTAAAACCGAAAACCCTAAGCCCTTAGCCCTAAGCCCTGAACCCTAAGTCCTAAACCCTAAACACTAAACCCGAAAACCCTAAACCCTAAACCCTAACCCGATCAAACCCTAGACCCTCTGGTAAAGCGGCTTCTTTTCTGCTTGCTTGATCCTGAGCAGCCGGGAATGTTAAGATGAAGTGGAGGAGCATTTAGGGCAGGTGTTGTCATGCCACTCAGAATCTGGGTATCCTTGGGGTGATCTTGGTAATCATGCAGGCTCCTACATTCTTAGGGTCGGTATGAACCAAGGCCTCTCTCAGCGTCCGCAAGTTCGAAATCCCTCAAACCTCAACCCTCAGTCACACGAGGTGGGGTGGGGGGTCCCGTAGCTGGGCGTAGTACCGGAGGAGAGCCTGCGCAATAAGGAAAACAAGTCCCCAGGCTTTTCGTCACTCTCCAACCCGCAACCCTCAAACCCGCAACCCTCAAACCCTAAACCCTAAACCGTAAACCCTAAACCTCAAACCCTAAACCCTAAACCGTAAACCACACACACACAAGCTGCCCATTCAAGGCCGGCACCCCAAGCCCTAAAGCCCTAAACCCCAAACCTTCGAACGAAAGGTCTCAACCCTAAGCCCTAAGCCCTCAGCCCTAGACCCTAAGCCCTAAGCGCTAAGCCCTAAGCCCTAAGCCCCAAACCCAAACTTGGTCTGGGCGCAGATCCAAGTTCCGTGATTTCAAGTCCTGATTGCCCGTAGGACAGTTTCAGGCGTTCGGTTTCACCCAGAATACCCCTACGAGGCCCCTACTAGAATACTAGAAGAAGGGTTTAAGTATAGTATGTTGGGGAGGCTTGTGGGGGCTCCGAAACACCCAGAAAGCCCACAGAAGTTTAAAGTCTGCTTTGGCCCCTAAAGCCTAAACCCTAAACCCTAAACCCTAAACCCTAACCCCAAGTTCACGCCCTAAACGGCCCCTCCTGAAACAACCCTTGTGAACAAGGAGTTGCCCTCTTTCGAGAGCCTCCTTTAGAAAACCTGCTCTCTTTTTTTACATTCGGGTTTAGGGTTTAGGGTTTAGGGTTTAGGGTTTAGGGTTTAGGGTTTGGGGTTCAGGGTTCAGGGTTCAGGGTCCAGGTGGCCATTCCTTGTCTACTTCTGCAGGGAGGCCTGACAGCGTCCGTCGTCCTTGCGCTCATCTTTCGATAGTCAAGGTGCGTACAGCTAGCAGCTACCACGACAAAAGTAGACAGACCCGAAGAACCCTAGGGTTTAGGGTTTAGGGTTTAGGGTACTCACAAACAGAGCTCTTATCTTATCGCCTGCCAGTGCTTCGTAATTAGATGTGGCCAGAGATATGGTTTTGGTGATCAGAGACACAGAACACCACAAGTCCAGTAGCTCGAACGGTGCCTGGCACAAGCCCGTAGCTACTGTGAACATCAAAATCAGGACATAATTTGTGTCTCGTAGCTATAGATTCTGAACATTAGAATCAGAACATAATTTGTGTGCATCGAGTTGCATTGGGCATAACTTTCTGCTGCATTCCCAGTGCCCACCGCCACCCCTGGGCGTAGAAGTCTGCCGCTTCTCCGCAGCTACGTGTGGGATAGTGCAGGCTTTCGAGGGTTTAAGTAGGGGTTAGGGCTTAGCGCTTAGGGTTTAGGGCTTAGAGTTCAACCCAAGCCCTTAACCCTTGTGAGAGATAGCCATCGGGTCGGAAGGGAGTTCGGCGCCAGAGAGCATGATGACCCAAGCCCCCGCAGTTGCTATGAGCTGGGCATGGGGTTTAGGGCATTTTGGGGTCTCGGGTTCAGGGGTTTAGCGGTTTAGGGTTTAGGGTTTTTGACAGACCAGCTCCTTCAACAAGCAGAAGCATTCCCAACTCAAAATGCTGCATCAAGGATCGTCGAAAACGCCCCGCTTGTAGTGCGGCTGACAGAGCGTCCCTAACTCTGAACCCATTCTGAAGCAACAAGGTGAATGGGAAGTCCCAACAATCACCCTAAACCCTTTATTAGAGGGAGAACTACACGATTCAGCCCATAAATCCCGAACCCTTCAGACCCCAAGCCGTGTTTTTGCAAAACTTACCAGAGTAAGGCAACTGGGTCATGTACTCCATGTCCATGACATGACGGCTTGAATAGTGCCGTTTCTTCTTCAGAAGCAGCCCAGTTGGCATCCAAAACCCTCAACCCTAAGTTCTAAACCCTACGCAGTGCTGTGGCGGGTGGCAAATTGCCCGAAACCAAACCCTAAACCTAGACCCAACCCTAAACCTTAAGACCCTAAACCCTAAGACCCTAAGACCTAAGACCCTAAGACCCTAAACCTTAAACCCGAAACCCTAAACCCCTAAATCCCCAAAACCGCTCCCGGAAATCGCTGCGAGGGTTACTGCGATGTTCTTTCGAAGCCCGGTGCTCCTCTTCGACAAGTCGAAGCGGCTGGCTGTGATGGGCCCCAGCTTTTCTTTTGGGGGTTTAGGGTTTAGGGTTTGGGGTTTGGGGTTTGGGGTTTGGGGTTTGGGGTTTGGGGTGGTTCTTCATGGGTTCCCCTACTACCCCCCTCTCTACTACCCTCCCTGGGTTCCCCCCATAATTAAGGTTATTTAAGGGGGAACCTAGAGGGGGTAGTTTTGAGGAGGGTAGGGAAACCCATGATTTGTGTGGTTCACCCCAGGGTCACTCCCCTCCGAACCCCTGCATGGAGGAAATTCCCGAACCCTGAAGCCTGAACGCCAAACCCCAATGGATACAAAAGGGATCCCCGAATGATGTAAGGACCATTGTTTGCTTAGGGCATGTTCTTTAGATGCTAAGCAGGGGCCCTGTCATGATTGAGGATGATATGCCGTAGTTTAGGAGTGTGCGGCTCTGAGAGAGAGAGAGAGAGAGAGAAAGAAATAGAGAAAGAGTGAAAAAGAGAGAGAAAGATAGAAGGATAAAAGAGGGAAAGAGAGAAAGAGCGAGAGAGAGAGAGAGAGAGCGAGAGAGAGAGTTTAGGGTTTCGGGCTTTAGGGTTTAGAGTTTAGGGTAAGAGAGAGACAAACCCCCAAGCCCCTTCGAAAGAAGAAAGGAAGAAGAACCAAAGACCGAAAGATCGAAAGCAAGAAAGGCAGATTTGCATATCCATGTATACATACACATGTACAAATATACAAGCGTATACATATATATATATATGTATATGAATATATAGAGAGCTATATGTATATATGCATAAAAAAGAGGCTTCAGGGCGGTAGGGCTTGCAGGCCAGAATTTTGGTCGTCAGGAGCTGGATGTAGCCATAGGCCACCCTACTCGTCACGCAGGTGAAGCTCGTGAGCTCCGTGGGAACAGGCTTCTCCTACTGGACGGTGCTTTGCCTGCACACCAGCACTTCAGTTCTGTGCCTTCGTCGGGGCTTTTTAGGAAGTGTAGGCAGGGTTCCAGGATTTTTCGGGTTTTAGGGGTTGAGGGCTTTAGGTTTTTTTACGGTTTTAGGTGTTTAGGGTAAAAGGGTTTCAGGGCTTTAGGGCTTTAGGCTTTCAGGGCTTTCGGGGTTCTAGGGCTTTAGGGTTTCAGGGTTTAGGGTTTTATAGTTTCCCATGAGCATGCCTGTCATGCCGCGCGGGTAGTTCCCTAGCCACGAGTGCTGGGTTTGTGCCTTGCGCCGGTGTGTCAGCATACTTACCCGGCAGACTTCAGAGGCCTGGATGTAAAAGGGTTTTGAGGGTTCTTGGGGTTTGGGGTCTAGGGGTTTTAGGGTTTCAGGGTTCAGGGTTGGGTTTTAGGGCTTTTTTTATGTTTCAGGGCTTTGGCAGAGCTCGCGGGGTCAAAAAAGCGCTTTGGGATTTTAATCTTCTAGACTTTTGGGACAAAGGACAAGTCTGGCTCTCCCCCTGATGTCTGAGCTTCTAAGGGTCCTGAGGTTTAACGATTTAGGGCCTATAGGGTTTAGGGCTTAGGGCTTAGGGCTTAGAGACCCTCCATATGTTTTGGCCTGATAGCGCCATGGCTCCTTGAAGCCACAGGAAAAGTCGCCACTCAAGAAGGAGGTTCGAATGGCACTCAGAAAGTATGCCGCTCGGCTACTTTGCATTGAAACTGGTACCGGGTTTGGGGCTGGTGGTTCATTTGAAGTTTTGGAGTTCGGAGTTCGTTTAGGGTTTCGCGCTTGCCTAGACCTCTAAAAAAAACCCTTGAATAAAGTGATGCGATATGCAGGGAACCCCGTTCTCAGGAGGTGTTGCTTTAAAACCGTGTGTCTGCAACGAAAACCGGGTTCTATGGTAATGCAGCTCTTGGGGGCCCGTAGAAAATCCGTCGGAAACGCGTAAAAACCCGTCGGAATCCCGTAACACCCATCGTGCAACACCCTTCTTTCGGGATCCGCGTTCTTCATCCCGGAGCTTGGCTTTGAGAAGAAACCTACCTTTTCTTGGGCTCTTCCGGGTCTGGGTGGGGCTTCTTCGCCGGGTTTTGTTCAACGGACTAAAGGAGGGACCCTTATAAGGGATACTTGGATATATAGGGGCTATTTATATGGGTATACAAATAAATAAACAACTAAATGAATACATATATATATAGATAGTTAGATAAATATAAATATAAATATCAATATAAATAAAAATACATATAAATATAAATACTTAAAAATAAATAAATAAATGTATAGGGTTTATGTACGGGAATAAGATGAGGCGGGTCCATTCCAGGGGTCCCTCCTGAGACCCCCTTTTGTTCTGTCGAACTGCAGGACCCGATGGTGAACCGACACGTCATGTTCTACGAGGCTGGTGGGACTTGAGTGCCATGGTTTAGGGTTTAGGTTTAGGGTTTAGGGTTTAGGGTTTAGGGTTTAGGGTTTAGGGTTTAGGGTTTAGGGTTTAGTGCGAAGACCTACTGGCTCTTCGTACGGAATGAGGGAAATAGATATCCCCCTGTAAATATCCTTGAAGGTGGTATATACCTCATTCCCTACTACTATTTTTACCCGATTTGAGGGACTATAATTGGGGTACCTGATTCCCTCGTTCCCTACAAAGGACCAGTAAGAAACATAGCGCCGCGCGCACGCCGCGGCTTCGATAGCCGAAGGTGCATGTTGAAGCCCGCGAATCTCGAAGCCCGAAACCCTAAAAACCCTAAAGTCTTCAATCCCGAGCCCTAAACCCTAATCCCTAAACCCTAAAACCCTTCAGGGCTCTCAAGCCCAAAGCTCGAAAAACCCGCAGCCCTAAACCCTAAACCCTAAACCCTAAACCCTAAACTTAAAACTTACTAAACCCTAAGCCCTCAAACCCTCAAACCTCTGCAGCCAGGCTGCCCTTTCAAAGCCTCGGCGGGGCAAGATGCGCCGGCCATTGGCTGGGGCCTCGGTTTCGGTTTTTGTTTGTCGATTTTTCTTTGGGTTTGGGGTTTAGGGTTTAGGGTTTAGGGCTTAAGGCTTAGGGCTTAGGGTTTAGGGCTGGGGCCTCGGTTTCGATTTGTCGGCTTCGGGTTTCGTTGAGATTGAGATGAGAATGTTTCGGGGTTAGTGCTGTGGTCTGTTACGAGTTCGGGTCGAGGGGTTCAGGGGGCTTCCAGTACGGGTTCGCAAACAAACGGGAGCTAAGCCCTGTGAACCTTAGTAATTCTCCGCTAGTACCACAAACCAGCAGACGTGCAACTAAGCAACGACTGCTCCCCTCACCCCCTCCCTAGAACACTCGGCGTGAAGGATGTTTGTGTGTCAAGGTTGGGATTTAGGCTGTGGCTGGGTTTTGGAGTACTATACTTAAATGCTTGTTTTTGGTTCTGGGTCCCTGTTATTATAGCCCTAAACCCTAAACCCTAAACCCTAAACCCTAAACCCTAAACCCTAAACCCTAAAAAGTATATCCTTTTTTTCGAGGGTCTACTCCAAACGTGGAGTGGGGGCCGAATCAGGACTCCACAGCTCCATCTGCCGATCCCTAAAGCACCCCCTGAAACCCTAAACCCTAAACCCCAAACCCTAAACCCTAAACCCTAAACCCTAAACCCTGAACCCTGAACCCTAAACCCTAAACCCTAAACCCTAACCTCCGGTACTTCGAACCCCCAACCCCTTTTTCTCTTAGTTGTCCAGAACCTAGGGGGAACTAAAGGTTAACCTTTGGGATCATAAACTCTACAACGAAGTTCTTGTTTAGGGGATGAAGTTTCCAAAGCTTGAACCCCAAGCCGAGCCTAGAAACACCTTGAGAATCCCAGCCAGTTTCGTAGACCTAGAATGAAACTTATAGCTTGAGGGATTTAGGTTTGAGGGTTTCGACAATAGGGTGAAACACAAACAAGAGGAGAACATTTTGGCCTCCTAGCGCAAGCTCCAAGCCCCAAAAGCGTTCACCGTGAAGACCTGCCTAGTAGGGAATGAGGGAATGAGGCACTCTATATCCCTCTATATACTCCCTTTAAGGGATTTTATACGGTACCCTAAAACGTATATAATCCCGAAACCCTTATGGAAAAAGCCTAAACCCCAAATTCCCTCGTTCCTGACGAAGACAAAGCACCAAGAAGAGGCCTGGGCACGCTGGACAGGGCGGGGCATCGAAGATTTGGTGCCCCGGCGAGGGGTTCGGGTTTGGGATGCAGGGTTTAGGGTGTAGCGATAGGGTCTTATGTGTTCAAAGGAGGAATCGGATTTTCGGCCAGCAAGTTCTTTGACAACATTCTCAGCGCCCTTGCCCGGGTGTGCGGGTTCTGGTTCCGGGTTCAGTTGGCTGACGTGCCTGCGAGCGAGCAAGAGAGCATATAGCGAGAGAGAGAGAGAGAGAGAGAGAGAGAAGGGGAGAGACAGGAGGGACAGGAAGGACAGGAGAGACAGGAGAGAGAGGGTTCGTTGGTGCCTCTCCGCTTGTAGACGTAGCAGAAGATTAAGAAAAGGGTGCAGGTGTGGAAGCACACCCGGCTGGTTTCGGTTCGGTTCTTGGTTAAGAAAGGATTAGGGTTCGGATCGTGACTGTGAAAGCCGAACATGGTCGTGAGAAGGGAAGTGCTATCTTTGGCAGCTCAGGTGAAGAGGGTGGCAAGAAAACACGACCGCTACGGCTTCTTCTGAGTGGCTTTGTCCTAAAACCCTAAACTCAAGTCCTTAACCCGTCAGACGGTGCAGGCTGCAGCCCAACCGGAGCCAAAAGGCCCGAGCAGCCAACTCATTCTAGTGATTCACAGGGCCTTTGCTCGTTCGCATTTGTTCTTCGCGTCCCCTAAACCCCTAAACCCTAAACCCCAAGCGTTAGGGAACCGAGCTCGCCTATGGGTTAGGGTTTTGGTTCAAGGAATCTAGGAACTAGGCAGGGGCATGTCGACACTCTAAGTTTGAGTCTTGGGAATCAGGCAATGGGCAGCTGCAGGTTTGTTGAAGGGAGTAATTATGTGGTGAGGGTTTTGGGTTTGGGGTGTAGGGCACTTCCTCCCTTAGATTCCTGAAGCCCTGAGCACCCTACATCTTCCTGCAAAGATAGAGCCCGCACCCGAAACCCTAATCTTGGACTCTGTTAAGCAGGGGCTTCCCCTATAAAGTCATTTTGGCTGAGTTGTTCTTTTCCAAGACCCCCAAAACCCGGAATCCCAACAAAGCCGAAACCAAGAATTCCCTTTTAAAAAACCACATAAAATTGTATTGATCAATCCTGGGGCTCTGGATTTCGATGCCCTGGTCTCTTGGCTTAAAGGCAGGGCTTTGGAATTTTCAAGGCAGGCCTCTTTTCCAAGACCCCGAAACCCGGAATCCCAACAAAGCCGAAACCAAGAATTCCCTCTTAAAAAGCCATACAAAAAATTGTCTTGATCCATCCGGCAAAGGGGTGGTCCAGGAGCCAGCCCAAGCTCGAACAAGAGGCACTGTTTCGGGGCCCGCTTTAATGTCCTGGCCGCGGGCCGTGGATTGCAAAAAATCACATGGACCCCTTTGAAATTCAGATGGATCCCTTTAAATTCACATAAACTCATCCCTTTTAATTCATATGGATCCCTTTTGAATTCATATAAACTCATCCCTTTTAAAGTCATATGGATCCCTTTTGAATTCATATAATCTCATGCCTCTTGAATTCATGTGGATCCCTGTTAAATTCAGATAAGCTCATCCCTTTAGAATTCATATGGATCCTTTTAAATGTATATACACTATTATAAACTCCTCCCCATTAAAATCATGTAAACCCCCGGGGCCGTCTAACCAGGGCAAAATCCACGTCTCGACTGCTCGGGGGGGGGGGGGGGGCCTACACTACGTAAATAGAGTTCAACATTACTAAGAAAGGTCGAGAGTCCCATGCTGCATTTTGTTAAGTTCGCTTTGCGCTTTGGGGAGAGGAGTTAGATTTCTGAAGCCAGATTTGCGCTTGGGCGCTGGCTGAACTGAGAACCCCGAACAAAATCGAAGCATTCTTCCTTATTAAGGGTAATATAGGGATTCTTATTTTATATTCTTTTTGGGGTTCTTATAAGCAAATCGCAGATACTGGTTTGGAGGGGGCAAGGTGCTGACTGAGTTGCTCCGCCCAGGGAAGGCGACTAGGACGGAGGTGTGAAAACGGGCGGCGGCTGCCGGCATGATCGCCCAAACCTGGAGAGCCCGAATACCTCTCAATTCCTCAAGTAAAGAAGATCTAGCGTTTAGGGTTTAGGGTTTAGGGTTTAGGCATAGGGGTCCGAATCTGACTTGAGGTTTCTCTTCCGCAAGGGCCTCCGAGGGCCTCTCTGCGATAAGTGAGTTCCCCCCCCCCCCCCCCCAATTCTTCAAGCCTCGCGCCCAGACGTTGAGCTTAGAGTTTCGATACAGCCACCCCAGAAAAAGACGAGACTCACCACACCCTAAACGCAAGAAAACCCTAAACCCTACACCCGAAACCGTATACCCTAAACCGTAAACCGCAAACCCTAAACCCCAAACCCTAAACCCTAAACCTCTGCAAATCCTGGAGTGCTGCTGCGGGTGCTTCAGCCTCAAGTTGGAGATGCCCGAAGGGCTCGGCTTCACTGTCCACAAACCCCCGAGCTCCTGAACCCAGCTTAGGGACCCGAAACCCTAAACCCTGAACCCTGAACCCTAGGGTTTGGGTGGCGAACCCTAAACCCTAAACCCTAAACCCGAAACCCTAAACCCTAAACCCCAACAACCTCACACCCACGTCCCGAAGCTCATTGAGACTTCTACTAACTGCTAAGCTCAGCTAGGCAAAACACGCGCTCCCTGTAAGTTGCAGGTCCTAGTCCTTCGCCTGTCCCGTGCGAGGGTGAGAGTCGATTTCTACACATGCTAGGCAAACCCTACACCCTAAACCCTACACCCTACACCCTACACCCTAAACCCTAAACCCTACACCCTAAACCCTAAACCCTAAACCCTAAACCCTAAACCCTAAACCCTACACCCTAAACCCTAAACCCTAAGACTTAGAGTCGGCCCTTATTCCCCTTTTACAGAGTCCCCTAGAAGCCCCTGTAAAAGCCAAAAAGGGCTTAGGGTTTAGGGTTTAGGCAGTAGGTTTTAGGGTTTAGGGCCTAGGGTTTAGGGTTTAGGGTCTAGGAAACTTATGCCTAGGTTACTGCCGGGCGCAGCAACCCTGAACCCCTGAACCCCTAAACCCCTCAACAAACGCCATGGCGGCTGCTCTGTGGCGAGGGGAGACAGGTCAATTTCTTCTTGTTTTTACGGGTTAGGTTCGAGGTCAAAGAACCGGCCAGATCGTCCACAGCCCAGTAGCCAAAAGGCTTTGCTAGGGTTTCGGATCTAGGGTTTATTCAGAAGGGCTTAGGGCTTAGGGAAGAAGATCTTTGTTGCAGACCAGGTTGCAGACCAGGAAGCCTTCAGGGACCGTCACCATAGGTGTTGCACAAAGGCAGTCGAGGATGACCCTAAACCGTAAACCTAAACCCTAATGCTTTGGATTATGGTTTAGGGGTCTATGTGCATATGGGGGGGGGGTCTCTCAGTCAGGAACCCATTTTTTGGTACCCCATTATGTAAAAATACATCAGGCTCCGTATGATAACAGGAACCCAAAAGGGCCCTAGTTTGGGTTTAGGGCTTAGGGCATAGGGCTTAGGGCATAGGGTTTAGGGCATAGTGCTTAGGGCTCGGGCTTTATAAGAGCTTAGGGTTTGGGCGCAGTGCTTAGGGCTTAGGCCTTGTAAGAGCTTAGGGTTTAGGGCTTCAAAAATGCTGGCGCGGCCTCAGTCCATGTATCAAAAGGGATTCTGTATGCGGATTTGGGTGGAGGATTTGGGGCTTGGGGTTTAGGGTCTTGTCCCTAAACCCTAAACAATATGGGTTTATAAACCCGAAACCCGGCACCCTAAACCCTAAACCCTGAACCCTAAACCCTAAACCCCAAACCCCAAAACCCAAACCCCAAACCCCAAGCACAGCAGACAGAGGCTGCTTAGGCAGTGGCCTTGCCAGGCCCCGCCTGGCAGCTGCTCCGGCAAGTTGCCGCCCGGCCGAACAAGGACTGCGCGGTGTTTAGGGTTTCGGGTTTAGGGTTTAGGGTTCGGGTTTAGGGTTTCGGGTTTAGGGTTTAGGATTGAGGGGGTTAGGGTGTAGGGTCCTTAAGCCTTCATCCTTGCAAGACCTAAGCTGGTCCAAACTCGAAAGGTCACTAGGGTACCTCACATCTTCGACACCTACAAGTTACAAGTGCTAGGCTCAAAGCCCTTCGAAACCCAAAGCCCTCTCTGAATGCCCAAAATCTGGTTGCTGCGAAACCTGCCGGGCGCCATGCTGCCGATTCGGGTTTATAAACCCTATCTGGTTCGCGCAAATGATTTTACTGCAGGTTTACTTGGGCCTTCTGGTGAAAGGGTACTTGGTGGGGGGGAGTAGTGTATCAGTGTGTATATAACTATACATATACATATATATATATTTTATATTTAGATATTTATATATTTATACTAACATAAGAAATGCATAAGTGTGTCAAGTGCGTCTCTTTCTGTATTCATATATATATATATATAGATCATCTCAGAAAAAATGAGCCTTCAACCAAAGATCTCCGCAAATCTTTGTCCTCGTCCTCCTGCCCTGCAAGGACTGGCTGCCAAAGCTCGCAGCCTTACCGGAGGCCGGGCAGCAGCCTCGTTGAGGGTTAGCTTCAAAACCCAAGTAGGGTTTAGGGTTTAGGGTTTAGGGTTTAGGGTTTAGGGTTTAGGGTTTGGGGTTTGGGGTTTAGGGTTTAGGGGAAACACCCTCCCACGACTTTTTCCGTGCCCCGGTGCCTACGTAGAGAATTGCGCGCCTGAAATAGGGCTGCCTGTGTCCTTACAGAAACATTATCGCATCCTATCGATATGTCCCCACGGAGCGACGACAGTGAACGGGTGGAAACCCTAAACCCTGACCCCCCGAAACGCAAGCCCCGAAACCGTCCAAATATGAGGCTCAGGTCTCCGATCGAAAGGTATAGATGGAAGCGACAGAAAACCAGCGTCTCCGTCTCAAAACGTAAGCACGAACGTGAGCAGCAACAATACCCCAAAAAGGGGGCAAGATAAGACCCGTACCTTGGGCTTTTCCCGCTTATACAAAAACAGGCCTTCATAAGGATTCTACAAGAATCCCAACCCGTCTCGGCAACCTCAAGCCTTATCAACACTGAGACTAATAGTGCGAGCGGTCGCAATAATTGCTAGTCGATTCTCGTACGGCTCTATATAGTAAAACCCCGCAAAACCCTACTCTAAGGATTAAGGCCCCTTTATTGGCGGTGAGCCGCCCGTGCCAATCTTTCACGCCACGGCTTCGGGGAAATTGGGGCTTTAGGACTTTTAGCTTTGCAAGCTTGATGCTCAGGGTTGAGGCAGAAGGGCTCAGGGTTTAGAGGGTTTAGGGTTTGGGGTTTGGGGTTCTGCAAAATCATATACAGTCCTGAGTCCTAACGAAGCGCTATTTGCACGTGGCAGTGAAACTTCTAGTTTGGGAGTCGGAATAATTGCGAATCGTATTCCCGTGTGGGCCCTTCAGAATTTTGCTAGAATAACCCTCCCCAAAAGCCTATCCTAATTATTTAGGGCCCCTATAGTAGCCCTAAACCCCAAACCCCAAACCCCAAACCCCAAACCCCAAACCCCAAACCCCAAACCCCAAACCCCAAACCCCAAACCCCAAACCCCAAACCCTAAACCCTAAACCCTAAACCCTAAACCCTAAACCCTCACCTCGGCATCTGCGCTGCAAGTCGGCGCAGGCAGCCGAGACCACCGGGGAGCTGGCGGCAGCGGATGCGCCCCATGGCATGAACCTCCAGGACGCCCAGAAGTTGTGTTAGGATCCCTAAGCCCTAAAAACCGTGTTTAGGGTTGAGGGTTTAGAGTTTAGGGTTTTAGGGTTGGGCCCCAAAATTAAGGCCATTTCGGGACAATTAAGCCTAGCTAAGGTTATTTAAGGGGGGAACCTAGGGGGGTAGTATATAGAGAGGGGGGTAGTAGCGGAACCCATGATCTAAACCCTAAACCCTAAACCCTAAACCCTAAACCCATGATCTTCGACGTTTGAAATGCAGGGCTGGGGCCGGCTTGGCTGGCATACGTCCATCCATTTTCCCAGAGCCGAGGGCCAGGGCTTTCAGGGGCCTCGCAGGGGCACCTTTCAGGGGTATGTATATATATATATATACATATATGTAAATAGATACATAAGTATAAATAAATAAATAAATATATATATATATATATACATATTTATTTATTTATTTATATATTTATATAATATAGGGCCTTAATTCCCTCATTCCCTACTAATAACCCTCCAGGTTAAGCATGACAAGGAGGGACCCCCTGGAAGCGGCACGCAGTCTTATTCTATAACCCCTGTACGTGCCTTCTATTAGTTCCCAGATACCTAAAGTAGCCCTAAGCCCGAAACCCCATACATCCCCTATAGAACCCCGATATATACCCTATATGTACCGTCTGCACACTCCTATAAACCTAAGTAGCCCCAACGTAGTCCCTAACTTGGCTTTCTTCTGGCTGGCTCTAAGGACCTTAACTTTTTCGGTTTTTGTATAAACTACAATAAGGAGCCTAAAGGATAAACTTTTAGGGGGGTTCAGAAGTCAGCCAAGAGGATTGCTCCTTCCGTTCCTTGATCCTGAGGCTTCGGAAGCACCTGCAGCCTAGCGCAGGCCACCAGAGGGAGAGAGAGAGGTTTAGGGTTTAGGGTTTAGGGTTTAGGGTTTAGGGTTTTGGGTTTAGGGTTTAGGGTTTAGGGTTTAGAGTCAGAAGCATTTTCACTCACTGTTGGTGTTTAATGTTCGTTGTTTTTGTATTGGATACAGCTTTGTGTGATAAACAGTAGATTTCACAATAAGAGTGATTTTATTGTTGGTGGTTTAAATAAACCCTAAGCCTGACTCCCCCAAAACTTGGTTTTTGTTCTTGACCTTGTTGGCTTGCGGGTCCGTGGAAGAAGGATTCCGAACTCCCCTGCTGGAAACCAGGTCGATTCCCAATGCCTCGTCAAGCCTTTGGGGGGGGGGGGGGGGAACTGCTGCCCTAAACTTGGAATGTTCCCCCTTATACTAACAGTCCTTAGTAGGGTCATAGTACCCCCGACTAGAATCCCTATTAAAGACTGTTAGTACAAGGAAACCCTTTTCACTTCGGACTTCGGGTTTCGGTTTTGGAGCTTCGGGGCATCTAGGAGGCTTTAGATCTAAACCATAGACCGTGTGAGAGTCGAAGCCCTAAACCACTCCTTGCAGTGGGGGAGCATTTTTTGCTGTATTTGTTTAGGGAGAAGAGTTTGGGGTGTAGGGTGCTTAGAATCTAGTTTTTCGGTGGGCTCAGTCTTTGGATGACCTTCTGGTTTAGAGCCTGTTGAGAATTTGAACCCCCCCCCCCCCCCCCCCAACAGAAACACAGAAACAAAAACCGACACCACAAAACCGCAAAACGTGGCCCCCGAACTGAACCCTAACCCTAAACCCCTCACCCATAAACCCTTAACCCTAAACCCCAAACCGCTAACCCCTAAACCCAAACCCTACTGCCAGGAATACCAGACCCCCTTCGCACGCGGCTGCGGGATGCTGGCGTGGCGGGCCTGGCCTCGGCCACGCAGGCTTTCTGGAGTGTTTGGGTTTAGGGTTTAGGGTTTCGGACTTATAGGGTTTAGGGTTTAGGGCCGCGCAAATGTGCGTCTTGGTGGTCCCAGCTGATCTGCGTCTTGGTTCAACAAAGGGTGTAGGGCTTAGGGTTTTGGGTTTAGGGAGGCCGAAACATGAGAGCAATGCTTGAGGCACCGGAGAACATCCCAGACCGAAGGCATTGGTGTCTACCCTTCCGTGGTTTCAGCTCGCGGCCCACGCTTGGAGCGCTAATCTTTAGGGTTCAGGGTCTAGGGTTTAGGGGAACCCTATAGTAACTAATTATAACTGTACTTACAACCCACTTATAAGCCCCTTAAGTGCCCTAATGTGGTTATAATAAGTACAGTTAAGTACCATGAACCTCCAAGTACCTGAAAACATCCAGGGATCCCGGGTGCTTATAATCCTTGCCCACGGAAGACCCAAAGCACCTCTATAGACCCTAAGAGCTTATTCCCCAAACGAACCTGTAAACCCTAGAGCCTAAAGCCTAAACACCCCTAAAATCCCTCGAGCTTAAACCCCGAACACCCCCCAATAGCCCCTAGAGCCTAAATCCCCCCGTAAAAACTCTAGAGTCGAAACCCCAAACACCCCCAAAAACCCCAGAGCCTAAACTGGCAGAGAAAGAGTGAGAGAGAGAGAGAGAGAGAAAAAAAAAACACATCAACCCCAAACACGCCTATAGACCCTAAAGCCAAAACAGGTCTAGGCCCTCGAGCCTAAACCGCAACACCCCTATATACCCGAGAGCCCAAACGCAAAACACCTCTACAGACCCTAAAGCCCAAGCCCCAAACACCCCTATAAACCCCAGAGCCCAAACCCAAAGCACCCCTTTAGACCCCAGACCCGAGAGACCACAAACACCCCTGCAAACCCTAGAGCCTAAACCCCAAACACCCGTGTAGACCCCAGAGCCAAAACCCAAAACACCCGACCCTAGAGCCGAAACCCCAAGCATGCCTCCTAGAGCCTAAACCCCAAAACACCCCTACAGACCCGACAGCCGAAACCCTAGAACCTAAAACCTAAACCATAAACCCTAAACCCTAAGCCCTAAGCCTTAAACCCCAAGCCCTAAGCCCTAAGCCCTAAACCCTAAACCCTAAACCCTAAACCCTAAACCCTAAACCCTAAACCCTAAACCCTAAACCCTAAACCCTAAACCCTAAACCCTAAACCCTAAACCCTAAACCCTAAACCCTAAACCCAAACCCTAGAGCCTCGGAGTTGGTACAGGCTTACGCTCTCCTCCGTGTCCGTGATGGTCCCGCGGCTCTGTCGCATACGGAGGCATGGGTGTCAGGACTTAGGGGAACCCATAAATCAATCCCCAAAGCCAGAAATCTTAACCTGGGTTGGGTGGTAGGCTGGAGCAAGCCAGAGACAGAGAGAGAGAGAGAGAGAGAGAGAGAGAGAAAGAGAGAGAGAGAGAGTGAGAGAGAGAGAGAGAGTGAGAGAGATAAAGAGAGAGAGAGAGAGAGAGAGAGAGCGTGAGAGAGACAGATGAAGGGTTTAGTTGGCTACAAGGGGTCAGGAAAGGTTCGTCGCTCTGCTACCGACAATAGAAAGGACATGATGCGGTGCGCAAAAGAATCAAGGATAACATGACCTGGGATAACTATTGCCCCTTTCCTACGCAAGTAAGTACCCTAAACCAAACGCCACAAACCCCTAAACCCCGAATAACTACACCTAGACCCTGGCTTGCATGGTAGTCCTAAACTCAAATCTAGGACCTTGTGCCCTGTATTTTGTGGAGTCTCGGCTGAACCCTAAAACCCCTGCCCCCTCAACCGGTTTAGGGCTAGGGTTTAGGGTTTAGGGTCTAGGGTTTAGGGTTTAGGGTCCCTAAGCCCCCTAACCGAAATGACAAGGTTTTGGCAGAGCTCTGCGACCGAACTAAGCAGTTGGCGGAGAACGGCGCGTTTCTCGACGAGGAGGGCCGAGCCCACCCTGTACCGAAGGGACCTTGACACGAGTACATTAGGGTCCAGGGTTTAGGGCTTAGGGTTTAGGAGTCTGGGTCCAAAAGGGTTTAGGGTTTAGGGTTTAGGGTTTAGGGAGATTATTTGCTTAAGAACCCCCCCCCCCCCCGGGCAAAAATGTATTCGCCCTGGGCGACGAAGAGTTTTCTTTTGGGGCGGGAGGGTAGTTTCATGGTCGCTTAGCATGGCTCAAATGGGGCCCCCTTAGCTACCCCTTATATACCCTATACAACCCAAGGGCCCATACTAGTACTTCAGAACCTTTTAAAGGAAGATTAAGGGCCCATCATGGCCCATCTAAGTACCCGGTACCCCTTCGAGTTGGGATGCTTCCCGTTATACTAACAGTCCTAAACCCTAAACCCCAAACCCCAACCCCCAAACCCCCAACCCCAAACCCCAAACCCTCCCCAGCCGCAGGCAACTTCTGTCAGCGCCCCAAAACTATATCCCCCTTGGGAATCATTTTTTATTTTTGTTTATAACCCTAAACCCTTTAAACCCTAAACCCTAAACCCAAGAGGATATTAAACATATTGTTTTTATTAGGGTTCTAAGGGGAGTATAGAAAAGATTTCCGCCGATCAAACCGTGGACTTGGGGGCTGCGGAGCTCTCAGAGACCTTCCTGAGGCGTCTCCCTCAAAGGGTCTAGGGTTTAGGGTTTAGGGTTTCGGGTTTAGGGTTTAGGGTTTAGCGACCACTTCCTTGGCAGTGGTTGAACTGTACAGTACACTTCAGGTTTTGGGTTAAGGGCTCACCTGAAGAAACCCAAAACCTACTTTTGTGTAGGCTGCCTACTGAGAATCCTAGAAGGGGTTCTATGGCAACGACCTGAGTTCCGCTTCATTCTTTGGTGAAGGCCTGGCACACCCGGAGAGCCCAATACCCCCTAATTCAGGAAGATACCTTAAATCAAAGTAGGGCTTAGGGCTCAGGGCTTAGGGCTTGGGGCTTGGGGCTTAGGGCTTTAGGGTTTAGGATCGCTACTATGATTTTGAGGTATATTCCTGAGTTAAGGGGTATTGGGCTCTTTGAGCAGGCGACAGCAGCTGCACATCTCCTCGACAGCCTGGGCAAGCTGGCTTCGCGGGGTGAGGCGTGCACTTGGGTCGTTCTCTAGCCAGGGGTCCCTTTTGGGGTCCCTAAACCCTAAACCCTAAACCCTTTTACATCTTAGGGTAGTTACAGGGTCCCTAGTGTGGTTCCTTATCTTCTCCCAAGGGTTCTGATGCATGGGCCATATAAGGGGTATATAAGGGGTCCCCTTCCAACGGCCCCTTTTAAGGGACCACGTAACTTCCCTGAGATTTATAAGGGTGCCGTGCTACATGTAGGACCAGTGAACCCTAAACCCTAAACCCTGAACTGCCACCTGAAGGTGCTTTGGTGTAGAGGTGTGCAAGAGGCTTCGCGAATGTTTTGGGGGTGTAGGGGTGTGGGATAACACGGGAGTTTCGTGTGTTGTTGTGTGTTTTTTCTGCGTATTGCTGTGGGATTGGTGGAAGCAGACAAAATGAATTAGGGTTTAGGGTTTAGGGGTTTAATTACCTTTGTAAGAACCAGGTTCAAACCATAGAGGAAGGTTCTTTTGATTGAAGCCAATGAGGCGACTTGTTGAATGTCATGAGCCTAAGCCAAAAAGCCCTTGAATAGCAGCTGAATAGCATGCCTTTCGCGCAGTCGTTTTCCTAGCCAGCACTTCCTGCGGTTCGTGCGCTGCCTGCGGGACACAGCGATGACCAAGATGAGGACTGCGCCGTCGAAGCTAATCCTCGCATCGTGCTGCGCCTACCTGGCACTCCATGGGTTGGCCCCCAGTACGTTTTCCATTGCACGCCCCGGTATGAACGCAGATGACTTCGAAATTCGATCGGCACCAAACATCGGGGTAAGATGATGTCGCAGTTGCCAGAAGAGGATCCCGAGTACTGCCAGTGGGCAGTGCAGCTCCCGGACCCATCACCAGAGATGCAGAAGATTGCCGACTATGTGAAGAAGCACGCTCCAGAGGTCGCAGATGCGGAGCCAGTGATCAACCTCAAAAAGTACAGGGGCACAGGAGCTACCATTCCAGAGCTTGTTGAGATGGATCCCGGGTATCTGGAGTGGATCGTGCGAACAGCGCAGGGCAACGATCCGGGGGCCGCCATGCTGAAGATTGCACAGTACCTAGCCAAGCACTACCCAGACTTGGTAGCCAGAGCCTTGGCGGATGGGGAGGACAAGTACATGTGAGAGAAGCGAAGGTGACTGGACTTGCAACAAGCCACCGGGCCTGGAATGCACAACGCATTGGGCCAAGTAGGTTTTGTTTTGGGGAAGAGCCCGCGGAGAGATTTAGGACTTTAGGGTTGCGAATTGCGCAGAACCTCGTAGCACCCCCCTTACCCAGTTCAGGCGTTCGTCACAAGCCGACCAGCTTCTGGGCTTCCCTAAACCCTAAACCCTGAACCGTGAACCCTAAACCCTGAAACTCTGACCCCGCGTCATTATCAAAAGCTTTAAGCCAGTTTAGACCGATTTCAACCCTGACATGTCCCGGTTGGCTCTGAGGCCTTTTCAGCTTCTTGGTTTAGAGTTAGAGTTTAGGGTTTAGGGTTTAGGGCCGGTGCTGCAGTTTGTGGGTGTGTGAAGTGGGGGTTCCTTTCTGGCCATCACCAAGTCCCAGTTGCAAAAGGGTTTTGGGTTTTGGGTTTTTTTTGTCTCAGGCTTGGGGTGTGGCTTGCTTTGGCTTCCAAGGATAGTTTGTGCCCTGTGCAAGCATTGAAAGGAGAAACATCATGGTGAGAGGGGTCGCCAGCAAAGATGTCTGTAATCTCCTGCCCCTACTTGGAGGTTCATGGTACTTAGTAACTAAGTATGACTGTACTTATAACCCACTTAGAAGCCCCTGAGGTGCCCTAATATGGTTATAAGTACAGTTATAAGTGCAGCCATAATTGGTTACTAAGTACCATGAACCTCCATGTAACATTAACCCCCCCCCCCCCCCCCCCCCCCCAATATTAAATACACCCCCTCGGATACTGTAATAGAACTCTAAGGGGGGTTGTAATAGTCGGGGGAAGGGAGGAATGGATGCACTTCCATTCAGGTTTTGATTTGCTCCGGGGTTCTGATGATCAACTGCAGCTCTGATGATCAATAGCATCATCTGTACATGGCGGGAGGGCGATTGCTCTTGAATGCCTTGATTGGCAAGGGATAAGCTATCGCAGGACACTTCGTTTTGTGTTGTGGCTTTCAAACCCTAAACCCTAAACCCTAAACCCTAAACCCTAAGCCCTAAGCCCTAAGCCCTAAACCCTAAACCTGTTCACCTGAAGCGATTCCCTTCTGGAACCACTTACAGCGCCAAACCGGGGGCCATCCTGAGTCCGTTAGCGCGTTCGCAAAAAACCATCGGCCGCGCTGAAGTGCTGTTTAGGGTTAGGGTTTAGGGTTTAGGGTTTAGGGTTTAGGGTTTAGGGTTTAGGGTTTAGGGTTTAGGGTTTAGGGTTTAGGGTTTAGGGTTTAGGGTTTAGGGTTTAGGGTTTAGGGTTCAGGGCAGGGGTTATTGGGCTTGGGCATCTTGACTGGGCTCGGAACTAGAATCTTGGATCTCGTACCGCCAAGCACACCAAACCCTAAACCCTAAACACTAAGCTTTCCTCTCAAGTTGAGGCTTAACTGCGGCAGTTGCTTGGCTTCTACGGGCTTTGGAGCTTCTTGGGGCAAGGCTGTTGCGTTTCTGATGGCTGTGTTAGGACCGTTGCTTGTTTGCGGTGCGCGAGTCGCTTTATTTGTCCTTGCCCCCCCCCCCCCCCCGGGCCCCCGCCCGCACCCCCCCACCCGCCTCTTCCCTCCCCTCCCCCACCCAAACTTGAAGACCCTAAGCTCCAAACCCATGACCTGCCCCCTGCGCACACCCAAAGCCCGAACCTGGGAGTCGATGTTTGGGGTTAGGTAGTTTAGGGTTTAGGGTTTAGGGTTTAGGGTTTAGGGTTTAGGGTTTAGGGTTTAGGGTAGTTGAGGGTTTAGGCTCTAGGGATTAAATACGGTTGTTAAGCGTCAAGGTTTTGCGTTTAGGGATTAAATAGGGTGCTTAAGCTTCAAGGTTTAGGGTGATTGGGGCCCAATGATTGGGGTGATTAGGGTTTGAGGTTGAGGGTTTAGGGTGGTTAGGGTGTTAAGGTTTCGGGTTATCTCCTTCATGTAGGGAAAGCCAGACTCAGTCTCGGTTGCTGTTCAGGAAGGTGCATTCAGAATGTCGTCTTGTCATGGGTCGAGGCATTTCCCCAAATTGCGAGGTACTCTTCGTATACGATGCCCTTATTTTCGGAACCCCTTGCCGATTCGCCCACATTTCCCTGAACAGCATGGATCCGTGAATCCTCCCCCCCCCCCCGTAAACCGTAAACCCTAAACCCTAAACCCTAAACCCTAAACCCCTGCTCCGAAAACTTGGCACAGGCGGGCCGGCAACGCAGACGCAGCAAGGAGGTGGGAAGCATGCCGAGCACTCCCAAAAGGAGCCAGGGTTTAGCGTTTAGGGTTTAGGGTTTAGGGATAGGGTTTAGGGTTTAGGGTTTTGGGTTTTGGGTTTTGGGTTTTGGGTCCCATATCCCGAAGTCAGTTTTGGGTCCCATATCCCGAAGTCAGGGAAGGATGCCTGAAAATGTGATGGGGGGTGCTATGTAAGATCTACTCCTCAAGTTTTGAAGGTGCATAAGGCTCCCTCTGGGCATGTGTCTTTTTTCTTCCTGGTGTTAAGGCGCGCTGTTCGCAGCAAGGCTCCAAACATTAGAGTCCCTCTTACTACTGTGATATATCAAAAGACACCTGTAAACCCTACACCCTACCTGCTTGCAGAAAATCCTACCTGAAGAGCCCAAAACCTGCATTTTTGTAGGTTGCGAAAAAAATCCTATAAGGGGCTTTATATCCTAACAACCTGCAACAAAGTAGGTTCCGGGTCCTTCAGGTAAACCCGAATCCCTCTTTCCTTGGTAGCCCTGAGGGGTGCCCTTTCGCTTCTTTTTCGTTCTAGGTTTTAGGGTTTTGGGTTTAGGGTTTTGGGTTTTGGGGCATCCTTATTTTCATATAGTTGCTGGGCTACGAAGTAGGCAGGCCCTTTTTTGGGGTTCATTCTACTCTTTTTCTCCTATACTCAGAATCCCTTATTATAATAGGTCATTTATTTAAAATATGGGGGTGCTACTGGGGGGGGGGGTTATCTCACATCGCGTGGTGTAAATACACATCGTTCGGCGTCCACACTGGGGTCTTGCAGGTCCCGCACAGGACCCGGCACTGATCCTAGCCGTCCAGTTTTCAGCCTATGCAGCGTCCACAATGGGGTCTGGCATGCAAACCACCCCATGCCCATGGTCGGAGGAAGCGCCTGCGTCAAATCTCCACATTGGGTTTGCATTTTGGACAAGACTTGGCACTGATCCAAGCTGCCACCACGGCTTCAAGTTTGTTTAAGGCAGTTGGCAGGACGTTTCCGTGCTAGCTGGTCTAATGCACTTTTTCTATATCAAAACCGGTCTCGGTCGCAGGGTTTGGTCGCCAGACACATGCAGCAGGCAGCAGGCAGGCAGTGTGCACTTGAGCAGCTGCGGGTCTCAGGTGTGTAAGGCCAGTAAAGGCTTCGAAGATCAACGTTCCGTATGCTGACACAAACCGAGCGTCTCCTTCGGGATTTGCTGCCAAAACGTATGCCAGATTGATGTAAAAATGGCCCGAAACATAAGCGTCCGCGAGGTCGGGTGGATTGTGAGGTCTCCGTGGCTGACAGCCAAAAATAGCGTCCACATTGGGGTTTCGTATCTTGTGATGTGTATTCTCTCGCGTGATGGGTAAGTCTTTGCATGAGCGTCCACATTGGGGTGATGTGTATTTTCACGGCCTGATGTGTGATAACCCCCTCCCTTGTATAAGGCAGCCCCCCATAGTTTAGGGTATATCAAGACCCTTAGGTAGAGAACTGACCATACGATCCTGCTTGGGTTGCTCTTACAAGGGCCCATGCTCATGTAACTACCCGAATATTTTAGGGGTTCATGTTGTCCCCGACGGAAATTAGAGAATTGACGATATGCAGGCTACCAAGTCGCTCGCCTTCAAGAACCCAAAGAGCCCAATACCCCTTAATCAAGCAATATGCCTTAACTCATATTCGGATCCCTCTTATGGTTTAAGGTATATGGCTTAATTAAGGCAACTTCCTTACATTCATATTCGGATCCCTCTTATGATTCAAGGTATATGGCCTAATTGAGGGGAATTTAGGGTTTAGGGTTTATAGGGTTTAGGGTTTATAGGGTTTCTAGGGCTTATAGGGTTTATAGGGTTTAGGGTTTTAGGGTTTAGGGTTTAGGGTTTAGGGTTTAGGGTTTAGGGTTTAGGGTTTAGGGGCTCTCTGGGAAGTCCAGGCGGCTTCCTGTTCGGAGACCTGGCGCGCGGCGGGGCGGGCCGCTAAGCTGCAGCCCTCAACCCTAAACCCTACACCCTAATCCCTAAACCCCAAACCCTAAACCCCAAACCCTAAACCCCAAACCCTAAACCCTAAACCCTGGGGTATGAGTCTGAATCCCTTGAATTAGGCCTGGGAGGTCTTGGGACTGAGGGATGCCTTCAAGTCCATGCATCAAGAAGGGCTTAGTGGGGCTTAGGGTTGAGGGTTTATGGGCTTCTAGGGGTTCTAGGGGGTTTAGGGGGTTTAGGGTTTAGGGTTTAGGGTTTAGTTTTTTTTTCCTGGTGCATGGGTTCAGGTTTCGAGGGGTTGCCCTCTTCGAAAAGGGGTTGGGCCACGTCCCCCAGCTGACACGTGGAGGCTCTTTTTTTATAACTGTACTTACAACCATGTTAGGGCACTGAAGGGGCTTACAAGTGGGTCATAAGTACAGTCATAAGTAGTTACTAAGTACCCCTAAACCCTAAACCCTAAACCCTAGAAGTAGTTACCAAGTACCATGAACCTCCAAGCAGGAGAGGAGACCGAGTTGAATAGGGGATTTGGGACTCAGAGGGGAGCAGTGGGGAGCCCTTGCACCCTCAACCCGAAAGAGGGTCAAGTTTGAAGGGTCTTAGGTTTAGGGTTTAGGGTTTAAGGTTTAAGGTTTAGGGTTTAGGGTTTAGGGTTTAGGGTTTAGGGTTTCAGGTTTAGGGTTTAGGGTTTAGGGTTTAGGGTTTAGGGTTTCAGGTTTAGGGCTCGGGGTTTACTTCTCGCCAGGCAAAGACCTCGTTCCTTCGCCAAAAAGTCAGAAGGCTTCAGAGTTTAATGGTCCAGGGCTAGGGGTTTAGGGAAGGGTATTTGTAGGGTTTAGGAGTCCAGAGGGTTGAGGAAATTATGGGGGCTTAAAGGGTTTAAGGGGTTAAGCGCGCTGAAGGTCAAGGAAGCGGAAACCCTAAGCCCCAAGCCCCAAGCCCTAAACCCTAAACCCTAAACCCTAAACCCCAAGCCCTAAACCCCAAACCCTAAACCCTAACCCCAAACCCCAAACCCCAAACCCCAAACCCTAAACCCTAAACCCCAAACCCTAAACCCCAAACCCCAAACTCCGGAAGCTTCCAAGAGGCCGCCGCGCCCGCCTTTGCGTCAGCGGCGTTGGGTCTCGGCTCCTTCGGCCAGGTTTAGGGTTTTGGGTTTAGGGTTTAGGGTTTAGGGTTTAGCGTTTAGGGTTTAGGGTTTAGGGTTTAGGGTTTAGGGTGTAGGGTTTAGGGTGTAGGGTTTAGGGTTTAGGGTTTGGGGAGGCTTGGGGCCCAAGATTACGGTGACAACTTTAAAAATATGCACAACTCCAATCGGAGGCAGTATGAGGCACCAGTTTTATTCCGGATGTTTAGGCTACGGATGTTTAGGGTTTAGGGTTTAGGGTTTAGGGTTTAGGGTTTAGGGTTTAGGGTTTAGGGTTTAGGGTTTAGGGTTTAGGGTTTAGGGTTTAGGGCCGGGGACGACAATTACCAAAAGGCCCAAGGCCTCGGCAACCTTAAGGTTGCTAAGCCTCCAACCCTAAGCCCACTTTAGGGTTTAGGGTTTAGGGTTTAGGGTTTAGGGTTTAGGGTTTAGGGTTCCAACCCCAAGCCGCCTCCAACTCTAAGCCCTCTCCAACCTTAAATCTCTCCAACCCTCCAACCCTCCAACCCTCCAACCCTCCAACCCTCCAACCCTCCAACCCTCCAACCCTCCAACCCTCCAACCCTCCAACCCTCCAACCCTCCAACCCTCCAACCCTCTAACCCTCTAACCCTCCAACCCCTAAACCCTTAAACCCTTAAACCCTTAAACCCTGAACCCTAAACCCTCCAACCCTCCAACCCTCTAAACCTCCAACCCCTAAACCCTTAAACCCTTACATCCTGAACCCTACACCCTTAAACCCTTAAACCCCAAAGCCTAAACCCTAAACCCTAAACCCTAAACCCTAAACCCTAAACCCTAAACCCTAAACCCTAAACCCTAAACCCTAAACCCTGAACCCTACTCATCGTCCAGACCAGTGGCCCAACACGAGCTCAGAGTTTCTGAGCCGGTCGAGCGCACTGCTCACCAACTTGCCACCGCAGGTGACACGATTCGATGTTCGTTTAGGGTTTAGGGTTTAGGGTTTAGGGTTTAGGGGTTTAGGGTTTAGGGTTTAGGGTTTAGGGTTTTAGGGTTTTAGGGTTTAGGGTTTAGGGTTTAGGGTTTAGGGTTTAGGGTTTGGGGTTTAGGGTGGCCTGTTTCTTACAGAAAAAGCCTTACAAGGCTGGTGGCCGGAAGGAGAAGACTTGTCCAGTGTCGGAGAAGAAAGCCGGGAACGGAGCTTTCGGCAAAGAAGGTTGGAGGGTTTAGGGTTTAGGGTTTAGGGTTCAGATGTTTTTTAGTCTGGCGGCCCTTTGACACCTGACTCGGGGGTAGTATGCGGTATCTGTTTTATCTGTCTAAATGTCCGGGAGTTTAAAAAGCGTCACCGTAGGTTTAGGGTTTGGGGTTTAGGGTTTAACCCTAAAACCCTAAACCCCCAAACCTAAACCCTAAACCCGAAACAGCTCCCAGGACTCATCGACCTTGCTCAGGGGCTGGGTGGCCTAGCCCGGCTGAGCAGCCCTGAGGCCAGCGAGGGTGTAGGGTAGGGTTCAGGGTCTAGGGTCTAGGGTCTTGGGTCTTGGGTCTTGGGTCTAGGGTTTAGGGTTAGGGTTTAGGGTTTCGGGTTTCGGGTTTCGGGTTTAGGGCGTTTAGGGCGTTTAGGGCGTTTAGGGCGTTTAGGGCGTTTAGGGCGTTTAGGGCGTTTAGGGCGTTTAGGGCGTTTAGGGTGTGGGGGGGGGGGGGGGGGGGCCGCACGCGTCTCCAGACAACAGTCCCAAACACCGCCACCGTAAAGCTTGCCTACAACCCCAAGCAGATCTTCCAAAGCATACGTAGCTTAATCAACCTAAATGCCCCAGACCCTGGTCATAAGAAGACCCCCCGCATAATTTCGCGAACATTCCTTAGCTGCGCAGCGAATTTTGCTAAATCTGGGTTGCTCGGGTGTTTGGCATCCGAACCGTATAGGTTCCCTCTCCCCCCCCCCACCCTCTTTCCTACCCCCCCTGGGTTCCCCAATTATCCCTAAACAGCCTCAATTATGGGGGGGAGCTAGAAGGGTTAGAAAAAAGGGGGGGGGGTGGTAGGGAACCTATGAGAACTTCTCCCTGAAGGTCCCACCGACGTTGCGGCAGCACATCCTGCAGAGCCTCTCCCAGCGGGGCTCTCCGCAGAGCGCGCAGTGGCCCCAGAAGGGAGCGACTTCGGGCTTACTGTCGCCCGCTTAGGAAACTTGTTTACATAAACAACTCAAGGGAGTATTTCAAAAATAGTAATAAGGTTCTAGCTTAGGGTTCTGGGGTTTGTCAGGGCTTGGAAGGTTCTAGTGGTTTCAACAGCCCTGGGACCCAAAACCCGAAACTCGTAAAGAGACAACCCTAAGCCCTAAACCCTCAACACTGAACCCTACCCGGACTCCTCCGAAGCCCCGCAAAAGCTTGCGAGCCTCGCTGTGTACCTAATATCTTGCAAACTATAGGGTTTGTGGGCCAGGGTTTAGGGGTAAGAAAAGGTCGGGGGGGTTTATGGGTTTCTGAGTCTATGGACGATGGGTGTAGGGCTTCCTCTATACCGCCTAAAGACCGTTGTTTTTCTTGATTCACAAGCCTCTTCCCAAAAAACATACTGCGGCCCCTTGGGCCTTACAGGGGTTCCCCATATTGTAGCGTTAGGGCCCAAGTATAGACTACATGGGTGTTATGAATCCTTCGAGCCCAAACCCAAAGCGCTTTCGAGGTACACGGACCCTTAGGGATTGAAGAATGGGTACATGGACCCTATACACCCCCCACCCTAAGCCCTAAACCCTAAACCCTTTTGACCCCCAAACCCTCCAAAAAAAGCCCAGAAGGCTGGGCCCCGACCCACGCCACGTGGCCTCCCTGGTGTCAGCCTACGCAGCCCTCGCGCGGCTGGGCCGCCGCGATGCGACTGTGCTCTGATCCTTTCGGGTTTAGGGTTTAGGGGGTTTAGGGTTTATTAGAGAGAGAGAGAGAGAGAGAGAGATTAGGCCATTTAGGGTTCAGGGTTTAGGGTTAGGGTGCCCAGTAGAAGCCGTTTTGCCTTCCGTTGGGGTTGAGTAGGGGATGGTAAGGAAGGTAGGAAGCGTTTTTTTGAGGGTATGTTCGTTCCAAGGGGTGGCAAAGAGGGCGTGACGCATTGCTTCAGGAGGGTCTTGTCACCCACATTCAGAAACCCTAAATCCTAAACCCGAAACCCTAAACCCTAAACCCTAAAGGTTTGCGGACGTTTCGTTGGCCCCTTTCAGGCTTCTGGCAACCCAAGCCTTGCCTTGAAGATCCCGGGAGTGGTACTCCGCGTATGGCTTCCTCCTGCCCGCAGGTTCAGGGTTTAGGGTTTAGGATTTAGGGTTTAGGGTTTAGGGTTCAGCCCGACTGCGTCACCACCCTGAACAATAGGGCTAGTTGAGGTCCGAAACAAACGTTTTCAACGTCACTAAATGCCCTGCGCACCAGAAGCCCTGAACACAAAATGCCTTTGCAAGCCCGAAACCCTCTTCGCAGCCCTAAACCCTCAACCCTCAACCCAAACCCTATTCCGGAACTAGTCCCTGCAATGTGGCCTGAGTGTCAGCTAGGCGGGTGGCAAAAAAAGAGCCCAAACCCTAAACTAAACCCAAAAAACCCGAAACCCAGGAAGCCGTGCTGGAAGCAGCGGGGAGTGCGCTGGAGAGATGCGGGATGGTGTGGTTTTGGGGGGATGTAAGGTGGGCTGAGACTCTCTGGGCCCTTATTCCTGTTTTTTTAACAGCTTAGATTCTCTTTTTGTACCAAAAGAGGTACCTCTTGTTATTCCTAGGCTTACTCTTGTGTCTAGGGGGCGTACCCTCATTTTAGTATTAGCGGTTCATGGTCTACTTCCAATGTTCTTCATACGGCAGCTTTGTATTCATGGAAGACTTTGTGCAAGGGAACCCTCCAAAAAAGACCTTCAGTTGAATCAGCCATCCCCCCAAGAAAAGCAAAAAAAACAGCCCCGAAGACCTTGGTGTATCTGCAGACAAGGGTTTAGGGTTTAGGGTTTAGGGTTTAGGGTTTAGGGTTTAGGGTTTAGGGTTTAGGGTGCCCACCTCAAACCCTGGCACTTCAGATTCCCCATGGCAGGAAGAGTCCAGATCACAGGGCCCTCTAATTGGTTTGCATAGCTAAACCCTGCCTAAAGAACCCAAAGCCTACCTTTTTGTTGTAGTAGTAACTTGGGATGTTCCCCCTTATACTAACAGTCCTTATTAGGGATTGCAGTACCCCCAATTATAATCCCTATAAAGGACTGTTCGCATAAGGGTGGATATCCCGAGTAATAACCCACAAAAACGTAGGTTTTGGCTTCTTAAGGTAAACTCCAAGCAGCAGTTGGGGTTGTTAGCACCCCACCTGCCCTTGTTGTGGCTTGAGACCTCGGAGGTTTCAACCCTATATCAGGTTCAGGGTTTAAGGTTTAGACTTTAGGGTTTAGGCTTTAGGCTTTAGGGCTTAGGGTTTAGGGTTTAGGAGAATCCGTAAACCCTAAACCGCAGACCGTTTTGGCTACCAGCTTCATGGCTGGTAGCTTCCCGCCGGGACACGCGTCCCATTCAATGTGGCTGCTTGGCAGCAGCCCTAAGGGTCCATGTACCCATGCCGTATACAACAATATTTAGCATATATATATATATATATACATATGATAGAGTATATATATATATATAGTGTATATATATAGTATATACAGATATAGTATATATATATGTATATTATCTATCTGTCTATATATATATATATATATATTTGTGTGGTCTCCTTAAAACTACTACACTACATAGGAGCCCCTTTTGGGTATATGGACCCTTTGGGCAGGTTGGGTGCGAGTCCTTGGGGATTCAGGGAAGAAGGCAAGTTCTGTGTGGGATTCCGGGCCGATGGGGTTTAGGGTTTAGGGTTTAGAGTTTAGGGTTTAGGCTTTCGTGTTTAGCTGTGTTCGGTTCCTTTCTTGGGTCTCTGCAAAACATGCCCCTCCCCCAGGCAGCAGGGTGCCCAAGAAAGGACCATCATGTCGAGTACTGACCATTCACTCAGGAAGCGTTAAGCTGTACGATTGTTGGCTAAAACGACGTACGACTTGGCTAGGACATTGAACCCTAAACCCTAAACCCTAAACCCTAAACCCTAAACCCTAAACCCTAAACCCTAAACCCTAAACCCGAGGATCCTGGAGCCTCTGGAGCGGAAGCTTCCTTGAGCTACAGGGCTTACAAGGTTCCAAGCGTGTGGGTGAAGCCTGGGTCCGGGCTTAGGGTTTAGGGTTTAGGGTTTAGGGTTTAGGGTTTAGGGTTTAGGGTTTAGGGTTTCCCCCCTTAGTGAAGGAATACACCTCCCAGTACCCTTTCTAGGATGCCCAGTAGTACCCTTATTCCCTTTTTGGTAGGTTTAGGTTCCCTTATAAACCCCTTTAAGCAAAGAAGGGCACCCTTCTTCATCCTAGGTTACTGGGCAACCTAGCTTTTATTCCTTAACCCAGCTTCCTCGGCAAACCTCGCCTGTTCAGCAGTCAGGTAAGAAGGGGTGGCCATGCCGCACGTGGTCTTGGAGCGTATTCGAAATGCTGCGTTCGTGCGCCCGGGCGCGAAGGACGATGAGAAGGAAATTGAAGGCCACTTCTACCAGAACCCCCGCCCACCTAACCTCCTATCAATCCATACGCAACACCCTGAATGAACATGCGCTTGCTTGCCTTAAGTCAACATGTGGATCATTGTGGATCAGTGAGGTCTATTCGCAATTGAGGGGTATAATTTGGGCTCTCCGTCCGGGTACAGTTCAAGTTTGCGGGTGCGGCTCCCCGAGGGCCTCTTGACTTAGGGCTTTCTTAGACACTCAGGGCATCTTTTGTACCGCGTAACAAACCATGACATCAGGATGGGGTCAGCCACTTACCTCTCTGCAGCTCGTCTTTTTTCGGACCAAGCCACAAGAGAATAATTAGAGAAAGATTCCAAAAGCACAACCACACCCTTGTCATTCCCCGGGTTGCTGGGCAACCGAGGTTAAGACCAGAAGCCCAAGTCTTTCTGTGAAGGCTTTGGGTTTCGAGCCCCAGTCTCATGCGAATGTAACCGGTTTGTAGAACCTAAAGCCCGAAACCCTAAAACCCTAAATCCTAAACCCTAAATCCTAAACCCTAACCCTAAACCCTAGCCCCAAACCCGAAAACCTCACGCAAAAGTCTCCAGTCCCGCAGCTCTACACCCGTGGAGGCCGCGGCGTGAGATTGAATGCGCGTGCCGCCTACGCCATTGAGTTCCTGGAGCTTGGGGCGAACATCATTTTTGCGGCTTGCCAAGGGTTCCCTTTTTCCCCTATGTCTTAGTGGTGCCTTACTGTAGCTTTAGATCCTGGTCCTTAGCCTTTTTGGGTTTATTGGGTTAATAAGGCAGCTAAAAATTTGATTTATAGCTACCCTTCTGAGGGCAGCCAAGATGTATACCCTTTAAGGGATTCTAGACCTACTTTCCCCATTCCCTACTAAGAGGCAGGGGCTCGGATGTTGGGGTCTACCTATTCAAACCTTGCGAAAGGCTGCAGGCAAGGGCTCTCTATAGATTGCCTAAACGGCACGTCTAATCTCCTAGGTAGCCCCGTGGGACATTTTTGAGAAAGTCCCTTTTTGGGTTTTCACAGGATCATATTCAGGAATATGTTTCGGAGGGTAAGGGCCATCCCAGACTCGGACATCTGAGGTGGTAGGTAGCTTCTGCTTCCTTCCTGCCTTCGCTCACGACATGGGCGTCTTCAAGCTCGGCTGCAGCATGCCCCTCTTCGGCTGGCAGGGGCTTTGGGGTATAGGTGCTAGGGTCGCTTGTGTGACGGCAGCTTTGATGTGTTATTGTCACCGCCGACGACACCAAGCTAGTAACCTACAGATGCAAAACTCCCTACCCATGACCAGACTCCTCGGCCTGAACAAAACCCCTGAACCCTGAACCCTGAACCCCAAACCCCAAACCCCAAACCCAAACAGAACCTACACAGGCCTGAGCCCGTTCTCACAGCGGGTCTTCAACCAAAGAACCTCCAGAAAAAGGCCCCCCTTGAGGGATTTCAGAACCCTGAGACTGGGGGCCTCCGAAGGCGGAAGACGTAACTATACCCTTGTTCTCAAATTCGAGGTCCATCCTGAGACCCGCTAAGCTCCTACAACCGCCTATAAGGGGTTTAGGGTTTAGGGTTTAGGGTTTAGGGTTAGGGCAACAAACCCTAAACCCTAAACCCCTTTGCCCCTGACCCCCTAAACTCGAGGTTCATCCTCGGGAGCTTCATGTACAGCGCCATCACCCTCTACACGCTGTGCGAGGCGGTGCACTTTCACGACAACATCGCTACCTTCGAGTCCCTGGATCCTCGGCTGCCCCCTACTTGGAGGTTTAGGGTTTAGGGCTTAGGGTTTAGGGTTTGGGGTTTAGAGTTTAGGGTTTAGGGTGTAGGGTTTATAATAGGGTTTGAGTCAGTCCTCCTTGTGAGGGTCTTTTTTCTGTGAGTCATGCGCTCGTGAAGCCTGCTGGCTCAGTGCTGCTTGGATCTGGCTAGTCCGCAAGCCCAGTTGCAAAAGGGTTAGGGTTTGAAATTCTGAGCCCGAAGCACTACGTAAACCCAAAACCCTGCACTGGATATGGTTCTTAGTCGGGAATTAGGGGGAGGGGGTTGCCTTTTGCTCATCGCTCCAAGGGCTATCTAGGGAGGATAGGGACCCTCACACATGATAGTCACCGGTTTCTTTGTGAGGGGCTTGAGGTTCTTAGGACTCTTGTGTGCTGATGGTCCCGAGTCACGAGGCCTCTCCCCTGCAGCAAGGAACCTTGCACTGAAAAGGGAACCCCCCCCCTGTTCCCTTCAATCCCCAGACGGTATATGAAAACCCTTATCTTATGATTATAGGAAGCGCCACAAAGGGTGCCCCAATTTAGACAGCCCCCCCCCGCCGGAGAATGCTCCAGTCATTGCTTGCGTCTTAACATCGTAGACGTTCAGAGCTGCAGCCTAGACCTGAAAAGCCCTGCACACTCTGAACAAATCTAAGGGGTTTAGGGTTTAGGGTTTAGGGTTTAGGGTTTAGGGTTTAGGTACCATCATTCATTCAAAAAATGCCATCATTATTAAAATCATTCAATCCAATCTGATAATATTGATACAAAATATATTAAAGGTAGTTTAATTCATAAAATTCTTCTTTTGATTTCAAGAATGGTCTCCAAGGTAAAATCAATGAATCATTGTATATATTAAATAATCAAATATAGAATGAAGCACTGACTTTCATTCTTTGTTGATACATCAACATGACTTGAATCATCAGTTATTGTTACAGTCTTAGTTGGCTCTTGTGTTGTTGTAGATGGCACACCATCTGTAACGGATATAGATCTAGTTGTTTTAACATTTGTGTTTTTTTTACTGCTTAGGGTTTAGGGTTTTGGGTTTAGGGTTTACCCTAAACCCTGGAGCCTCGCCTTTGAATGCACCAAAGAAAAACGTGCCCACGAGGAGCACGTTCTCTACCTCCTGGGCTCTCTCCTGTACCTCATCGGCACCGTGATGTACTGGCCACCCGCGGTGGACGAGCTTCTTAGCTTGAGTTGAGAGTTTGGGTTTTTGGGGTTGGCTACTTGGATGTTCATGGGTAGTAGTTATACGGGGGTTTCGGACATAGCCATATTAGTAGGGTTATTAAGTACCCTAAGTATAGCTGCCATACATATTAACCCCCCTGCCTATAACTACCCATGAACCTCCAAGTAAGGGTTCGCATAGGGTGTAGTCTTTGCAGCGCGGGGCGTAGGCTTCGGAGGGCTTACAGCCTAAGGTTGGTTTTGGTTTGAAGAGCCCTAAACCCTAAACCCTAAACCCTAAACTCTGCCTTGCGTCTATTCTTGGGCACCTTGGGGCAACGTGAAACCCTAAACTTGGGATGTTCCCCCTTATACTAACAGTCCTTACTAGGGGTGATCGTGCCCCCTCTTGCATCCCTATTAAGGACTGTTAGTATAAGGGAGAACATCCCAAAACTTAAGCCTTAAACCTTAAACCCTAATTGCCCTTGCCGAGATACCGGCTTGCGTGGCTTGCCAACCGCCTCTCTCTGGGTGTGTACCTCAACCTGTTCAGCGTCCAGTTTGAGGCCTGGTACGGGTAGGTTTGTATTTTCCTCCCTAGATCCTGTGAGGTTCCATTCCCCAAGATCTTAGGGTTTAGGGCTTGCGGCTTCAGTTTCGGATTTCGGGCTTAGGCCCCATTCCCCTAAGGCATGTACCCGTAGAGTATATACTTGGGCCCCAAAGCTACTATATAGGAGCCCCGTCGATACTATACAAGCACATTGACCCTTGCCTGGAGGTTCATGGTACTGAGAAACTAATTAAAACTGTACTTTAGACCCCACTTATAAGCCCCTTAAGTGCCTGAATATGGTAAAAAGTACAGTTTTCAGTACAGTTATAATTTTTTTGCTAGGTGCCATGAACCTGTAAGTGGGTTGAGGGTTGAGGGTTTCGGGTTTAGGGTTCAGGGTTCAGGGTTCAGGGTTCGTGCCGCAGGGTACCATCCTCTTCATGGTCGGCTCGGCGTTCTACGCCTTCGCCGCCTTCGTGAACGGCCTGACGCTGGGGGCGCAAACCTTCAAACCCTAAACCCTAAACCCTAAACCCTAAACCCTAAACCCTAAACCCTAAACCCTAAGTCTTTCGGTGTGAGGGTTTTGTGGCAAGAAAAGATGTCTGGGGCCTTCCCGGATGGGGTGGGGGGTAGGGGCCGACATGCACCCCAACTCAATTTTCAAGCTTTCCCAGCCGAAGCAGACCCAACACTGCCAGCCGCAGTGCCGTAGTGTACCTTAAGAACCTACGTTTAGGGTTTAGGTAGGGTTTAGGGTTTAGGGTTTAGGGTTTAGGGTTTAGGGTTTAGGGTTTAGGGTTTAGGGTTTAGGGTTTAGGGTTTAGGGTTTAGGGTTTAGGGTTTAGGGTTTAGGGTTTATGGGATTCGTACCCCTTACCCCTAAGGTTGTGCCCCTAAAGGGTTGCAACAATATACTCCTAATCGGGCCCTTTCTAGTTTTATAGGGGATCCTCAAAGGGTCCTCAACACCAACCTTACGGGTCCAAGGTCCAAGGAACAACCTCAAGACTGTTTGTGGGTTCTTATTGTAAGAACCCCTTAGAGGATTCTTGGGCAACCTGCCAAGAAGTTGGTTTTGGGATTCTTAAGGCAGGGCTCAAAAGTGCTTTAGGGTCTTGGGGTTCAAATGGGTTTAGGGTTGGGGAGCCTCCGCAGTCCTCGGTTAAACAATGGGCTCAAAAAGTTAGGGTTTTTGCGCGAGGCCTTTAGGGAATTCCGCTGAATCCCAAAAACTCCTCAACCGCAGCCCCCCCTCCCCTCCCCCCTCCCCCGCCCCCCCCTTCGGGCTCAAGGAACCAAAGGAGCTTCGACACATTGACCAATCAGCTGCTCACCACAGTGACATCGCTCTACCTAGGCGGCCGCGGTTTCTTAGGATCAGCCACGGTTTGCTCGGATGAACCCTTTCTGAATGTTTTTTCCTAAGGGTTCCTTCAGCAAGTCGCAGTCAAAGGTTTACGTTCAATTTTTCATACCTAGGGGTTGTGGGTCTTTCTGAACCCTAAACCCTGAAGCCTAAACCCCGAAACCCCCCATCCGGCCCCGGAGCCTCAGCTAAGCAGAAGGACTCGGAGTTCTGGTCTTGACCTGCACAGCTCGCGTAGTTGTGTAGGGCGTTTTGGCCTAGGAAGGGCTGAGAGAAGGCATGGCTTGACCATCTCCTCAAGAACTTAAAAGTCTCCTGAGTAGCTCTGCCCAGGTCTGGGGACAAACCCGAAGCCCTAAACCCATCTAAACCCCAAACCCTAAACTCCAAACCTTAAACCCTAAACTACCCTAAACTCAAAACCTCCTTTCTCTGGGGATGGTTATGGCTGCCTTATCCACCCCAAAACCTACTTTCTTTCAGGTTATGTCTGCAAGAGTAAGACCCTTTATAGGCTCTCTTAGGATAGGTTTTGGGTTCTTAAAGTAGGTTTTAGGGTTTAGTGTTTCGGGTGTTACTTCGCGAGGTCAGTTGCCGGCAAAAACACCGATCCTTCAAACAGGGTTTTTAGGTCAAGAAGGGAACCTACGACCTAACACGCCCATGACATGCTGGCAGGTGGTGCGCTGATGTATGTCATGGGCTGCTTGGTGACACCAACGGGGCTTTAGGGCTTCGCAGGTCAGCGCGTCAGGCTTTACCAAAGTCTCGGCATCCAGGCTTGGCTTTCACTTGCTTAAGAACCCCCCCCCCCCCAAAAAAAAAAAAAAAACAAAGAATGATCATCTGCATATTGCCGTACCAAGAGGAATATTTCAGTTTTCGGGTGGCTCTCAAGCAAGTAGAAGCTCGGGTTGGTTAGGTGTCTTACTTCACGGGGCGAAGGCTGGGTTCAAAAGCAAGTCGGCTATGGTGGGCACATGCCGTTCGGGCTCAGGTGTGTCCTTCACTGCGCTACCTATGAGACATATGCTGCATCGTGAAGGACACGCCGGATAGACCAAGTCCGAAATGACCTCTGCATGATGCTGTCGTAAAGTTCTCATCCATGAAGACGTCTCAGAAAACATCTCCGGGCCCCTAAGCCCAAAAACCCAAAAACCAAAAAAACCCTAGAACCCTAGAACCCTAGAACCCTGAACCCCGAGACGACCTCTGAGCACACGAGCTTTTACATGTGGCCTAGCGGCCCTCAGGGCCGGACCCTAAAGTGCCGAAACCCTGAATCGCAGCTCCCTAAACCCTTAACCCGCAGCTCCCTAGAGCCCTTAAACCGCGCCTCCCCAAACCATAAAAACCTTAAACCCTAAACCCTAAACCCTAAACCCTAAACCCCACATCGCCTAGACCCTAAACCCCAGACCTCGAAACACCTAAACTCCGCCAGCGGGGCAGAGGTTCTGTGGGGCGTTCTTAAGGGAGGGGGGCTCAAGGGGGGTATGTAAAGCAAGGTCCCCCCCAAATGCTCCCCTCTGCTCCCTAGGCCCTAAGACTCCCTAAGCTTCCCTAAGTTTCCCTAGGTACCTACCCCCATTGGACCCCCCTCCCTTAAGAACCCAATAAGGTTCCGTGGCGTTCCTGCCCGATCTGGGCTGCAATGAGACCATGGTCCAGATCGGCAACTCGCCACGACAGACGGGCTAGGGGTTTAGGGGTTTCGGGGTTCAGGGTTCTAGGGTTCTAGGGTTTTTGGGTTTTTGGGTTTTTGGGTTTTTGGGTTTTTGGGTTTTTGGGTTTTTGGGTTTTTGGGTTTTTGGGCTTAGGGGCCCGGAGCTCTAAACCGTAAACCCTGCGCTACACAGCTACAAGGGTTTCGGGGTTTTCGGAGTGGCTGTGGCAGGCCTTAGGGATTTTGGGTCCCAGCTTGTGCTGGCTCTGTAGCCTGGAGTGTTAGAGACCTTTGCTTTTGTCGCGTTCAGGGTTTAGGGTCTAGGGTTTAGGGTGGGGTTTAGGTGCCAACTCCGGGCGAAGTGACAAGCCTGTTGCAATAAGCGCAGCATGAAACCCGGCAACCCCAAACCCCTTTCCATCCAAAGTCCCTGAACCTGGAACCCAAGTTGAAGACCTAAGCCCTGGCAAACACAAATCCTAAACCCGAAACCCTAAACCCCCAACCCTCAACCCTAAACCCTAAACCCAACCCTAAACCCTAAAACCCCCAAACCCCCCTAAACCCTAAACCCCCCTAAATCCTAAACCCTAAACCCTCAACCCTCAACCCTAAACCCTAAGCCTAAACCCTAAACCCTAAAACCCCCTAAACCCTAAACCCTAAACCCTAAACCCTAAACCCTAAACCCTAAACCCTAAACCCTAAACCCTAAACCCTAGGCGCCTGCCTCTTCATCCTCGGGAGCTTTATCTTCTGCCTCGCCTCCATGACCAACATCTACCGCACGAGCCACGTGCTCTCGAACCCAGCAGCTGGGCGTGGGGCTTTTGGGTGTCTTTTTGTAGGTTCCAGAGTTTTGTTGGGGGGTTTTGAGGGTGTTTTGAATGGGTGGTCTGGGGTGTTTCAGGGTGTTTTGGGGTGGTTTTAGGGTGTGTTTCGGGTGTTTGGGGTGTTGTGGGGTGTTTTGGGGTGTTTTGGGGTGTTTTTGTGTATATGACGCTTGGGGTTTTAAAGGGCTTAGATTGCGTTCTGTTTCTAGGGATCCTTCGATGAGGATTGTTTATAGGGATTTTGGCCCAGACACGTCGCAGAGTTTTGCTGGGTTTGAGGGGCTTCAGCGGAGCGGATTTTAGGAGTTAAAGGGGTTGAGGGTTGCCCTAAAATTTCGCTCTCAGGGTCTTCGGGTTAAGGATTGAGGAGTTCAAGGCGCGTTTTGGGTGAAGGGTTGGGGCGTTTAGGTCACCGGAGCTCGGGGCTTGTAGGCTTTGGGGTTTAGGGTTTAGGGTTTAGGGTTTCGGGTCTAGGGTTGAGGCCGACAGGGTGTAAGGAGGGGGTTGAGGGGTTTGGATACAGGGTTCGGCAATTCAGTTTTAGATTTGAGGCTCCAGGCTTTAGGGCTAAATTGCTGAGGAGTTGAGGGCTTGGGGTGAACAGATCTTGTTCCCTCATGGTACCAGCCCCCCCTCTATGACCCCCGAGAACTTCCGTAAGCTTCCATAAACGGTACCGAGGAAAGCGTTGAGCGTAGCTGGGGTTCTTGACCCCTACCCGCTCGAGAGTGAGAGTCGACAGCCACAAGCCCGAAACTCGCAACGGCCCTAACCTTATAAACGAGGAGAACCAGCTTCTCCGTCCATCCTCGGGATCACCCCTGGCCGCGGAAAAGCTGCCGGGCGCGGACGCATAAGTGAGCGACACACTGGGCAAAAACTCTGAAGCCTCCGTACCCTAAAACCCTAAACCCTAAACCGCACTACGTACCACACTACGTACCCTGCCCCAAACCTTGGGTTTTCTTGGCCGTTCGCGGGATGGAGCGGTTGAGGCCGTTTCCAGAACACTTAGCGCTAGCTGCTTCATCTTTCCTTTCCCGGGTCTGGCTCCCTTGTTCCCATTTTCCAGGCTTGAGGCCCTAGACCTGAAATCCTTAACCCTAAAACCTAAAACCTATAAACCCTAAGCCCTATAAGCCCTAAACCCTATAAGCCCTAAACCCTAAACCCTAAACCCTATAAGCCCTAAACCTGAACCTGCTTTAAGCCAGGCTTTACACCTCGAGTTGGAGTCGTGTTTTGGCGGTGGAGACTGGGGTTTAGGGTTTAGGGCTTAGGGTTTAGGGTTTAGGGTTTAGGGTTTAGGGTTAGGTGTCTTAAATAAAGGCTCGGGGAAGTTAGTCAGCATACGGGTCAGTGCTTGCGCAGGATAGCCCCAAGATTCAGGTTACTTAGATAATCCCTACTTGTAGCCTACTGTACTTCTTTTAACAGTTCACTGAGCAGCCTCCACCCTAAACCCTAAACCATAAACCCTAAACCCTAAACCCTAAACCCTAAACCCTAAACCCTAAACCCCTAAACCCTTCCCGGAGTCTCTACGTAGCTTAGAGCTTTGCCCAGCTCATCAATTGGGGGGCTCGCTGCCCTGTAGCTCGCCCTGGTCGCTGCGGTGCGTTCCGCACGCGCGATGGCACACGTCGGGAGCAAAAAAAGCAGTTCTCCCCCAAAGTCCGTAAAGAACCCTAAACCCTGAACCCTAAACCCTAAGCCCTAAACCCTAAACCCTAAGCCCTGAACCCTAAACCCTAAACCGTAAAGAATCTACGGCATCTCCGCACATCCTAAAGCCCTCTAAAGCCGGAGGGAAAATCAGGACGCCTCTCTTTGAACCCTACCTTCAAGACCAAATGAACCCTAAAGTTGGGGTCATATTCCCTTACTACTATTTGTCCCATTGAGGTATGTGAACCATAAACCTTTTTAGGGTTTAGGGTTTAGGGTTTAGGGTTTAGGGTTTAGGGTTTAGGGTTTAGGGTCTAGGGTTTAGGGTTTAGGGTTAGGTCCCCAAGGTATAGACCAGTGGAGCAGACCTCTCGAGCATAAGGTCCGCTTCCCAGCGTTAGCAACATCATCGGGTTCTTAAGGGAGGCGCACTGTAACCAAAGGTTCCCTCATATCCCGAAGCTTCACTAACTTTCCTAGGTACCTACCCCCTTTGAACCCCCAAACCCCAAACCCTAAAGCCTAAACCATAAATCCTAAACCCTACACCCTCCCTCAAGAGCCCTATAACAACTGGTGGTCTCATGCTTCAAGTGCTAGCTAGGGTACTCGTCCGGGCGCCAGCGCCAGACATGAACGTAGCCCTTGAGACCCTAAACCCCAGAACATGAGCGTAGCCCTTGAGACCCTAAACCCTAAACTCTAACACCTCAACCCTAAACCCTAAACCCTAAACCCTAAACCCTAAACACAGCCTTGTATGCTCTACTGTCAAAATTGCACCCTGCCCTACTGTCAAAATTGCACCCCGACCAGGATGGGCCGACTATACCCATAACCTGTTAAGAAGGCAGGATTTGTGTTGACTATGGGGATTACAAGGCCAGACTATCTAAAGAAATTATGCCAGGACAGACTCCGCACAGCGAGAGACCGTGGGACACGATTGATCCAATGGTCCAAGAGCACCCCTAAACCCTAAACCCTAAACCCTAAACCCCCCGACAACATGTGGAAGATGCCGGATTGGATGATTCAATGCATTCACAGCCGGGCAATCTCGACCAACTGTAACTTGCTGGTTCTGAGTCGGGAGTGAGGGACTAATACGGTACCATATCTCCCCCTGGCTGTACCCTTTGAAGGCTTATGGGGGGGTTGCCTAATTCAGTCAGGAAGCCTGCAAGCGAAGCCAGTTTCGCAATTCGCGAGGCAAGGCGTCCAAAAGCGACGACAGTTTCGCATCTCGCGAGCTCAGGCGGGCAGAAGCGATGACTGCGTTGGGGACCGCGCGCTCGCCGCCACGATTTCGTGATCCCAGAAGTCGATAGTCGACGGCAGCTTCGGCCATCGCGTTTCGCAAGCCCAGATCTCGAGTGATGACAGAGCGCGGCCACACCCGTGCAGTAACGGGAGCCAGGCTTTCGTCCGAAGTGTGAGCAGTTCTGGAGGTCTGCCACGTGTCGTAGCCGATGTAGCCCCACTAACTCTTTGCATCCGAACCCCCTTAGTGCTGACGCACTGTTGAGAGCTCTTCCTTATACATGCACACACACATGCAGGTTTACATGTATTTCTGTATAACTATACTTATTGATTATGTGTATGTAGGATGTATATACGTATTACATCTTTTGTTCTTCATTGATGTCTGCTCTGTCTATTCATGTATACATAGTGAGAGGGAGCCTTGTTCCTAACCTGAAGCTTGGAGCTCCCCCTCCAACGAAGCACATGACAGCGCGAACCAGGAGCGATGTTTCCACCAGGGCCGCCATCTTCCCGTGACCCGGTTGCTGCTACGGGAACGTAGGGTTTAGGGTTTAGGGTTTCGGGTTTAGGGTTTAGGGTTTAGGGTTTAGGGTTTAGGGTGGGGGGTATAGTATCCTTTCCTGGCAGTTGTCCGCAGTCCAGTTGCAAAAAGGAACTCATAGATGAGTGGGTTTGTTTGTCGCAGTCATGGCCATCAAGAGTATTGCTTGCTGCGGTGATTCTGGTTTTTCTTGCTGTGAGAACTCCATTGGGTTCTTCAGGGAGGGGTGTTCCAGGGGGGATAGGTATCCCGAGGTTCCTTATTGCTCCCCGCTACAGGCTCCCTAAGCCTCCTAAGGCTTTCTAGGGACCTACCCCCCCATGAACCCCCTCCGGTAAGAACCCTATAAGAACTCATCCCGAGCTCCCTGAGCACCCTAAACCCTAAACCCTAAACCCTAAACCCTAAACCCCAGCCGCTCAGGTCGGCTACCTCCTCCCGCTGGTCAAGACGACGCTCCGAATGCACTTCAGACGCGGGCGCTGTTCGTTGTTTTCGGGTGCTTGACGGCCTTGTCGTACTTGAAGGTTCATGGTACTTACTTACCAATTATAACTGGGCTTATAACCATACTTATAATACCCCTAAAGGGCCTTATAGGGCTTATCCCACTTATAAGTAGAGTTATAAGCCCAGTTAAAATTGGTTAGTAAGTACCATGAACCTTCAAGTAGTTACAAGGCCCATAAAAGCCGCGGCATTTTCTGCCTGATTCCAGAGGTCTAAACCCAAACCCTGATTTTTTCCCCCTCTCCTTGGGTTACATACCCCCCCCTTGAACCCCCCCCCCCCTTAAGCACCCCCCAAAAAAAAACCGAGACTTAGACACTAAAGGCACTAAAGTTTCGCATCCTCCTCAAGGGTCGAAGCCTGACTTGGCTTTGGGACATTTTCAGAAGCCTTTTTCAGAGGGTTTAGGGTTTTTCGGTTTAGGGTTTAGGGTATTTAGGGTTTAGGGTATTTAGGGTTTAGGGTTTTTCGGTTTAGGGTTTAGGGTGTTTTTTGGTTCAGGTTTCCGGGAGACCCCATACCCTTAGCCCTAAACCCCAAATGGTCTGTCGCAGGTGGCCAACAAACAAAAGACACATGGGTCAATTAGGGTTGAGGGTTTCGGGTTTCGGCTTCAGACTAGTGCTGCATTTAGGGTAAACCCTAAACCCTAAACCCTAAGTCCTAAGCCCTAAGCCCTAAGCCCTAAGCCCTAAACCTAGACCCACTTTGGACACTTAGGGGAGCCGTAGGGTGCACTCAGGGTAGATGGTCCCTTAATCCGGTCCCTTACCTTCTTTAAAGGGCCCCTATGCAGGGGGGACCCCTGCAAGAGGGGCAAGTAGGGACCTTCTCCTAAATAGCCCTAAACCCTAAACCCTAAACCCTAGAGCCCTTCGAGGGGTTTTGAAGAGCCAGTATGGCAAGGCTTTCGGGATGGATCAGGGCTAGGGCCTGATACCCCCAGCCCCTAAACTGCTAAGCTCTAAACCCTAAACTCCAAAACTCTAAAACCCCAAGCCCTCATCCCTGAAGCCCTCGACCCCTTGATCCTGTTTAACTCTCAAGCCCAAAGCCCGTAAACCTCCCACACCCTCTGAACCCTTGAACCCCTCAACCCTTGAACCCCGAAACCCTAAACCCTAAACCCCGGCAACTTTTAGCTTGAAGCGCCTCTCTTGGCCCAGCTTGGCGCGAGAACTCCGTCCAGCGCCAGCCGGCTTCGCGCGGGCGTTGGAGGCGTAGGGTTTAGGGTTTCGGGTTTTGGGTTCTTAAGGTAGGGTTTGGGTGGGCCGACGGCCATTTTTCAGAGGGTTTTAATGGGCCATCTTACCATACTGGGGTTGCAGCTTGGTGGGGGCGCTCTTAGCCAAATTTGTCCGTTTTGTGTTCTGGGTTCCCTTATGAACCCTAAACCCTAAACCCTAAATGGGGTACCCTTACTAGAAAGTGAGTAGGCGACCAAGCAGCGGTACCACACTAAGGCGTGTAGAGTAAAGTTGAGATAGCAAGTGCGCCCTCCTTCTTGCCACTTTTGGGCATTTCCCCAAGTAGGGGTCCCCCCAATTATGCCCCCCGTAATTCACTTAATGCACCCCAAAAGAATGCACTTCTTGTTATACAACCTCCCCCGCCCCCCCTCCCTCCTCGCACAAGAAAAGGCGCACCTCGGAAAGTTCCCAGCCGCTACCAGGTACCCCGAGCCCTGAACCCGAAACTTTAGGAGCCCCACCCACCGTTTTCTTGGCAAGGGAGACATAAGGGGGGGGTTAGGGTTTTGGGGTTTGGGGTCAAGGGTTTAGGATGTTGTCTGTGGGTTTAGGGTTTACAGGCAGTTGCCATTTAGCCGATGCACAAACGCCCGTAGGTGATCTTAAGTGTAACTGAGCTTGACGGCCATTGGAATCAAGGGACTACTTGGGATCCTTGTGAGGGACCTTACCACTTCTTTGGGGGGTTACTTACGCGCTACTTAGGTATATAGGGACTGCATAAGGCATACCGTAAGCGTTATATAGGGGTTATATAGGGGAATATGATTAAGGGTCCCTTCTAGGGGGTCCCTCGTTATCCTGAACCCCTTACTTAATGGGCGTATACAGGAGAATAAGATTAAGGGTCCCTTCTAAAAGGTCCCTCCTTATACCCTAAACCCTCAACCCTAAACCCTAAACCCTCCTTATGCCCGTTAATGCTTACTGGGATGAAGGTCTCTCTTCCAAGCATCGCAGGGGAGCTGACCCCTGAGCAGCTGGAAGCTGTCTTGCAGTCGCTGGCGTTCATTCCGGGGGTTCGACCCTTGGCAGAGACCGGCGGTTTGGGTGTAGGGTTTGGGGTTTAGGGTTTAGGGGTTAGGGGTTTGGGGTTTAGCAACAAGGGTTTAGGGTTATAAGCTTTGGGGTTCCGAGGTCGAGGGGTCCAGACTCTTCGTTTTTTTTCTGTATGGGCTTGGGGTTGCGACTTGAAAAATATGGATTCAGGGGCACAATGTGTTATCAAGTTGGACCTCTGTGGATCCTAGGGGCCCGAACCCTCCTTGCACGTGTCTAAGGGTAGTTACAATGGTCCCTTACCTCCCTCAAAGGGTTCTTTTAAGGGCTCATGCCAAGCGACCATGTAACTACCCTAAACTTATGCAGCAGCGCATCTTCTTCTTTAACTAAGCAGGCCCTTAGGATCGTGTATGTTTTCCCTTAATTGGTTTAAGAGGGCCAAGGGACTAAAGGAGGGACCCTTTTAAGTGGCCTTAGGGGTTATTTGGGCAGTTTTTGGTGCCCCTTATACCCCTTTAAGAGGGTCATAACCCTAAACCCTAAACCCTAAACCCTACACCCTAAACCCTAAACCCTATTTTTTTCGCAGGGTTTTAAAGGGCCATCCTCGCATGGAATCTATCTTTCTTTCACCGTTCGGCCAAGCCCGCGGTTCATGCCCTGGGCTTCATAGCTTGGTAGCGCATAGGGTTTAGGGTAGGGTTTAGGGTTTAGGGTTTAGGGTTTAGGGTTTAGGGTTGAGGGTTGAGGGTTGAGGGTTTAGGGTTGAGGGTTTAGGGTTTAGGGTTTAGGGTTTTCCCTCAATGCCCCCATACCTCTAACCACAACGCAAAGTTAAAGAGCCCAATGCCCCGAAATGAAGGAAGATCCTTAGACCAAAATGGGGACCCGAATATGATTTAAGGTATATTCCTTGGTTAAGGGGCATTGGGCTCCTTGGGAACATGCTACCTGGAGTAAGGATCTCAGTGATTTGTGAGAAGAAGAAGAAAAAGAAGAATAATCATAAGAATAATAATAAGAAAAAACAACAAGAAGAAGCAACAGAAGAAGAAGGATAAGAAGAAGAATAAGAAGAAGAAGAAGAAGAACAATAATAATAATAATAATAAGAAGAAGAATAAGAATAACAAGAATAACAAGAATAACAAGAATAACAAGAATAACAAGAATAACAAGAATAACAAGAATAACAAGAATAACAAGAAGAAGAAGAACAATAAGAAGAAGAAGAAGAAGAAGCCCCTGGACCTGCTCAAGCCCCTGTGTCCCAGGCCGACCTTGAACCCTAACCCACAAAATTTAGGGTTCAGGGCTTATAGGGTCTAGGGTTTAGGGTTTTAGGGTTTGGGGTATAGGGTTTAGGGTTTCGGGCCCTGAACTGACCAGGCTCCCCTGGCTTGGGACGACTCTTCGACGCGTCGCTCGCCAAGCTCCAAGTGCTGCGACCAGCTGCAGTGGCTCCTGGGCGGCCCTGGCGTTTACAAACGCGGCCTAAGCCCTAAACCCTAAACCCGAACCCCGAACCCTAAACCCTAAACCCAAACCCTAAAGGCCCTACTCCCCAAACCCTGGGTTGCCAGGCACCTAAGTGGCCTGGGAAGCACGACTGTGGGGCGCTTGTGGGGCTTGTGGTACCCTTTTCCTTTTTTTTGTTCTCTAAACCCTAAACCCTAAACCCTAAACCAAAAAACGGGTGCGCTTAGAATAATATGGTTACTGGGCTGCCATGGTGCTTAACTGCCCCCAAAAACACCTTACTCCCCAGAAGCCCAGGTTTGGGACCAAGGCCTCCTGCTACAATTACAAGTTGAACGGATTGTGTTTTTTACTCGTTACCCTACACCCTAAACCCTAAACCCTAACCCTAGACCCTAAACCCTAAACCCTAAACCCTAAACCGTGGCTCTGGGTTGCGGTCAATCTTCACCTCCGTGACTTGTATCGTGCGGGGAGGGGGAGATTGCCAATGGCATGCCGCATGTTTCGAGGTATTGACCAGCAGAGTATCTCCACGCAGCTTCTGCTGCTCTCAAAGTCAGCGCAGTAGATGTAGAGACTTTGCGAGCCAGGCGCCAGTGATTATTTTGCACGATCCGAGACTTCAAACCCAAAGGCCCAAGGCGCGGCGGGGTTGCCTAAAGTTTTCCTTATGTCGAGTACAACAGAATCTTGGGAACTGGCTGTCCGTGAAGCATGCCCATGGCGCAGCCGCTGCGGTCCGGGTCACTGCCACTGCGGTTCGGGCCCCTGCCGCTGCCGGAGATACCGCTGCGGTCCGGGTCAATGCCGCTGCGGTCCGACTCACGCTTTGGCACAGCAGAGGCTGTTGCTTTGCACCAGCACGTACCTCCCGACTCTTGGCGCGTGGACAAGACTTCGAGTTTCTATTCCCTGGAGTCAGACTCTTCTGAACATGTTCCGAACCTAAACCCTAAACCCTAAACCCTAGGCCAACAATGATTCTCGCCGCTAGTGTGCTTCCATGCGAGAGGTCTCCGGAGTTTTGCATGATGTGACACAGGGTTGATGTTACTGGTGAGTGTGTATAAGGATATTGGTGAGTGTATATTGGGTGTCCTTTTGAGGGTACAAGAAATATAAACCCTACTTCATGTGGGCCCGAATCCCTGTATAAAGCAAATAGTTGAACTTTAAACTTTTTGGGATTTCCTTATTTAGCAGGCATATTTATAGTTATTGGAGAAGTAAGTCAGCACATGAAGAGTGCAAGGATCGCTGGTGTGTCACCCAGGCAGACCTGAACCTCCTGCAGCAGGAGAGTTTTCGCATAGGGTTTGGGGTTTAGGGTTTAGGGTTTAGGGTCCCCCTTCATTGTGCAATTTTGTTGTTCTCAGGCTAGTTGCATGGGCCCTTCCCCCTTTGAGGGCATACTGCGGGATGAAACTACCCTTAGGTGTTGTGCATGTACAACAGAAGCCCAAGGCACCAGACCCCGCGGGAGCATCCGCAAGGCTGTCTTGATTGTTGTTCTACAAGGTGAGTATCTTAGTTGCAGAGTAGGTAGCCTTTAACTTGTTTGGGGTAATTGAATAGCCTTTATCATCCCAAAGGTTAACCTTTAATTTCCCCTAGGAACTGGACAACTAAGGTATAAAGGCTCTGAGGTAAACATGCTATGGTTGTGATGGTTCTGAGGGAGTACATGGGGGGGCTTGTTTCTTCCCAAACAGAGCTTAGGCTTCAGGGCTCTAAACCCTAAACCCTAAACCCGGAGCGGCTAAGCCGAAAGACACTACAGAACAACAAACATACCCTAAGGGTTCATGTACCCATGTAGTGTATACTTGGGCCTTATGTCTACGAAGCTACTATAGAGGAACCCTTTTAAGGCCCAAATGTATATCATATAAGCGACATGGGCCCTTCAAAATAAGGGAAAGCAACGGGGGTCAGTTGTTGTTTGCCCCAGGGTCTAGGGCTAAAGGTGTTGGGCGTGCTAGACTCCTTCGGATAAAGCCGTTAGGGTTTAGGGTTTAGGGTCTAGGGTGTAGGCACCAGAGGCCGAAATTTCGAGCCTCTGGTTTCACGCCGCCATGGCCCAACGAATTCCAAAACATGGGTTGCGCGTGAAGTGATGCCGTAGGCACGATGCAAGAGAGACCGCCTGAACCCTGAACATAGAATCCCAACTGGAGAGGGTATCCCTAAACCCTAAACCCTAAACACTAAACCCTAAACCCTAAACCCTAAACCCTAAACCCTAAACCCTAAACCCTCTCGGAGCAAGGACCCATGACAAGCGCTCCGCGAACTCTACGATTTTTGCTTGAGAATCCACCCCCCTATGTTGCCATTATAAGGAAAGCACATGTTTCTTTCAAGGGTGGATTCTTGAACAACTAGTAGGAGTCGCAAGCTTAGGGTTTCGGGTTGTAGTGTTTTAGGGTTTAGGGTTTAGGGTTTAGGGTGTCGACGGCACGGACCTGAAGCCTGTGATAAGGAGGGCGTCGAGGGTTCAAGGGCATGGTGTTGATTGCAGACCAGTACCGTGCCTCAAGAAAAGTCGAGAGATGTTCGCGGGCCGCTCTCTTGCTCGCCCGGTCGCTTGCTCGCTTGCTCGCTCTCGCACTCGCCCCTCTCTCTCTCTCTCACTCTCTCTCTCACTCTCACTCTCACTCTCACTCTCTCTCTCTCTCTCTCTCATTCATGCCCCCATGAAGGAGTTGCGGGATGCCATCAGGTGCGGGACAATCGTGCCGCCGGCGGACGGCACAGACGACTTCTTGTGCTCTGCCGCGGACTGCGGGCAGATTGGGCCAAGCATCTACACCGTGAACACGCAGCACATCATGCCTGTCACAAAGGAGGCTGGCAAGGTGAGCTGGGCACTGATGCGACACCCGGAGGGCTTGGACTGTGACCTCTTCATCAGCCATGCCTCTTTGTCATAGTTGGGTAAACATTTTTTGCATTTTAAGTGTACTTAAACACCCTAAACCCTGAACCCTATATAAACCCTAAACCCTAAACCCAAGAAGGAATACAAATTATTTAAGTTCTTAAAGCCAACCATGACCTAGGCCTGGCAGGAAGGCGTCTTTGAGTTTCTGTCCAAAGTGCTACACTCCTGGCCAACGCCGGCCCGACTCTGCGGCCCTACTTGGAATGCATGTTTATAATCATGTTTAAAGTTCTATGCGCCCGGAGCTGATGTATGGATGTATGTATGTATAGATAGTTACTTTTTACCTCTCTCTGTCTTTTTCTCCCTAGACCTAGCCCATGGAAATCTGAAGTTTCCTTGGCGCTCCCCTCCCCTCGCCCCCCCCCCCCCCCCCCCCCCCCCCCCCCCCCCCCCTCCAAACTTCCCCCCCTAAATCCAGGACATGCCTGGTGCTGCATGCTGGCCAACCCGCAAAATTTGGACATCGGAACTTTCCTGCTGTCGCCAAGAAGCTCGCCCTTCGCGCGGGCACTGAGAGCGTCCACCTACGTCCTTGTGGTGCCGAACCGGCGCAGCAGCATTTATACCAGGCCACCTGTTCAGGAGTTTAGCTCAGAAGGTACAACACCAAAAAAACCTTGAAACCCTGAACCGGGACCGAACGTTGGGCAGAGTAGGCCCCCGAAACCCAAAACCCAAAACCCTAGGCCCTAATCCCTGCTTTTTGTTCGGGTTTAGCTCCCTTGTACGCACCCCTTTAAACCAAAAAAAGGGCACCCTTTTCCATTTCTATTTTTCTTGGGTCTAGAACACTGACCCAAACCAACCTCCCCCCCTAAACCCTAAACCCCGAAAGTCGCAGGCTGTGGTGCGCGTACGAAGCCTTCGAAGCTCACGAAGAGGGCAAAGACATTTTGATTGCGTCAGCGTCCAACGCTGAGAAGATTCATGAGGCTTTGGCGTGGACGGTGAGCGCAGGAGGGTTTAGGGTTTAGGGTTTAGGGTTTAGGGTTTAGGGTTTAGGGTTTAGGGTTTAGGGTTTAGGGTTTAGGGTTTAGGGTGTGACAGCAGGACGGGGTGGCCAGCGCGCTAGCAAATAGTAAATACTCGGGACTACCTCAAGAACCCCAAACCCACGTTTTTGGTAGGCTATTCCGGTTTTCTATAAAAGCCCCTCATAGATTCTTAGCTAACCTACGATAAAAAGTAGTCCTCATAAGGTATACCCGAAACCAATGGCCAGCCCCGGTTTTTGCTTTTTGTTTTTGTTTGGGTTTAGGGTTTACGGCTTGGGGTTCAGGGTTGTGGGGGGGGGGGGGGGTGGGTTGGGATGGACAGCAAATATCTTGTAGAGGCTGTGTCTTGGGATGTTCAGTATAAAGGGGAACATAACAGCCCTGAACCCTAAACCTGAAACGCAGATCCCAAAACCTTGGACAGTCATCGACTTCTCAACCTTAAGAGTCCTAACCCTAAACCCTAAACCCTAAAACCCTAAAAGGATTTCTTGGCCTACTTCTCGGGATCTCGCTGAAGCGCTGGCTTCATCACAGGCAGCTCACGGGCTCTTTTCCAGGGTTCAGGGTGTAGGGTTTGGGGTTTAGGGGTGCCCCCTCAAAATCGCAATCTACCCAAACACGGAGATCTCCTCTTTTTTTGTGTAAGGTATGCTTCACCCCTAAACCCTAAACCCTAAACCCTAGCTCAAACTTCAAAGGGTACTGAGCTCTGTGCGGTTGCATAGAGCCCCCCAATCCCTAAAGGACCTTAAGTCAACGCACAGAAGTTCTTGAGGTTTCAGGGCTTAGGGTTTAGGGTTTAGGGTTTTGGGAAAAGGCCTACCGGAAGCTGCCCCAGGGGCACTTCAAAGCTTGCGGCTTCCTTTTGAGTGGGGGTTTAGGGTTTCAACCCGTTTCTCGCCGTGTGGACATGTCTTAGACTTCAAACCGCGAAGAAACCATAGACAACCTTTGGCCCTAAACCCGAAACCCCAACCACCCCCGCCCCCCCCCCCCCCCCCCCCCCCCCACCACCCCAACCCCCAACCCCCTCAACTTTGAAACCTCATGAGGGCAGTTATCTAAAGTAGGGTCTCTTTTTTTTTAAATTTAATTTTTGGGTGGGGGGAGGGGGTGGTACTACGTGGGGACCCTTAGAAAGGGAACCTTTTTGTCATGTAGAGAACTACCCACGAACTCTTTCCTGGTCTCTGGAACCCTTCCAAGATAGGTTCTAGGGTTCTTCAGTGAGGCGGGGGGTAGGTACCTCGGGAACCTTAGGGAAGCTTTGGGAGCCTTACTAGGGAGCATTAGGCAACCTTGGGTGATGAACCCCCTTTGAACCCCCTAAACCCTAAACCCTAAACCCCCAGGGTTAGAGCTGCGACAGAGGATGGTCGCCATTGCATCGCTGTGCATCGTGGTGGCAGCTGCCTCTGCGAGCTCGCTTCTGCAAGACAGGCCCCTCTGAACATGGGGTAAGGTTTAGGGTTTAGGGTTTAGGTTTAGGGTTTAGGGTTTAGGGTTTAGTGACATTGGGGGGGGGGGGGGCGGGGGGTGTGGGGCATTTTGGGGTATCCGAGGTATTCTGAGCCCTACAGTAAACCCCTAATTCCCACATCCAGGAGGAACGAGTAGGGGGTCCCTTAGGGCCTCCCTTCTGAGCTCTTCGGGTTCATAGGGTTCGGCTTGGGCTGAGCAAAAAGGCTTTACAGGGACACTCCGCCACTGTTTTAAGCAGAGGCACCGCCGGATGGCCTTGAATCGGCTTGGGGCACTGACAAGCAGCATCTTGATTATATGCTGGCGGACCATCCGTGGACACACCGACCTGCCGGGACTAGCCTCGGTCGAGCCGGCCCTCCGCCAGCACATCGTGTTTCTGGCGGGCGCGAGCTTCTTCTGCCTCATGGAGGTTGACCGCATCAAGGGCGAGTCCAGAATGCAGGAGGCCGTACATCTCCGGCGCGGCTTCGTCGGCTCCATTGCTCAAGCAACCTGCTCGCGAGCAGAGGATGCAGAGAGGATCCGCGCCGTGATCGGAAATCGGACAGCCGCTGTCGACTATGCCATCCATGTCCTGCTGACTGCTGGCATGTCAACCCCGACATTAAGAGACATGGCCCGTGCGGGTGTTTGCATCGAAGAGGCCGGCGTGGCTGAGTTCGCGCTGCCGTTTCTGTTTCTTGTGGCTTTCCACGCTCTCTCCATCTTGCAGCTAGCTATCGACATTATCTGCCTGCACTCCGTGTGGCAATACTGGCTGTGGCCGGGCATACCCGTTCTCTTGAGAACTGTTGTCATCATCATGCTTTGGCGCAGCCCCTTTGACGAGAAGTGCTTCATATGCAACCTAGGGATACTTGGAAATAGTTTTTATGTTTTGGGCACTTTATAATTCCTAAGAAACAACAAAAATTAAAATTGTGGCTAGGGTTCCAAGTTCAGTTCAGCCTAAACCGTAAACCCTAAACCCTAGGCAAGATGATTGCCAAAGTTGTGTCCGGTTATCTCATCGTGGTCTGTCCCTTGCTCGTCTTCTGGGAGTGGCGTCTTGTGGACGTTCCCGAGAAGACCACCTACACGTGGTTTCCTGGCGGTTTAGCCAAGACTCTTCCGTTATTCCCTAAACCCTAAACCCTAAACCCTAACCCCTAAACCCTCAACCCTCAACCCTAAACCCTAAACCCTAAACCCTAAATACTAGGATCCCCTTCAATTAAGGGGCCTTGGGGTGTCTGGGTTGCTATAAAGCAGTACTAGGGTTGAACAAAGTGGATAGCACCTCCTCCCCTCTCTTTAGGGTTTAGCGCGGCCATGTATTATAGGGTTCTTAAGGGAGGGGGGTTCAAGGGAAGCCCCCTAACCCTAAACCCTAAACCCTAAGGTTTAACCCTAAACCCTAAACCCTAAACCCTAAGCCCTAAGCCCTAAGCCCTAAACCCTAAACCCTAAACCCTAAACCCTAAACCCTAAACCCTAAACCCTAAACCCTAAACCCTAACCCTGAACCCTAAACCCTAAACCCGAAACCCTCCCTTAAGAACCCTATAATGTACCCTAAGTGGCATCCTGCCCGCCATTGCCCACGCGATTGTGCTGATCTTCACTTGCCTCGGGTTGCGGGGCACCGCGGCAATTCCACTCTGCGGCCGCAGTGTGCTGCACCTTGGTGGCCCACATATTTGGCCATTTCCTCAACCCTAAACCCCAAACCACCGCCAGAATTGAGGCCCTAAACCAGAACCCCGCCCTCAAACCACTTCGGGAGGTTCACAGAAACACGGGGCCTTCTGCGTAGGGCTGCCCACTTGGGAGTTAAACCCTAAACCCTAAACCCTAAACCCTAAACCCTCAATATCCCAAGAGAGGGGAGTCGGACCGGACCCAAAAGCACGTTTCCCGACTTGGAGGTTCATGGTACTCATGAACTCGTTGTAGCTTTACTTATAGGGTTTAGGGTTTAGGGTTTAGGGTTTAGGGTAACTGTACGTATAACTGTACTTATCGCCATATTAGGGCACTGTAAGTGGGTTATAGGGTTACTATGATTAGTGACTAAGTACCATGCGCCTCCAAGTAGTTGCCTTACTTGGACTTTAGCCTCTTGGGTTTCTACCCTAAACCCTAAACCCTAAACCCTAAACCCTAAACCCTAAACCCTAAACCCCTAAACCCCTAAACCCCTAAACCCCTAAACCCCTAAACCCTAAAGGAGCCTACAAGTTCAGCCTTTAGGAGGGGTTCAGAAGTCAGCCAAGTTCAGGGTTTCGGATTTAGGGTATGGACACCCTAAACCCTAAACCCTAAACCCTAAACCCTAAACCCTAAACCCAGCTGAGGAACCTGTTCTTGGCCAGGGGCCTCGGGACACTTGCGGAGGTCATGCTGTGTGCCTGCTTCTGCCCCCCACAAGAGAGTGAAGACTCCTCCGGCGAGGAGTCGTCAGGTTCCTTGGCTGGCTCCGACAATTCGGAGTGAGAAGGCTTAGTAGACGCCGGAGCACAGACGCGAGCGACTCCCGGAGCAGGTGACCCTAAACCCTAAACCCTCAACCCTAATCTGGCTCCGTGGCGGTCTACTTTGCCTCTGCGGCCAAGCATTATGAAAAGGTGTTTATCGCCAGATTGAGCTGAGAGGTCTCGGACGCCCCGCTCAGCCACCCGCCTGGTGCGTATTTCTTTTCTTGGTATCCTCGTGGTACCCTTTGGGCCCACCTTGTTGGTTCAAAGGTTCCCTTATAAACTTAGTTGTAGAGTCGGTAGCCTTTAACTTTTTTTGGGAGAATCAGAATCCCCTTAAAATCCCAGAGGTTAACCTTTAGTTCTCCCCCATAGGTACTGGACAACTAGGTAAACTAACCCAACGCAAAACAGGGCACCCTTGATGTAACGTGATGACTGGGCTACCAAGTTTTCAAATGTTCGGTAGGCTCAGCCTTGCTGGAAGGGAAGAAAAGCAACCGCGTGCGTTGTCACCCGTAAACTCACACAAAACCCACCGTCATGGAGGCACTTCGCGCCCCAGGTTGCCTGCTATCTCTAACCCTAAACCCTAAACCCTAAACCCTAAACCCTAAACCCTAAACCCTGAGTGGTAGCCTTCTTGCCTTTGACCAAGGATTCGGTCTCCTTGTGAGAGGAAGGGCTGCGAAACGCGAAGCTGCAAACCCTTTGTGGCTAAGACCCTGGCAAAGCTGAACCTGAGACCCGACAATCCGAACCCAGGGTTTGGGGTTTAGGGTTTATGGCTTAGGGTCTAGGTTTTAGGGGGTTTAGGGTTTAAGGTTTAGGGTTTAGGGTCTAGGGTTTAGGGGTTTAGGGTTTTTGGTTTTTGGTTTAGGGTTTAGGGTTTAGGGGTTAGGGTTTAGGGTTTTTGGTTTTTGGTTTAGGGTTTCGGGTTTAGGGTTTAGGGTTAGCAAGGTTTTAGGGTTCAGGGTTCAAGGCCGCCAGGGCCGGGCGGAGTGCAAAGCCCGGTGAAGACCGTCTCAAAGCGTGCTGCAACAAACAAGGTAGAGGGTTTAGGAACCCTACCTTCAGAACCCAAAAACTTTTCGGTTTAGGGTTTAGGAAGGAACCCTACCTTAAGAACCCCCCCAAAAATTTTTTTGTGTGGGCTACCTAAGAATCCTACAACGGGGTTTTGGAGTCGTGGCCTACAAAATCAAACAGGCTTCGGGTCCTTCAGGCAAATTCCCCCAAACCCTAAACCCCCTTCTAAACCCTCTAACTTGGGGAGAAGCAAAGGGTTCAACGTCTGGCGCTTTTTTTGTTATCTTTGGGGTCCAGGGTTTAGGGTATAGGGTTTAGGGTTCAGGGGTTTAGGGTTTAGGGTTTAGGGTTTCTTAGGAGCAGAGCCTGTGTGGAAAGGCTTATGCCTTCTTAAGGAAAAACAGCAGGGACCCGGAACCTCAGAAGGGGCCCTTGATTTTGTTCCCCTATTTAACCCCCTATATAGCCTTCTATAGTAGTGTTAAGCTGCCCTACACTACCCCTAAGGTCCCTTATATGGGTCCCTCCATTTCCTCCAGTTTAGGTCCTGAACCATAAAGCCCCTAAACCTGAAAGCTTCGGGTTTGTTTGGTTTTTTGTCGTGTTTTTTTTTGGTGGGTTTCAGGGTTTTTGAAGTTTTTGTTAGGGTTTTTTTTGGGGTTTAGGGTTTAGGGTTTAGGGTTTAGGGCCCCAACCCCAAGAATCCGACGCCAAAGCCAAGAGCACAAACCTGCGGACAGAAAAACAGATCCCACAATTCCGGCTTAAAGTAAACCCGAAACCCTAAACCTGAAACCCTAAACCCTAACCTGAACAGCAAGAGTGTACCAGAAATGCAAGAAAATTCAGATGCACCCAACCAAGGTGGGTGCAATTCGCTCTGCTTGGGTCGTTGGCTCCCTGGGCTATCCATCTATGGCTACGCAGTGTAGTTTAAGGTTTAGGGTTTAGGGTTTAGGGTTTAGGGTTTAGGGTTTAGGGTTTAGGGTTTAGGGTTTAGGGGTCCAGCATACCCATTCTAAGCCCTACACTGCCGCAGTATAGGGTTTAGGTGCTTGTTTTTTTGAATGGGTATGTCCCCTGAAACCCTAAGCTAATGCTTGTGTAGTTAATTTCAGGTCTGTGCCTGGATTGAGTGGTATGAGCCTCGGGTTCTTTGGGTCCTTACACTCCCTCAACACTGACCATGCACCCTCTAAGCCCTCAAAGCCCTCTAAACCCTACAAACCCCATAACTCCTATAAACCCTATAAACCCCGTAAGCCCCATAAACTAATTCCTATCAACCCTATTAACCCTATAAACTCTGTATATATCCTAAAAAACCCCTCAAAGCCCTCAAAACCCAATTTCCTCTCTCAACCCTCTCAACCCCCAAAGCAACCATGAACCCTACAAACCCCTAAAATCCGATAAACCCCACAAACCCTAAAAAGCATAAGCCCTATAAACTCTTTTTTATAAATCCTAGAAACCTATTAAGCCCCTTTAAACCCTCCATCCTAAACGGCTACGCAGACGCCGAAACAAAAAAACCTAAGACCCTCAGCAAAAGCCTTAGGCCCTCCATCCTAGAAAACCCATAGAGCCTATAAACTCTACTTGCAAACCCTACCCTATATACCCTGTGAACCCTATAAACCCTGTAAATCCTACTTGGAGGTTCATGGTACTTAGTAACGAATTATAACTGTACTTATAGCCCACTTATACGTCCCTGAAGTGCCCTAAGATGGTGATAATAATTAGTTACAAAGTACCATGAACCTCCAAGTATTCTTAATCCGCTATATAACCCCTATATACACCTTATATAGTCCCTAAGTAGCCCCTAAATAGCCCCTCGAAACCCGATAAAGGGGCCTGTTTAAGAACCCTGAAAGGCGACACGGCGACACACATCTTTTTACAAAACCTATAAACCCTAAAAAACCCTAAAGAACCCTAAACCCTCCATCCAACAAAAACAAGACTGCACACCCAAAACACCCTACACACCCTATAAACCTTGTAAACCCCGTAAACCCTATGAACCCTAAAACTAGGTGGGACTTTACTACAACTTTATCACTTTATAAGTTCAGGGTTCCTCTAATTTCATATTAAGGGAGCTAAAAGTTAAACTTTTATTGGGGGGTTAAACTGCTCTAAACCCTGAACCCTAAACCCTAAACCCTAAACCCTATGAACCCTGAAAGGCTACACAGACTCCGGCTTTTGGTCCCCCGCACTGCGGGAGCTGGAGCGGCGGGCCCGCGGACGGGACCGTGGGTGGGAAGGGTGGCCCTAAAACCCTAAACCTTAAATCCTAAACCCTAAACCCTGAACCCTGAACCCTAAACCCTAAACCCTCAACCCTAAACCCCAAACCCTAAACCCTAAACCCTAAACCCGAAGCCGTAGCTCCTTAGTCTTGTTAGTTTCTTCAGGGCTTGGAGCCATTTTGAGAGTCTAGAGGGTTTTTTTCGGGGTTAGGGTTTTGAGGGGTTAGGGTTTAGGGTTTAGGGTTTAGGGTTTAGGGTTTAGGGTTTAGGTTGCATAGGATTGATGCGTCTTGAAACGTGGCTTTTCGGCCTCTAGGTCTTCATAAGATTTAGGACGTTTAGAGTTTGTAGAGATCTCGGCCCAATTTCCTTTAGAAGGCTCCAGGCGTTGCAGGGTTGTCAGTTTTACATAGGATAACCTTCAGAACCCCAAGCCTACTTTTTGGAAGGTTGTTTTTACAGAACCTCTTGTAGGAATCCTAGGTAATCTACAGAAAAGCAGGTTTTTGGGTTCCCAGGAAGTGTGTGCAGGCTGCTTCCGGTGGTAGGCAGGTCAGCGTAGCCAGTCTTTTGCGCATCACGACCAACAGGAGTGCGTGCGTGTGTGAGGGTGTGGGCGTGGGTGCTTCGTGTGGGTGTGGGTGTCAAACACCCCCAAAGAGCCTGAACCCTAAATCCTAAACCCGAAACCCCAAAACCCTAACACCCCTAACACCCCTAACACCCGGGTGTGCAGGGGCATCCTAGATTGTAGGGTTCTTAAGGGAGGGAGGTTCATAAGGAATAGGTACATAGGGAACCTTGGGGAAGCTTAGGGAGCCTTGGGGAGTAGTGGGGAGTAGTAGGGAACCTTGGGTTATGTGCCCTCCTTGAACCCCCTCCGTCAAGAACCCCTATAATAACAGAACCCCAAAACCCAAAACCCCAAACCCCAAACCCTAAACCCTCCTTAAGGACCCCATAGTTCGAGCATCACGGCATCCATGGGCTGTGGCGGGGCAAGGTTTCAGGGACGACCCTCAACCCGAAACCCCAAACCGTAAACCCTCAACCCTCAACCCTAAACCCATGTCAAGCCCGTCTCCCTAAAGCCATGACCTTCTCCAGAATGATGCCTGGAACCATGGGCTCCTTGTATGGTTCCCTTATCCTTATTATAGGTATCCGAAGTATATAGAGTAGGGTTAAGCGTTTAGGGTTCAGGGTTCATGGTTTTGGGTTTAGGGTTTCGGGTTTATAGAACAAGGGACCCAAATGAAGGGCCCATACTTGGAAACATTTGGAAACCTTAGATCCAGGATGAGGCCTGGAATCCGGACGACATTGCCAGCGCAGCCCTCCTCTCTGCAAGGGTGCTGGCCAAGCTCCAGGCGCTTGCGGAGTAGGTTTTAGGGTTTAGGGTTGAAGGGTTTTAGGGTTTAGGGTTTAAGGGTTTTAGGGTTTTAGGGTTTAGGGTTGAAGGGGTTTCAGGGTTTCGGGCTGAAGGGTTTAGGTTCCAAAGGTTTCAGGGTTTAGGGTCTCTAGCAGCACCATCACCATGACCACATTCCCACCTCGTTGCGCCCAGCGATAAAATGCACGCCTACACGGCGTTGACTTTGGAACCTTGGCTTGTGTTTAATACTTCCTGTTTCTCCCCTAAACCCTAAACCCCTAAACCCCTAAACCCCTAAACCCCTAAACCCCTAAACCCCTAAACCCTAAACCCTCGGGGAGATGACCATCAACAACTTGCTTTTTCCAGAACGCCTTAGCAGTTTGTTGGGGCATCCTCTCACGCGCAATGTGGCGACTGCTTGGAGACTGAAGAACAACCCCAAGCCCAGAGCCCAGCACCCGCGAACTCAGGAAGATATGCCTTCTTCCAGATTTTGATCCCCATGGACAAGTTTGAGTTGCATTCCTTAATTGAAGGGCCTTAGGACCCTTCAACATCTAGCCGCAGACCGTCGCCCTGGAGCTCCTTCCTAAGCCCTAAACCCTAAACCCTAAACCCTAAACCCTAAGCCCTAAACCCTAAACCCTAAACCCTAAACCCTAAACCCTAAACCCTAAACCCTAAACCCTAAACCCTAAACCCTAAACCCAGCCCCTTAAACATGGTCCCTTACCTTCCGAAAGGGGTTCTGACGAATGGGCCCTTGGCTTTTGGAGGGGATGTAAGGGATCGATAGGGCCCCGTAGAACCCTAAACCCTGAGCCCCTACTTGGAGGTTCATGGTACTTAGTAACCAATTATAACTGTACTTATAACTGTCCTTATAGCCATATTAGGGGCACTTTGGGGGGGCGTATGAGTGGGCTATAAGTACAGTTATCATTAGTTACTAAGTACTATGGACCTCCAAGTAGACCCTGTTCCAAGTTCACTATAGTCAAACTACTCTGAGCCCTAAACCCTGCGACTAAACCCTAAACCCTAAATCCTAAACCCCTAAACCCCTAAACCCCTAAACCCCTAAACCCCTAAACCCCTAAACCCCTAAACCCCTAAACCCCAAACCCCAAACCCCTAAACCCAAACCCTGTAAACTCCTCTAAGACCCCCAGGCGTCCAAGAGCGCAGATCCCTCCCCCTTGGCGGCCCCTGCCGCATCACTGCTGTCCTCGGTGAGCAACCTGGCGCTGCAGAGGACGGTGGGGGGGGGGGGGGGGGGTTGGGGTTTAGGGTCTAGGGTTTATAAGGTTTAGGGTTTAGGGTTTAGGATTTAGGGTTGAACAAGGCTTCAGAGGGCCCCCGTTCGGTGCCTCAGAGACTTCAGAAGCTCGCTGGCAAGAGCCGTGCGAACCAGAGCCTTCCTCCATGCTCGCCTCAGCAACAAGAACAAAGTACCCCTCCCCGCCCCCTCTTGACCCCTCGACTCTCAAAGCCGTGAAATCCGGTTTAGGGTTTAGGGTTTAGGGTTTAGGGAAGCACCGGGAGGCATCGCAGCTCTAAAACATCCTCGGCAGCGCAGCTGCGCCAAAACCCTGGACCCTCAAGCCTCAGTCAACCTTCAACAGTCCGTCCTGAGCCCTGTAACCCTCCAAAAGACCTGAACCCTAAACCCTAAACCCTAAACCCTAAACCCTAAACCCTAAACCCTAAACCCCATCCATAGAAGAAACACTTCCTGCAACCGCTAAGCGCCAAACTCGGAAATCCACGAGGGTCACCGAGTTTGGCCCGCGGGAGCTGGGGGTGCTTGCCACAGTGGCCTGGCTGGGTCTAGGGTGTATAGGGTTTCCATGCAAGTTTTTTGAGAGTTCAGGGTTTAGGGTTTAGAGTTTGGGGGAGGAGGGGCGGGGGGGGTTAGATTCAGGATGTAAGGAACCTACTCCCCGAATTCCCCGCAAGCCTCTCGAACTCGCCCACAAGCAACATGCAAGACCCTTACATGTGCATGTAAGTCCGAGACCCCGCCACCCCAAACCTTAAGCTCAAAACCCTAGACCCTAAGCCCTATGCCCTAAGCCCTAAACCCTAAACCCTAAATCCTTAACCCAATCAACAGGCCTAAGCCTTAAGCCGCAAAAAGTTCCCAAAACCTATAGCTCCCAAACCCTCACCCATGCAGCGCCACTAACTCGCACATCGCTACAAGCCCAAGACCCAATTCTGCCGTAAGATCTAAGCCCAAGACCCTATGTACATCCCCTATTATATGTGGCAGAGAGTGCTTGCAAGAAACCTAAACCCTAAACCCTAAACCCTAAACCCTAAACCCTAAACCCTAAACCCTAAACCCCACCCATACAAGCGCCACTGGGAGCTGAGGCCCTCGTGAAGGCCGAGCAAGACACGGGCCGGCTTTTTGCAGCCATGCCCCTTTGGCCTTCAAGGGTCTTCTAGGGTTTAGGGTTTAGGGTTTAGGGTTTAGGGTTTAGGGTTTAGGCCTCAGCAGTCCTAGGCTAAAAGGGCTTAGGTTCGCCCAAGGCGTGTTGTGTGCGATGGCGTCATGAAGTTTCCTGAAGGCAAGTTGCATGTGTGCCGGCAGCTTCAAAGTCCGTCGTTCAAAAACACAGGGTTTAGGGTTTAGGGTTTAGGGTTTAGGTTTTAGGGTTTAAGGGCGAATCACAATGTCACGATCTCCATTGCACGTTGTGAGGTGTATTTTCTAGTTAAGACTCACGCGCTGCCTTTGAGGGTTCCGGGTTCCGAGAGCCTGCCCACGCAGGTCGCACCAAGCGCAGCAGCTGATAACACAGGGATCCGACTTCAACCACCTGGATCTTTGCCAGAGTCCCGCCTGACTTCATGTTACGGGCTTACCGGTTGAGGGTTGAGAGTGGTCTTGGGCAACAACTACGGTTTGCGGTAGTTCTTGTCTTCGGGTCTCAGCTCAGGGGCGGGGGGGGGGGGGGGGGGGGGGGGGGGGGGGGGCAGTGGAGTTGGGGCCTGCGTGGAAGGCGAAACCCTAAACCTCAAAGCCTAAAACCCAAACCCTAAGTCCCAAACCCTAAGAAGCCCCAAGCCCTAAACCCTAAACCCTCAACCCCAACTCCAAGGCACTGAACGTGAAAGTACCTAAACCCTAAACCCTAACCCTAAACCCTTAACCCTAAACCCTAAACCCTAAACCCCAAACCCTAAACCCTAAACCCTAAACCCTAAACCCTAACCCCAAAAGACCCCAAAGCGGGTACCCTTACTATGACGTAGCTACTTAGCTACCAAGCCGAGGCCCGAAACCGTGCATCAGGGTTAAGGGTTTACTTGGAGGTTTAGGGTTTAGGGTTTAGGGTTTAGGGTTTAGGGTTTAGGCTTAGTAACTAATTATAACGGTACTTATAACTGTACTTATATCCATATTAGGGCACTTAAGGGGCTTATAAGTTAATCATAAGTACAGATATATTTAGTTACTATAGCTAAGTACCATGAACCTCCAAGTAGGGTTTAGGGTATAGGGCTACCCAGTTTCATGCCCTACTTTGTCCAGGGTGCTCATCTAGAGTCTCCTTGGGAGTTGTGTGTTTAGGGCTTAGGGTTCTCGTTCAGACAAAGTGCAATGGACTGTTGTTATGGTTCTAAGGTGGGCATAGTCTAGGGTTGAGGGTTATGGGTTTAGGGTTAGTAAGTCATGCATGTGGCTTAGGGTGGCTCTCAAAGTACGCAACCCCACCTTAAAGCCCAGCTTGATTCACCCCTGAACCAGGGTTTAGGGTCAGGGTTTGGGGGTTTAGGGTTTGGGGTTTGGAGGTTAGGGTTTAGGGTTTAGGGTTTGGGGTTTAGGGTTTAGGGTTTAGGGTTTAGGGAGGTTTCAGGCCAAACCCTCGAGACCCGGCACTAAACCCCAAAAGACTCACCGCAAATCTCTGAAACCCCAAGAGAAGACACTCCAAAGGGAAGGGTCGCCCGTACGAGCCGAACTGCAACTCTTAAGGTCTTAGGGTTTAGGCCCTAAACCCTAAACCCTAAACCCTAAACCCTAAACCCTAAACCCTAAACCCTAAACCCTAAACCCTCATAGGTTTCAGGGTTGGGGACTTAATCCCTTCCCGCTTGTATTCAACGCACCCCCTAATTGTCAAAATACTATCCGGACAATCCTGCCGAAACCGACCCTTTTAAACCCTATTCCGAATTGGGGGGGGGGGGGGGGTCAGGGCCTCAAAAACCTTCAAGCCAGTCTAAACCATCCCAGAAGATGGCATAGGAATTAAAAACATCCTCTAATTTGAAAAAACGCATTTCGAGTTTCTATTGGGGGGGGGGGGGGGGGGGGGGGCCGCCCGTTTAATAATAGGGGGAAGGGATTATTTCCTAAGTCGGACAAATCTTCTAACCCACACTTGAAAACTCGATGCCCTGCACAAACATAGACCCCGCAATATACGTGTCTACACCCATATACATGTATATGTGTCATATACATAGAAGTGTATGACTATGCAGATGTACGATGTTCTGTATCCCCTCCTTCTAGAGCGAGTTTGGGGCTTCCCCCCCCCCCCCCCCCCCCCCCCCCCCCCTCCCCCCCCCTCTCCCCCCCTTCTCCCATTCATGGTGGGGTGGGTTTAGGGTTAGGGCTTCTTTCCAGGCATATCCCAAGCTCCTGGTTCAAGAAGGGTTCGGAGCGGGGACAGCGTGGTGGGAGGCCGGGATAGCATCCAAGCTGATGGGGTTGGCCCCGCGGGGTGTTGAGATACCAAGGGACCGGGGAGCATGTGTGTAAACCTTAATAAACCCGAAACCAACTTCTTCTTGTAGGTGATTCCTCTGAAAACCCTTATCGGATTCCGAGGTAACCTACAACAAATTTGGTTCTTGTGGCATACATGTAGCAAAGGGACCCTAGCTGCCCCAGCTGGGATCAACCCGAGGCTATTGGCCTCATTGGCTCACTTCGGATTTCGCACGGCGCTGAGCTGCACAATCTCGCAAGCATCGAGCAAGTGGGTTTATAGGGTTGTGGGTTGGGTTGCAGCTGGTTTTAAGGTATTTAGAATATTCAGGGTGCCCCGGGTCTTCAGGGCTTTCGGGTATGTACGAGCTTCAAGTGTGGAACCACAGGAACTAGAAAAAAAACCGGTGCTAGCAACTTATCGTAGCCCTGAACGCTGAACCCTGACCCCTAAACCCTAAACCCTCCTCCACGCGCAGGTGACGAGATGCTCCTGAAAGCCTTGATGTCGAAGGTCGAGCCCCGATTCCACGCCTACGACGCGAAGTCGCGAGACATCGCGCCCCCGGCGCAAGAAGTCTCCGGCCTCCGGAGCCTGAAGGGCGAGTTTGGGGTTTAGGGTTTAGGGTTAGGGTTTAGGGTTTAGGGTTTAGGGTTTAGGGTTTAGGGTTTAGGGTTTATAGGGTTTAGGGTTTAGCAAACGTGAGGCCCCAAAGCACGCCGCTTAGAAGGAATGGGATTGTAGCGAGGGGGTTCCAGGGTCAGGGATCGTTGGGGCTTGGGGGGGGGGGGGGGGTTATGGGGTGTTTTGAGGAATCTTGCTTAGGATGCTGTTTGCATGACCATGTCTCATTCAGGGGTAAAGACGCCGGTCACGATTTGAAATCATCAGTGCCCGAAGAACTAGCCCAGCTCATCGGGCCCTCAGCCCTAAACCCCTTGAAACCGCCTGAAGCCCTAAAATCCTAAACCCTACACCCCGGCCCTAGACCTTGAAACCCAAAAATCCTAAACTAAGAAGTTGGGATGTTTAACAGTCCTTAACAGGGATTAAAGTACCCCTAACTATTATACCGACTAAGGACTGTTAGAAAAAGGGTGACTATGTACCTCATTCGCCCATTCCCTACTCAGAACAACCCTAAACCGTAATCCCTAAACCCCGAAGCCTAAGCCCTAAACCCCAAGCCCCAAACCCTAAACCCCGAACCCTAAACCCTAAACCCTAAACCCCGAAACCCCTAAAACCCCAAGCCCTAAACCCCTATAACCCTAAAACCCTAAACCCCAAACCCTAAACCCCGAAAACCCTAAACCCCTAAAACCCCGAACCCTAAACGGTAAACCCTGAAGTTCTCTGGTCCCTAAACCCCGAACCCTACACCCTAAACCCTAAACCCTGAGGTTCTCGGGTCCCTAAACCCCGAACCCTACACCCTAAACCCTAAACCCTAAACCCTAAACCCTAAACCCTAAACCCTAAACCCTGAGGTTCTCTGGTCCATGTCCGAGCTGAACTTTACCTGTTCGGAGCACCCTCAGCTCAGCGAGGCCCTGACGGCCCCTTTGGCGCACGACTTGGGTTTAGGGTTTAGGGTTTAGGGTTTAGGGTTTAGGGTTTAGGGTTTAGGGTTCAGGGTTCAGGGTTCAGGGTTCAGGGTTCAGGGTTCAGGGTTCAGGGTTCCGGGTTTGGGGGTTTGCATATCAGTGCGGGTGTATTCAGGTAGCTGTCTACCTACTGGTTCTTCGTAGGGATACCCTTTAAGGGATGCTGTAGACCAGTTCTCAGGGCCACTGCAACTGAAACCATTTTGTTTTGGCTGGTTCTAGCCGACCTTGGGTTTAGGTTGTAGGGTTAGCCACGAGTGCTGCCCAACAGCCAGGCCGGACGCTTCGAGTGCCTGAGAGAGAGACAGGTTTTAGGGTTTAGGGCTTAGGGGTTCTGAGAGAGAGAGAGAGAGAGAGGGCTTAGGGGTTTTAGGGGCATACTTGGCTTCCAACAACACCCTGGGCCACAAGCCCTCGAAGTGCCCGCCGCGTGGAAGTGAGTCGCAACCTGCGGAAGTTAACCCTCTAAACCCTAAACCCTAGACCCTAAACCCTAAACCCTAGCGTCAGGGGACCCATGAGGGGCCAGTGCCCCTGAACGAGGACACCTCCTTGAATTCCAATAGGGATCCTGAGTTTGACTCAAGGATAGTGTCCAGTTGAGCTGCGTTGCTTTAAGCGCTCGAGCATAGGTACTTTGCAGCGGACATTATTATTGTCCGCGGAAGGGGTGAAGAGGTGAACAAGATTCCGCGGAAGGGTCCGCGGAAGGCGTGGTGTCCGCGGAAGGCTCGCGGAAGGGCGGCGTGCTTGAAACTTAGATATAATGGATGCCCAACATGCCGGCAACCGTTTCGGAGAGCGGATCTGCGCGGAAGGCCCCCCGCGGAAGGGTTGCGGAAGCTCCGCGGAAGGCGACGGGTCGTTTTGGAGGCCTAGAGTCCATGCCTCATCCTCATATATACACATTAGTCACTCATTTCTGTTTCGGGCCGGGTGCGAAAGTGCGTTGTTCCGCGGAAGGCTCGCGGAAGGAACGCGGAACACGCCGCGGAAGGCCGCGGAAGGGTCCGCGGAAGGGTTATAATGTCCATCGATTCATGCTAGAGAAAAAAACATGGCTCATTTGAGGATTCATACCTGTCCACGTTTCAGTGTGCTGGCTCATGCTACGAATATGTAAACCCTAGACCCTAAGCCCTACACCCGAATCTGTAAACTCAAAACTCCAAACGCCTAAACCCTAAACCGACAACCCTGTATCCCAGGAACACGAGCTGGCCCGTGGCAGAACCACGGAGCGGACCCAGGATCACATGCTGCTGGGACTATCTCGGCGCTCAAAGAAACCCTAACACCTAAACCCTAAAGCGTCCCTTTCCTTCTTAGGGTAGTTACATGGTCCCTTAACATGGGGCCCTTAAAAGGGGACCCCTTACATACCCCTTATATACCCTACACAACCTAGGGGGCCCGTACTTCGGGACCCTTTAAAGAGGGTACGGGACCATGTTAAGGACCCATTAAAAACTGCCGGTAGATTTCTCAGATCAGGATTTCGAGTACCCTAAACCCTAAACCCTAAACCCTAAACCCTAAACCCTAAACCCCTAACCCTAAACCCTAAACCCTGAACCCGAAACCCTAAACCCTTTAAGGTTTTTTCCCTAGTTGGGGGCCCTGGTCCCGATGAGAGTGCTACCCTCGGCCTCCTTTTTCTTGAAGTGGGCTTAGGGTCATTTTTGGGTTTGGGGTTTAGGATTTTTGGGGCCTTGGGTTTTTTGTTAGGTTTAGGGTGTAGGGTTGGGGTTTTAGGGTTTAGGGTTCAGGAGAGGGCCTTCACTTTTTTTGTTTTCTTTTGTTTTGGGGGGGGGGGGGGGGGGGGGGGGGGGGGGGGTGTGTGTTTTAGCAGGTTCTCTCAGGGGATGAGGACTCATATCCCTAAGGTTGTACCCCTCAAGGCCCCCATTCATATACTCCTAATATGGCCCTTAGATTCCCTTAGGGATCCTTCAAAAGGGACCCCAAAGCCCGAGGGTACAACCTTAAAGGTCCAAGGTGGAACTCTGAGATTCTTAAGCCCTTTAAGCTCTTGAAGTGGGTTTGGGGTTTTTAGGGTCAGGGCTTAGGGCTTAGGGCTTAGGGTTTCAGGTACCCTTCTCATTCCTCAGTTGCCGACTTAGGTTGGCCACAGAGATCCAACCGATCGACGAGTGGGCGGAAGAAAAAGATTTAGGATCTAGGGCTTAGGGTTTAGGGGTTAGGGATCTCTTGGTCAAGGGTCGCTTAGGTGATTCGGGGTCGAGGAGCTTAGGCGGGTTTGGCAGAGTTCGGCACTGCCCTCAGTCCTCATATGAAGCTCAGCAGAGTCGTGCATCACGTTCCTTATCGTGGCCTTGGGGGTGTGTGCTCGCACCCGATAGGCGAAATAAGAAAATGGGCGCCCCTTGTGCCCAAAAAGCCAACTTCTCCCCCTCCCCTGAACTTCCACCCCACCCTCCCTTGCGCTTTCTCAGGGCTCAAGTGAAAGATACCTGGAAGGGCCCGAGGGGGGTTTAGGGGGTTTTCCGGCAAAGTCTCGATATCATGGCCGGCAACTCACCCACCTCGCCCTTACCGGGCGTGACGCGGGGAGGGGTGAAGCCCGTAGCCCCTCTGGGCAGCTTGGGGAGCATCTTGGCTGCCACTTCAAGAGACTCTGTGGCTGGCTCTTAGTAGGGAATGAGGGCATGAGGTACCCTATAGAATCCCTTGCAGGGTGTAATTGTAGGGCCTTAATTCCCTCATTCCTTACTAAGAACCAAGTTTTTTTGTTTGCCTGGTTCGTCAGGCCGAGAAGCCAAAACCCAGGAGATAGCTTGCAGCTGCCCGTCGTATGTTTGCGTAGGTGTGTAGAAACCCTAAACCCTAAACCCTAAACCCTAAACCCTAAACCCTATAAACCCTAAACTCGTACCGCTTAGCACGCAACCGAGGCATCACCATCCATTCCCCGATAGGATCCGTGAATGGTAGCGCCTTTGCGAGCGGCCACTTCAAAGCCACCCCCGCGGGCCAACGACGCCGCTGGTGCGACTACACCCCAACCGAAACTGGGCCGTTGTTGAAGATAATTTTACGGTTTTATGACTATACTTAAACCCAATAAGAAACATGCAGCTAAAACCTCAACCCTAAACCCTAAACCCTAAACCCTAGACCCTAAACGGATCATTTCCAAGTAGTACCCCAACAATGGTGCAGGAAATGTGGCCAGCCACCCCGAGCCCGGGGGCGGGGCCGGAGGCCATACACAGCTCCTTGGGGACGAAATGTAGTCCAAAAAGGGTTTATGGTTCATACATACCTGAATGGGAATTATAGTAGTAAGGGAACAGATGACCCCTATTTTTAGGGTTCCTAAAAGGGTTTATGGTTCATATACTTTAACGGGAACTACAGTCGTAAGGGAATCTATGACCCCCCCCCCCCAAATTAGGAAAACCCTAAACCCTAAACCCTAAACCCTAAACCCTAAACCCTAAACCCTAAACTCGGGTTCATTTGGTCCTTGAGGCTTTGGGGTGCCCGCAGCCGCCGCGACGCCCACCTCCCCATCGGCGATACCATCGGCGCAGGCGTTCCCTGCATACACAGTGCAAAGCCAGCCGCAGCAACTTGGTAGTGTTTAGGGTTTAGGGTTTAGGGTTTAGGGTTTAGGGTTTAGGGTAGCCCAGTGGTATCTTTTTTCCCCTAGGATGCCCAGTAGTACCCTTATTCCCTTTTTGGGGGGTTTAGGTTCCCTTGTAAACCCTTTAAGCAAAAAAGGGCACCCTTTTTAAGCCGAGGTTACTGGGCAGCCTAGTCCCTTCTTGTTAGCTCAAGGTGAACTTCTACAGTCACCAACCCCAAACAGCGTATGCCCGGTATACCCTTTATGTAGTATGGTTCAATGTGAACTTATAAAGTAACCCACCTCAGACAGGGTATACCCTTAATGTAATCTGGTGCAAGGTGAACTTATAAAGTAACCCACCCCAAAGAGGGTATACCCTTAATGTAATACATGTAATATGGGAGTTAACGATAATAAGCGACCCTTAAACAAAAACAAATAGTAGGATTCTTTTTAATAAGGACGCCTACCCCGTACCCCTAAACCCTAAACCCTAAACCCTAAACCCTAAACCCTAAACCCTAAACCCTAAACCCTAAACCCTAAACCCTAAACCCTAAACCCTAAACCCTAAACCCTAAACCCTCCCCCCTAAACCCTAAACCCTAAACCCCCCAGTATGGTTCCTGGGCTACCAAGGCAAAGTCAGCACCAGCAGGTGCCTGAACTGCATTTGGCCGGACAGGGGGTTTAGGGTTTAGGGTTTAGGGTTTAGGGCATCTTGCATGGGCTTGGGTCGGACGCTGAGTCCTGAGTGTCTCCTCCCAACAAACCCCAGTACCCCTTTAATTCAGGAATATACCTTGAATCATACAACGAGGATCCCTATGAAACATGATTTACGGTCTTTCAGTCTATTCCTTGCTGAAGGGGGTAAATTGGGGCTCTCTCTGGGCTTTCTCAAGGGGTCCATACCCCCACAAATTTGTTTGTTACTTGGGCGTTAAAGGGTTTTTTTTATATGCAGTAGCTGTAGGGCCAAGATGTATGCTTCATAGGTACGTGGGGGACCTTGGGGTTGACGGCGTGTTGCGTGTCCAAGGTGCCGCTGCCCGTGCAGGCACCGGCGCATGGCCCTGTGCAAGCAGTGCCCACGACCGCCTCGCTTCCAGCGCCTTTCCCGGGCGCAGTAGCTTGGTAGCCCAGGGGGTACCCTTTGCGGTTTAGGGTTGAGGGTTTGGCAGCCCAGGGGGTACCCTTTTGCCCTTTGTTTGGTGAACCAGCTCCCCTAAATGTAAACATCATAAAACCTACAAACCCTTCACAAAAAGGGTACCCTGAATTCAAGATGGTTACTGGAACTACCAAGGTAATCCCGTCCGGCATGCCGGCCGTCCCAATGCCGATGCACATGCCGGTGCAAGGAGCCACGGATGATGGGGGCTCAGGGATGTTCAGGGTTTAGGGTTGCACAGTCCCTTTTAGGGGTTCTGTAGCTACTGCTTGCTTCAGAACCACCCAAAAAAGCAACATTTATGTTCCTTATGATTTTTTTTTTGCGGGGATGGGGGGGAGTTCTTAAGCAAATAGTAGATAGAGGGATATAAGCTGAGCTAGACTTCCTCAGGAACTAGGAACCTTCCCTCCTCCCCCGCCCCCCCTCATGTGCAACTTCGCATGTCAGGTCCAGAGTTCCTTTTCACGTAGTCTTGGGAAGGGGGGGGGGGGTGGTAGCGAATTGGAACGGGTCTTTTGGGGTAGTTTATGCTGCCTTATATTTCTGTATTGGAATGGGTATTTTGGGTAGTGTATGCTTAATACTAAGTTTTTGTTACATTGAATTGATAAAGGGTTGCGTAGGATATATGGACTGGCAGCGCTCAAGCTCGAGGCCTTTCAGATTCATCTGAGGGGACTCCTGTATCCCTAAGGCCTAAACCCCCTAAACCCTACACCGTAAGCCTTTCCGGTGCACTGCTTGGCTGTTGGACTTCCTGTCTCGAAGTTAAAGTTGTTCTGCAGGCCCTTATAGGTCCTTTTGGCCCGCTATGTGGTAAATTCCGAGTACTATGAACCACTGATCCTCCGAGCCCCGTCGCATTGCAAGTGCGACTTGTGCAGGCTTGAACCGGCTGGGTTAAGGGTTTGGGGTTTAGGGCTTTCGGAACGGGGGTGCCCTTCCAAGCCTGCTGCAAAAGGGGTTCTTTGAATTCATAATTCTCCCAGCAGCTGCACGTAGAAGTTCAACGAAAACACCCCACTCTGAACCTGTACTTTGTGGTGCTTTACTGTAACTTTACATCTTTAGCCTTTTTGGGTTTATTGGGTTTCTTAAGAAGGCAGCTAAAAATTAAATCTATAGCTACCCTGCTAAGAGCAGCCAAGTGTAGTTCTGTCAACCTGAGACTGGGAAACACTGGCGTTTTTTTTTGCGAGCAGAGCCTTTGCATGGCTAGAAGTCTTGGTTTAGGGCTTCGTCTTCAAATCCCAACTCCTCAGCGTGCAATCTCCCCACAAACCTTAAAGCTCTGAATGAGCGTTGGTAGCCCCGTGGTGGTCCTTTACCCCATTTTTGGTTCTGGGGTCCCTTATAAAGTAACCAACCCAGACAAAGAGTACCCATGGTTTCTGGACTACTTCATGAGAAGCGCAGCTAAACTTAGCTGAGCACTGAGCCCGGTTACCCCAAAGTGAGCACAGGCAAGAGGCCCGAAGCCTTCCCATCTGTGCTAAGAGGCTCGGGGGTTCGGCTACTACCCCCCCTCTATACCAACCTCCCCCCCCCCCCCCCTAGGTCCCCCCAGCTATTTCGGGATAATTAAGGCCCACTTAACGTTCTTTAAGGGGGGGAACCTAGGGGGGGGAGGGGGGTAGTATCCCTAAACCCTAAACCCAAAAAAAAAACCCTAAGCCCCAAACCCATCTAGACCCTAAACCCTAAACCCTAAACCCTACACCCTACACCCTACACCCTACACCCTACACCCTACACCCTAAACCCTAAACCCTAGATGGGAGTGTGGGGTGCTAGGGAAACCCATGATGAGCTCCCAGGAGGCGCACCCGGCACTGTGGATGGTACGCAGATGGTCATCATGCAGGCTGGGAGTCCGATCTGTGGAGTTTCAACTTAGGGTTTAGGGTTTAGGGGTGTAGGGTGTAGGGTGTAGGGTGTAGGGTGTAGGGTTTAGTTAGGATCTTTAGGGTTTAGGGTTTATAGAGTTTAGGGTTCAGGGGCTTTGTGTGTTTTTGTTGGCTTTTGCTGGGTGTAGCCCTAAAGCCCTAAAGGACTTCTGGGCTTAAGTCCGCCAAGAAACGCCGGGCCAAAACAGCTAAGCTCCCTAAACCCTAAACCCTAAACCCTACACCCTAAACCCTAAACCCTAAACCCTAAACCGGTTTAGGGTTTAGGGTTTAGGGCTGAAGGCTCTCAGCAGGGAGGAGGCGCGAGCTCGAGCAGAGCATCTGCCGGTCGCAAGCAAGCGTCTTGAGGAGTTCAGCCCAGCTAAAGAGGCAGAGGCCCTCGAGCTCCACTGGCGCCACCCCAGGGTTTAGGGTTTAGGATTTAGGGTTTAGGGTTTAGGGTTTAGGGCTTAATTAGGGTTTAGGGTTTGGGATATCCCCCTTGGGAATTATTCTTCATTTTTGTTTATATAAAACCCAAGAGGATATGAAACACATCATTTTATTAAGGTTCTAAGGGGAGTATAGTTTGGTTCAGTCACTTGCGCCCCTTTGTGAACCCCTTAGGCCTCCCCGCAGACTCCTTGTAGAGCTTTAGGCTGGGGTTTAGGCTCTAAGCTGTAGGGCTCAGGCTTTCGGCACGTAACTAGTCCTCATTGCCTTAAGAACCCAAACCAACACCTATTCAGGCTACCTAAGACTCCTATCACCGGCTTTCTATCGTAATGACCTACAAGAAGTATCCTAAACCCCAAACTAGCCCTAAACCCTAAACCCAAAACCGAGTGGGTTGGGGTTCCTTAAGAAGATAAAGGGATACGCAGGGGGCTCTTCGAGTTCACGAGACCATTCGAAGAAAGACCAGGGAACCTCCAAGATTCTCCGGCTGTGGTGCGAAAACTATCTGTTTATACATATATATATATATACATATGATTATATATGCGCATACATATATATATATATATATATGTATATGTACATTTTTTATTTATTCACTTACTTATTCTGTTTTGATTGTTACTGTAATTCGTTTTTATGTACCTTTTCTTTGGGTGGGGGTGTGGTTTTTGCGTTTAGGGTTTAGGGTCCAGGCTTAAGGGTTTATGGTGTGTGTATATATATATACACATATGTCGATGTGTGATGCAGGGCTATGGACTTCGGGGCCTGTAAGCTTGCACCTGATGATTAGAAGTCATGCAAGAAGTTGTTTTTGTGGACCGGAGCACCTTTTTGTCCTGAATCCCAAGCCAGCCTGCCTATACCTAACCCGAAACCCTAAACCCTAAACCCTAAAAAACCAACCCAGAAACCTCCTTCTCCCAGAGACTCCAAAACCCCTTAATGAAGGAATAGAACCTTAAATCATATTAGGATCCTTCTTCTGATTTAAGGTATCTTCCTTTATTAAGGGCCTAGTAGTAGAGTAGGTAACCGTTAACCTTTTTGGGGTAGAAGAATCCCCTTATAATCCCAAAAGGTTTACCTTTAATTCCCCCAGGTCACTGGACAACTAAGGGCTTAACCCTAAACCCTAAACCCTAAACCCTAAACCCTGAACCCTAAACCCTAAACCCTAAACCCTAAACCGGCCCCCTCTCCCGCACACAGGTCCCTGCTCCACCGCAGCATCACCAGGCGGCCTTCTTCCCAATGGCTCCTCCACAACCCGGTGCGCAGGCCGCTTAGGGTTTAGGGGGTTTCAGGGTTTAGGGTCTTAGGGTTTAGGGTTTTAGGGTTTAGGGTTTTTTAGGGTTTAGGGTTTAGGGTTTAGGGGTTTAGGGGTTTAGGGTTTAGGGTTTTAGGGGTTTAGGGCTTTAGGATTTTAGGGTTTTGGGGGTTTTAGGGGTTTTAGGGTTTTAGGGTTTTTGGGGTTTTAGGGGTTTTAGGGTTTTAGGATTTTGGGGTTTCAGGGTTTTAGTGTTTAGGGTTTTTAGGGTTTTTGGGGTTTGAGGGTTTTAGGGTTTTAGGTTTTTCGGGTTTTAGGGTTTTAGGTTATTTTAGGGTGTTCGAGTTTTAGAGTTTTAGGGTTTTAGGCTTTAGGCTTTTAGGGTGTTGGGGTTTTGGGGTTTCAGGGTTTTAGAGTTTTAGGGGTTTAGGGTTTAGGGGTTTAGGGCCGCTGGTTCAGGGCTTGCGGGGTTTGAGGATTAGGTGAGGCATGGTCTGCATACCTGTTTTTGATGAGTGTATTTAGGGTTCCTGAGACAATATTGGTGAGTGTCTGTCATGCATGCGTGTCCTGTTGGGGATACTGTAGAAATAGAAGCCCTACTTCATATGGTTTGGGAGTTTGGGTGTTTTGCAGGAGTACAGGGAGAAGGTGTCGGTTCTGCGGTTGAGGGTTTTGGGGTGTGTGCCATCAGGGTTTGTAGGGTTTTTGGGGTCGGGGCTAGGGGCTCGACTGGATCATAAGGTCCTCAAGAAAGGGGGGCGCATGGGGCGTAGGTACCTCGATATTTTAGGAGCAGTGGTCAGTAGTAGGGGACCTTGCTAAACCTGAAACCCTAAACCCCTTGAACCCCCCTCCCGTAGAAAAACCCCATAAGTTGAGGGTTTTGGGGCGCTAGAAAGTGTGACCTTGCTTTGACTCATGGGTTGTCATGAGGTTTGGGGGTTTTTGGTTTTGGGAGAGGGTTTAGGGTTTAGGGCCTCAAAGAGACCCAGGGCTCAAAAAAGGGTTTTTAGGGTTTAGGATTTAGGGTTTAGGGAGAATTACTGGGTGGAAGGAAAGGGAGAGTTACTGTGCTCCTTTGAACACAGCTTTGGGCGAAAGGGTTCAGTCGGGTCGTTCAGTCGGGTTCTGGGGGTCAACATCTGACAAGGGCGCTTTTCTTCCGCAGCGTGTGAGTGGATCAAGAGCCAAGTAGCCGTCTTCCATAGGAAGCCATGACGCAGAGACCTGCCCGACCTCGGTATTGGCGAAGCCTCAGCATCGTGTGCGCTGCTGCGTGCGTTGCCCTGCTGCCGTTGGGGTTGGGCGGTTTAGGGTTTTCGGGTCGAGGGCTTGATGTTGTTCGGGCTCTAAGTTTACGACGTCTGGAAGTTGAGAAGTTGGCCAACCCTCAACCCTAAACCCTAGACCCTAAACTTGCGTTCAGAGAGAGCCGTCAGGCCCTTGTTCAGCCGAAAGGTCCTAGTTTGTCACTACGTCAGTACCCCAAGAACCCAAAACATACTTTTTTGTAGGTTATTAACTGTAAATCCCTAAACCCTAAACCCTAAACTCCTTATAGGATACTCAGGTAACCTACAAAATTTTGGGTTTGGGGTTCTTAAGGTATCCAAGAAGGTCCGAGCTACTTGCCGCATCCTGTGAGTGTTGTTGGGTTCGGGGTTTAGGGTTTAGGGTTTAGGGTTTAGGGTTTAGGGTTTAGGGTTTAGGGTTTAGGGTTCAGGGTTTAGGGGTTTGGGCTTAAGCCTTATACCAACAGTCGTCAGGAGGGATTCTCATTGCGGGTACTAGAATTCCTATGAAGGACTGTTAGTGTAAGGGGGAACATCCCAACCTTCTTCTACGAGTTGCCATGCCCCGAAACCTTGTAAACCCTAAACCCTAAAACAAAGGGGTCCTATAATTTTGGAAACACCCGAAGCCCTAAACCCTAAGCCCTAAACCCTCTTCCGTATTTGGGGATAAACGGGGTACCCCTATTTTGGGAAATACCCGCATGGGTTTAGGGTTATACCCCTGAAGCATAAACCCTAAACCCTAGACCCTAAACCCTAAACCCTAAACCCTAAAAAGCATTCAAATGAATCGCAAGGTTATGGGCTTCCTCACTGAGGGCTTCGTTGCCGCCCCTCGTCCTCGGGCGACTCCCAGGAGGGCCACAAGGGCAGCGGCCGAGGAGCCATCTGGGGCTCCGGGGTGTCGGTTTAGGGCTTTTTAGGGCTTTTAGGGCTTTTAGGGCTTTTAGGGCTTTTTAGGGCTTTTAGGGCGTTTAGGGCTTTTAGGGCTTTTAGGGCTTTTAGGGTTTTTTAGGGCTTTTAGGGCTTTTAGGGCTTTTAGGGTTTATAGGGTTCATAGGGTTTTTAGGGTATTTCAGGGTTTTTAGGGCTTATAGGGTTCATAGGGTTTTTAGGGTATTTCAGGGTTTTTAGGGCTTTTAGGGAGATATAGGGTTGAGAGCATTTACTGATCCCTCAATCCTGAGTTAAGGATGGGACCGGCTGCGTTTTCGAGACCCTGATAGAGACACTAAACCATTAGACAAATGGCAGGTTTCGAGGGTTCAAAGGGTTTTGAGTGGATGCAGGCTCGATGCCAAAATGTGGGTTTGACTGCTCAAGGGCCGGAGGCACAGGCGTTTAAGGGTCTGAAGGTTTAGGGTTTAGGGTTTAGGGGGTTGAAGGTTTAGGGTTCAGGGTTTAGGGTTTATAAGGGTTTAGGGGCTCAGTGGCTCAGGTTTTGGAGATTTGCTTTGGGCTTGTGCTTCAAGGCGGCGATGGGAGGTTGAGCCTTGTTGCTTCGGTGCAATGTGCTCATGAGGCGCTTCGAAATTGCACGTCCCTGATCCCCAAAACCAAGCTAGGAACCCACAACCTACTTCTTGCGCCTAAGAAACTTGCAAGGGGTTGAACAACAATAACCTACGAAAACAAGTAGGTTGTTCGGCGTTCTTAAGGAAATACCCTAAACCCTAAAACCCTAAAACCCTAAAACCCTAAAACCCTAAAACCCTAAAACCCTAAAACCCCAAACCCTAAACCCTAAACCCCATTTTCTTGAAAGCAGGAGCCGGTGGAGGCGCCCGCGGCCCCCAAGACGAAGACTCTCGGGGGGCGTTTGCGTTCAGTTCCTTCTGGCCGGGGGTGTGGGCGCACTTTTGGGTGAGGATTTAGGGTTTAGGGTTTAGGGTTTAGGGTTTAGGATTTAGGGATGGTTAGGGTTTAGGGTTTAGGCAGTGCGAAGCCTGTTGCGCAGGGTTTGGGATTTCGGGTTTAGGGATGGTTGGGGTTGAGGGTTTAGGTTTATATGCTTCAGGGGCTCTAGGATGGAAGGATGGAGTGGACCTTGAGCCTGGGGCCTCTGAACCAAACTCCACATGTCAACATCCTTAACACTGTGCCTAGGGATAGGGGTGGCAGACAGTGGCAGACAGAGAGAAAAGAAAAGAAAAAAAAAACTGGGGAGAGGATGAGGGACCGGGAGGTGTAGAGAGAAAGAAGGAAGACGGAGAAGGGAAAACAAGAGAGAAAGAGAGAGAGAGAGGGAGGGAGAGAGAGAGAGAGAGAGCGAGCGAGCGAGCTACAGAGCGAGAGAGAGAGAGAGAGTGAGAGCGAGCGATCTGGGAGGAAGAAGAAGAGACAAGAGAGCGAACCACCTCAATTCCTTCTACCCCCCGAAGCCTAAACCCCAAGTGCAGTGGTGAGGCGCTAAACCCTAAACCCTAAACCCTAAACCCTAAACCCTAAACCCTAAACCCCAAACCCCAAACCCCAAACCCTAAACCCCAGCGTGCTTTACGCAAGACTCGCCAAGGGCAGCCACCCCGGAGGCAGCCCCTCAACCGGGCGCTGTGCGCCCGGGCGCATCGGTCGCAGGCTTTCAGGAGGCGGGCCGCGCAGACATCTGGGCTTTGCCCTAGAGGGAGGGTTTAGGGTTGAGGGTTTAGGGTTAGGGTTTAGGGTTAGGGTTGAGGTTTAGGGTCTAGGGTCTATGGTTAGGGTTTAGGGTTTGGGGAGCCGAAACCCGGAGCTGGAGTTACAAGAGACTTGTAAGGCCCTAAGGCCGATGTTCGGGTAGAATGGCATCATGCTTTAGGGGCTTTGGCGATCAAGTGTGTTGGGAGAAAACTAGTTTTAGGCTAGATCCTCCATCTCCGGGTTTAGGGTTTGGGGGGGGGGGGGGGTGGGGGGGAAGGGGGCTGCGGGAAGGGGGCGGAGGTGGGGGGGGGGTGGGGGGGAAGGGGGTGGGGGGGGGGGGGTGGGGGGGGGGCTTATGTTATCGTAAGGCAAACATTGGGACGTTGCCCTTATACTAACAGTCCTTCCCTAATTATTATTATATTTTATTATTCTTATCCCGACTAAGGACTGTTAGTATACTGTGGAACATCCCAAGGCAAACAGTAGATAAGGGTTTGTGGGCTTAAGGGGGTTGAGGCCGCGACGGGCTTTAGGAGGCTTCAGAGGTTTCAGGCCGAAATGTTCCGTGCTTCTGTGCGTGGTTGGGCTTGCAACCCCAAAGTTTTCTCGATGAAAGACGCCCCGTTCTTCGGATTTGAAGACATGGGTCTGCACTCCATAAAAACCCCCGAAGTCCTACAGCAACTTGCCTAATCCCTCCCCCTAAAAGTAACCCCCCCCCCCTACCCCCTAATATTAAGTACTCCCAATTATAGCTATATTCAAGTTTTTGGGGGTGGTACGTAATATGAGGGAGTAGGGGGTGGGGGTTATATCTCAGGGAGAGGGGCTTTTAAGTGCCTTGCGCCCCTCAGGTTCAGTCCGGCGAGGGTTTCAAGAAGGCCCGGCAGTTTCTAGCTCTGGAGCCTTTGGATGACGAGGTGCGGGCTGCCGAAAATTTGGGACCCCTAACACAGACCCCCCCTAAAAATCTCCCCAAAAACGTAGGATGCCCGTTTCAAGGACCCCAATAAGGCCCCCCCCCACCCCCTAGTTTCGGAAACGCCCTAAACCCTAAACCCTAAACTCAGGGCCTAGGCCGCCCCCCCACGTTGGGGGGCGGCGCTTAAGCCCTTTCACCTCAACACAAGCCGACCCAGGTCGCTCGCCCGCCTCCCACAGCATGGGGGTCGGTAGCGCCCACGATGGGCCCGGTACCGGAACACGTTCTCGTCGGGACCAGTACTGGTCCCTTATCATAAAGTAATTACCCCAAACCTTACCTGGCCTTTTTTTGGGGGGTACCCCCCGAATCCCCTAGGCCAGGAGGACCCGGACCCCTCACCGGCGTGCTCAGAGACCAGGAACCCTCAAAAAGACCCAGGCAGGGCCTGTGCTCAAAAGTGTTTTTGGACCTCACCTCATGGCTGGCCCCTCTGACCCCCTGGCCCCCTTGGACTCCCTGGCCCCCCTGCCCTTTCTTGGCCCTGGTCCTGCGCCTTTTCACCCCCTACCCCGCCCCTTGGCCCTCTGGTCCCGCCCCCGGGACTGGGTGCCTGGCCGAGCCCGCCCCTCTGAAACTTGCTGCAACCCTCCAACTGCCTCAGTTTTTAGAAGTGGGCTGTTGTCTGAGTTTAGGCCTAAACCCTAAAAGGAATAGGTTTGGGTGGCTTTGCCGCCTTGGACGGCGTGGGGTGGGAGAAAAGTGTTAGATGGCCCTCCACAATCGGGCCAATGCTGCTTTTCGCACCTCACGAAGCTTTCGAGCTTGTTCCGAAACCTAACCTTCACAACATCTACGCCCTATCACAGCAAACCCTAAACCCTAAACCCTAAACCCTAAACCCTAAACCCTAAACCCTAAACCCTAAACCCTATACCCGTACCCTACACCCTAAACCCTAAACCCTAAACCCTAAACCCTAAACCCTAAACCCTACATTCCGGGAACCCCCAGGTGAACCAGTGGGAAATTGACATGAAGTCAGGCAGGGGCTTGACCGCCGACGAGGAGAGGAAAAAGTGGGTGGCCATCCTCTCCGGGGCGGTGACCTTCCTTTTGGGTGGTCGCTTGGTAGCCCAGTGGTAGGGTTTAGGGTTTAGGGTTTAGGGTTTGGGGTTTAGGGTTTGGGGTTTGGGGTTTGGGGTTTAGGGTAGTTACATCCCCCTTGGGAATCATTTTTTTTAGCCCAAGGGGACATTTTCAGTATTGTTTTTTATTAAGGTTCTAAGGGGAGTATAGAGCTTGGTAGCCCAGCGGTACCCTTTTGCCCATTGTTTTTGGTTCAAGGTTCCCGTGTAAAGTAGCCAAACCCAAAAAATGTACCCTTGTTCTATGGTTACTGGGGCACCAAGGTAGCTACGTCATGCTGAACGTGGCCATGGATAGCACTGACTGGTCCGGTTTTGCTGGCGAGAAGACTTTGTCAGCGGCAGACCTTGCAGTGCTCGGGAAGTAGACTCATCTTCAAGATGCCCCTTACTGGCTCCTAATAGGGAATTGTGGAATCAGGGTCCCTATCTCATGCCCTCAAAGGTGATACAGAGGGACATTGGTTCCCTAATTCCCCAGGTCCCTAGCAAGGACTACATGGAGGTTCCTGGGCACGCATAACCCCAATTATTAAGTCAACTTGAAGAATCTGCTTCGGGGACTTCGGGGGCGTATAAGTCCTCTTGTAGTTGGGGTTACAAGCCAATGAACCTCCTTAGGAGACTATAAGTACCATTATAATGGGGGTTATTATACGTACCCATGAACCTCCAAGTGGTGCTGAGCTTGGCTGCGCGGCTTGGCAGCGCGATGTACGTGACAGAAGCTGCGACAGGGAAATGACAGTAGGTCGCCTTTGAACCCTTGCATGCCCAGGGAGCACAAGACCCCCTTAAATTGAGGAAAATGCACTTGATAAGCTTTACTTGTTGTGACTGAAATTGGCATGTTCCGAAAATTACGGGGGTATTCTGCTCTTTGCATGCATCCCGTGCCAGTTTTCAGGTGATCTGGGTAGCAGATGCCACTCTCCACGGTTCCGCTAGCTGACAAGGACAGTGACAGGTATACGCCGATGCAGCAAACTGAGAGTTGAGCCTGAGCCGTGCTCTGCGTGGGTCACACGCTTGTCCGCACTCCCGCAAACCGTGAGCCCTATGAACGCTGAACCTCGAGCCCCAAACCCTAAACCCTGAACCCTGACCCAACGCCCCAAGCAGCATTTGTTGCCCGGAACATCAACTTTGGGTAGATCCTTAGCTTCAGGTGTATTTGATTGGGTTTCTTCGTGCGGTCGCTAGAAGTTGTTCGGCCAGGTGCCGAGGTGTCGAAACCCCCAGATCCAAACCGAATTTACAAGCATAGAGATTGTTTGGCCGCCCCAGGGTTAGCATTACCCGCCCCAACCCCCAAAATATGGACCTGGCGTCTGCTCGTCCTCCCTAGCTGTTGTGGGTTGTTGAAGAACCACCTTCGTTCTGGCGATGTTGTTGGCTCTGTTCGGTCTCTCCTTATACACTTTCATCTCTTTCATCTTCACAGGGAATCCCATCCTATTTGGCCCTATTTTGTGTGCTAAACCCTAAACCCTAAACCCTTTAATTGATTGTAGTGCCACAGACTGAAGCTTAAATGCAACAACTGTACTCGAAACCGCACGAAAACCCTAGGCAAAAATGTCTTGATCTAACTGCTCACATCATTGGAAGCACATGCTAGATCGCACAAATGGCCATTTCATATGACCGAGGCTTCCTCAAGAGCCCAAGTCCATTATCTGCAGGTTACCGAAGAGTCCCGTGCTGGTCTAGAGAAATAAGCTACGACACCCCAGATTTTCTTGTAGAATATTTTCCCTTCAGTCTGTTTCCAAAGCCTGGAGTCCTGCATACGAGTTTAGGGTTTCGGGTTTAGCGTTTAGGGTTTAGCGTTCAACGTCTTTTATTCTTAGTGTCATGCATTTCACATGCTCATTTCTGCCGCTTGGAAGGACACTGAGTGCCACTAGTTCAGAAGAACCCCAGCAAGACACCTGACTTCTCGAGGTTCAACCGACGACAGACATGTACCATTCATCTCTCCCAGCCTTCTTCCACAGCTGTGTTCATCCATTGGTCTCTCGGCTCATCCTGGGTGGCTCACTTCAGGTAACTCCTGTTGCACCTCCCATCGTCACGGTCGAGTTTCAGCTCAAGAGCGGCAATGCATCCTGCCGCGCCTCGCAGACCGGCAACCGCAACAACTAACCATCACTAAGAGACCCCTGCGGTATGCGCTGGCAAGGTGGCGCATTATGCGACTGTACTTTGATGTTAGACCTAGTATGATCGCATATTCGCGATCGCGTCGCCAGCAGTGACGCGGTAGCTGATGGGCTTTTATCGTAAGCCCGAGTCTCTTCAACCTGGCGTGGCATTCATTCTGTTGCCCCGGCTGAACTAGCCTGGCTGCAAACCGAACAAACCCTAAACCCAAAAAACCCTAAAAGACCATAACGCCCAAGGCAAAGCAACAGAGCCCACCAAGCCCACCAAACAGGACATCTTCAAACCCTAGAACGTTCCTTCCTGAACGCCCCTTAAGCCCTACAAACCCTTAAACCCTAAACCCTAAAACCCTAACCCTTAAACCCTAAAACTCGAAACCCTAAACCTCCCTGCAGGTGGTCTTTATGGCACCAGCCCAGGCTCAGTCTCCTGGTCGCAGTGGTACCCTTTACCCTTTTTTTGTTCCCTAAACCCTAAACCCTAAACCCTAAACCCTAAACCCTAAACCCTAAACCCTAAACCCTTATCATAATCTGGTTACTGGGCTACCAAGGTCTACCCCAGAGCAGCCGAAACTTGGGTAGCCCAGTGGTACCCTTTGTCCCCTTTTTTTGGGTTCAAAGTTCCCGTAGGGTTTAGGGTTTAGGGTTTAGGGTTTAGGGTTTAGGGTTTAGGGTTAGAGAGTTTTTGCCTTCAAGGTTCCCTTGCAAAGTAACCAACCCCAAAAAACAGGTGCCCTTATTGCAATATTCTCCCTTTTTTTGGTTCAAGGTTCAGGGTTCAGGGTTTAGAGTTTCGGGTTTAGGGTTATAAATTGTAAAGTAACCAACCCAAAAAACAGGTGCCCTTATTATAATCTGGTCACTTGGAGGTTCTTGGTACTTACTAACCAATTATAACTGGGCTTATAACCCTACTTATAAGTGGGATAACCCCTGGAAGGCCCTTTAGGGGTATTATAAGTAGGGTTATAAGTACGGTTATAATAATTGGTTAGTATAAGTACCATGAACCTCCAAGTACGGGGCTACCCAAGGAAAAGCGCCCCGGCAGAACCGGAAGCCGGTGCAACTGGCGCGCTTTGTGCCGTGTGGGGAAAGGAGTTTGGGGGGGGGGGGTTTAGGGTCTAGGGTTCAGGGTTTCGGGTTTAGGGTTTCGGGTCGTCTAGAGTTTAGGGTTTAGGGTTTCGGTTTAGGGTTTAGGGTTCAGGGCGTATGTCTGAATCTAGGCACGCCGAGAGCTCAGCGCCACTCACTTAAGGAATGGACCTTCCATCATCATGGGTTTAGGGTTTAGGGTATAGGGTTTAGGGCTCTCGGGGTCTGTCCTGGGGATTTTTCTGCCGGCGTGTTTCACGAGGCTAGCCTGTGGGTTACCAGAGGGGTTTGGGAGTGGGCAGTGTACGAGAATCCCCTTGAACTGACCCACCAAGGAACTACCTCAGAGCCTTCAGGTAGTAAGGCTATGTAGCTACCCCAAAGACGGAAAGCACGCGGCGACAACGTCCTGAAGCGGGTTTTGGGGTTTGGGGTGTGAGTGGCGTGGCGCTGGGGACCGGGTTGTTGGACAACGAGGCCCGTTGCAAAAAGGGTCTTGGGTCCTAAGTTAGGCTTTACCTTAAGAACCCCAAACCTACTTTTTCGTCAGTTGTGACTTTAAAACCCCTTGATAGGATAATGATTTGGGTTCTTAAGGCAGGGTTTTGGGTTTATTCTGGAAGGATGTGATCAGGATATGCCTGGTTATCCAAAAAAAGGTGAGGGTGCCTTTTATTCCGGCTTTGGTGAGTCTACGTAGGCTTCCTGAGGGATTGGTGGGCGTATCAATAAACAATCATGTATATTATGTATATATATATATGTATGTATACATGTACAAGCACTGGTAGTAAATAACACCCCGATTCATTTCTACCCTTGGTCTGCAAACCCCCCAATAGGCGGGCTCATATTGAGAAATCATCGGCCCTTCGGGGGTCTGGGGTTTAGGCTTGAGGGTTACAGGCTTCAAGCAGGTGTTGCCGGCAACCCCTTCGGTCCGTGCTTAAAAGGGTTATAGGCTTATAGGCGCCCTGTGCAACAAGTTTCCGACTTGCACCTGAGTCTGGCGTCGTCCCGGCCTCGGTTCCACCTTCTTACACCAAGAGAGCACGGCCCTCCCCGAAACTACCTAACCCCCAAATCAACTAGGTGGGACTTTACTTTATCTCTTTATAAGTTAGGTTTCCTCTAATTTCATATCAAGGGAGCTAAAAGTTAAACTTTATTGGAGGTTAAACAGCAACCAAGTTTCGCCCCTCCCCTATGAGGACGGGTTTGCATTGATGGGTCCGCCGCGAGGATTTGTTCCCACACAAGAGTCAAGTTGTCTTCACAGCTACACTAGATTGAGAAATGGTCAAAGCCTCTTTCCTAGTGTAGAAGCATTGTATCGAACAGTCCCCTTTGAATCGTTTAGGGTTTAGGGTTTAGGGTTTAGGGTTAGGACGCCCTTTTCTAAATACGTTTCATGAAGATGCCTCAAACCTGTCAGTGGGGAGTATGATTGCTTCTGGTGTGGGGCTTTGCGGATTCCGTAGCTCGCGCGCAGCAGCACGCCTGCATGGGCGACATCTACGCGCGATCCACCACAAGATATACCACTCTGGAGGCTCTTGCTTTGCATGAGTCTGTAACACCGGACCAATGGTGCGTCACAAGTGCAGACCTGAGGTATTTGCGGAAGGAGGTATGGGGCGCCATCCAGGCTGGCGAGATTCGGCGGCCAGATGACGGCTCTGACGACTTTCAGAGCTCTGACGAGCTGTACGGGCCCAGCATCTACACGGTCAACAAGCAGCACATCATGCCGGTGACAGAGGAAGCAGGCAAGGTGAGCTGGGCTTTGATGCGACACCCGGATGGCTTGGACTGCGACCTGTTCATCAGCCATGCGTGGCAGGAGGGCGTCTTCGAGTTCCTCTCCAAGGTACTGCACTCTTGGCCTGCAGGTGCGCGACACGCCTGGTGCTGCATGCTGGCCAACCCGCAAAACTTGGACATTGGAGCCTTGCTGCAGTCTCCCGGCACCTCGCCTTTCGCGCTGGCCCTGCAGGCTTCGACATACGTCCTTGTGGTGCCCAACCGCCACCGCAGCATCTACACGAGGCCTGGGTTCACAGTTCACAGTCCACCCCCAGGAGGTTGCAAGTGCCTACAAGTAAGTCAGAGCACTTGTGTAGCTCAGCTCAGACGACTGTAGCTAGCCTGTCCCTGCACGAGCAAGGCATCTCACAAAAAGGAGACCCCTTAATACAGCGGTATATATGGAAAGTCTGACCCAGAGAGCCCAACAACCCTTCATGAAGGAATAGATACTAAGGTTATTGGGCTCTTCGGGAATAGGATCCTGACTCAAAAGGAACTGCCAATCAGGTTCCGAGTCCTGTAAGGGTTGTTGATAGGTAACAACCTACAAAAAGTAGCTTTTGGGTTCTTAAGGTTGTTGCCCTCAACTTCATCATCATCATCTTTTGGGTTCTTAAGGTTGTGGTGCGGCTACGAAGCCTACCTTGCCCACGAGGAGGGTAAGACGATCTTCATTGCCCGTGCCTCGAGCCGGAAGCCCATCCTACTTGCCGCAATGTATGCGATCCTGGCAGGAGATCTCAAAACCCAGAGCTCCCCCCCTGGGTTTAGGGTTCAGAGTTTAGGGTTTAGGGTTTAGGGTTTAGAGCAGGTTGTTTCGCATAGTACTGGCTAGACCCTCAGTCCAGTGGCAAATAAGGGTTTGGAGCAGAGTGAAAGGATTTGAGGATGTCGAATCTCGCCGGGGGGGTGGGGGGGTGGGAAGACCGAGGGTGAAGGGGGTTAGAGGATCAAGCAAAGATTCTGCATGTGAGGGAAACCCTGGCGGTTTTGTGTTTAGGCTTTTGGGTTTAGGGACCCTCGGACCAAATGAGCCCGATAATTGGGGTCATATACCCTCTACTGCTACGTATAGTGCCGAGTAACGTCTGTGAAACAGAAGCCCTTTTAGGGTTCACTTGGAGGCTCTTCTGTTTAGTTTTTTTTCGTTTTAAGGGTTGAGGGTTTTTGCATGCCCTACAGTAGCTTAAGAACCCAAAACCTACTTGTTTCTGATTATTCCTGTAAAACCTCTTGTGGGATTCTTAGGTAACCTACAAAAAAAGAAGGTTTTGGGTTCTTAAGGGCAAGTCCTGCAAGCCCCACAAGCCTCATCCTGTGGTGCGAGTGTGAGAGACTCAGGGTTTAGGGTTTAGGGTTTAGGGTTTTCTTTGTGTTTGGATAGGATCTCTGTCGGGCCCTTCTAAGCAAAAGACGAGTTTTCGCAGACTACCTTGAGAACCCAAAACCTACTGTTTTTTAAGTTCTAATTATCGTGCCCCTTATAGGATTCTTAGGGGACCTACAAGAAAGTCGGTTTTGGGTGCTTAAGGTATAGTATGAGTTAGTGGCGAACCTAGCTTAGGGTTTTGGGGTCCCACCGTCCAACCCCGATCCTCAACCCCCAACCCTAAATCCAAAGCCTTCCAACCCCAAATCCTAATGCCCAAACCCTGAACCCTCCTTTCTTCATGTCCTTCGGGCCTGCTTGCAGGATTGCTTGGAGCGGTTCTTGGCGCTTGGCTGAAAGCTCGCGGTGCCAAGTTGCTGCTGTCCGCGGTATGCATCGCAGTTTCGGTTGCGTTCGTCAGCGCCATGTTGAAGCATGATGCGTGTCGTATCTTTGTCATATAATGGGGTAACATCTTACATGTTTTTTAAGCTTACACCAATAATGAATAGTAATTAAAGTTCTTAGTAGTATCCCAGCCATGATCTAGGTATGATCCTAAACTGGGCCGGCGCACTGTGGACTGGCGTTGTGCTGTCCCAGTGGGTCACCATTCGGGATCCGGAGTTTTCTGGCCAGGTTCCCCAAGGGGTGCCCGCCACGGAACAGCGCTTTCTGATCTTGGTCGGTACATGTTTCTTCGTGCTGCAGGAGGTTGACCGCGTCATCGGCAACTGCAGGACAAAGGAGGCCAATCAGCTGAGCTGTGGGTTTGACGGCACCATCGCAGATGCAACGTGTTCAGAAGCAGCCGACAGGTCACGCATATTTCAGGAGATTGGTGACAAGATAGCCGGGGTGGACTATGCCATCCACGTGCTTCTTGCTGCCGGAATGTCGACACCAAACCTTCGGGAAATCGCACGTGCAGGTGTGGACATTCGGGATGCTGGCCATGCAGAGATTGCCGCCCCCATCGTGGCATTTGCACTGACCAGTTCTGTTGTTGTGGCTGACTTGTTTTATGGCCTCTTTTGCCAACACATCTGGTGGCATTTTTCGCTGTTTCAATTCATCTCACTGCTTGCTCGGTTTGCTGTGCTCATAATCCTATGGTACTCTCCCCGGGACGAGAGGTGCTTCATATTGAAGATGACTTCCAAGCTGCTCATCACATATCTTGTTCTCGTCGCCCCCCTCGTGGTTTTTTGGCAACTCAGGGCGGTCGAAACCGGAACGCCAAGGCCCCCCACTCGCTCCTGGTCTGTTGCACCAATGGCGGCCTACACGTCCATCTTTGCATTCTCATGTGCTTGGGAGAGCCGAGTGGTGCCCTTTTGCCCTTCTTTATTCTAGGTTCCCTTATAATACAACTAACCAACCCACAAAAAGGGTACCCTTCGTATAATGTGCTTACGGGCTACCAACTTGCACCTGGGCTGAGTTTACGCTACGCGTGCGTTGGTGCGCGCGTGATCCCGTGCTCGCCCTAAACCCTAAACCCTAAACCCGAAACCCTGTGGCTATAGTTGGGTGGCAAAAGAACCCTAAATCCTAAGCCCCAAAATTCCTGTCAGCTCAGGTCTGGGCATGCGACGGCTGTTGGCCCTTCCCAGTGTAGGGCCTTGCTTACTGCAGCTCCTGTTGGCTCGAGGCCAAGGCGTCTGCCGCTGCACGCCCACGCAGCGCCCGTGCGCGTCTGAGACGGGTACGGAAAGCGAGGGCGACACTGACTGATGAGAAGGCATCAGAGAGCCCCGTCCGACCGAAAGAAGGTCGGAAAGCAGCATAGGGGCGGATTCCTCGTCTCGTTTAGTTAGGTATGCTTAGTGTTGACGTTTCGAATGAGAATGAGAGACAGAGAGAGAGAGAGAGAGAGAGAGAGAGAGAGAGAGAGACAGAGAGAGACAGAGAGAGCGGGAGGGAGCCAGAGAGCGATGTATGCGTAGTGTGTATCAAGGGATTAAGACTCGCACCTCTAAGGTTGGACGCCTCAAGGTTCCTCTTAATTGAGGTACTCCTAATATGGCCCTCATACCACATTAAAGATCTTTAAACAGGTCCCCAAAACCGAAGGGTACAACCTCAAGGGTCCAAGGTATATGTAACTGCTAGAGCTTAGGGTTTAGGCAGCTTGAGGTATGCTTCGGTTATTGCTGACGACACCGCTTTCAGTAGCGGAACGGAGAGATCTGCTTCACAGCGACACTCAGCACCCTATAGAAACTTCATTGCGAGCTCAGCCCGCCCCCAAGACTAAAACCGCCGAAGCACCCACAGCCGCCGATGGACCGCAATTCAGGCCCTGAGATACCTGAATGGGGTTTAAGGGTTTAGGGTTTAGGGTTTAGGGATGCCCTCGCCCAGTACTTTAAACCTTACATCCCCTGAACCCCCGAATTGGTTCAGGGTTTTAGAGTTGAGGCCCTAAACCCCTAAACCCTAAACCCCAAACCCTAAACCCTAAACCCCAAAAAGGGGTACGGCGGCTTCTCTTCAGCTGCGGGTCCTGGGCCCCTATTCACTGTTGTAGCCGCCTAAATGGGGGGATTCCGAGAATAACGGGCCCCTCATATAGACCCCCCAAGTAATAGGATCCCCTTATAAAAAGGTCCCCCAAAAAGTACCCCTAATATCGTAAACCCCCAAATGCAGCTGTACTTACCGTGTTGTTCGAGCACATGGTTCCCACGACGGCCTCGCCGGCAGGGCGGCCCATCAGAACATACACGACATTGGAGGCTTTTGCTTTGCATGAGTCTGTAACACCGGACCGATGGTGCATCAATCGTTCAGACCTGAAGTACCTGTGGAAGGAGGTGAGCAGGGCCATCCAGGCTGGCGAGATACGGCCGCCAGATGACGGCTCTGACGCCTTCCAGAGCTCTGACGAGCTGTACGGGCCCAGCATCTACACGGTGAACACGCAGCACATCATGCCGGTGACAGAGGAAGCAGGCAATGTGAGCTGGGCTTTGATGCGACACCCGGATGGCTTGGACTGCGACCTGTTCATCAGCCATGCGTGGCAGGAGGGCGTCTTCGAGTTCCTCTCCAAGGTGCTACACTCTTGGCCTGCAGGTGCGCGACACGCCTGGTGCTGCGTGCTGGCCAACCCGCAAAACTTGGACATTGGAGCCTTGCTGCAGTCTCCTGGCAGCTCCCCGTTCGCGCTGGCCCTGCAGGCTTCGACATACGTCCTGGTGGTGCCCAACCGCCACCGCAGCATCTACACGAGGCCTGGGTTCACAGTTCACAGTCCACCCCCAGGAGCTTGCAAGTGCCTACAAGTAAGTCAGAGCACGTGTGTAGCTCAGCTCAGACGACTGTAGCTAGCCTGTCCCTGCACGAGCTAGGCATCTCACAAAAAGGACACCCCTTAATACAGAGGTTTAAATGGAAAGTCTGACCCAGAGAGCCCAACAACCCTTCATTAAGGAATAGATACGAAGGTTATTGGGCTCTTCGGGAATAGGATCCTGACTCAAAAGGAACTGCCAATCAGGTTCCGAGATCTGTAAGGGTTTTTTATAGGTAACAACCTACAAAAAGTAGCTTTTGGGTTCTTAAGGTTGTTGCCCTCAACTTCATCATCATCATCTTTTGGGTTCTTAAGGTTGTGGTGCGGCTACGAAGCCTACCGGGCCCACGAGGAGGGTAAGACGATCTTCATTGCCCGTGCCTCGAGCCGGAAGCCCATCCTACTTGCCGCAGTGCATGCGATCCTGGCAGGAGTTCTCAAAACCCAGAGCTCCCCCCCCTGGGTTTAGGGTTCAGAGTTTAGGGTTTAGGGTTGAGGGTTTAGGGTTTAGAGCAGGTTGTTTCGCATAGTACTGGCTAGACCCTCAGTCCAGTGGCAAATAAGGGTTTAGAGCAGAGTGAAAGGATTTGAGGATGTCGAATCTCGCCGGGGGGGGGGGGGGGGGGGGTGGGAAGACCGAGGGTGAAGGGGGTTAGAGGATCAAGCAAAGATTCTGCATTTGAGGGAAACCCTGGCGGTTTTGTGTTTAGGCTTTTGGGTTTAGGGACCCTCGGACCAAATGAGCCCGATAATTGGGGTCATAAACCCTATACTGCTACGTATAGTGCCGAGTAAGGTCTGTGAAACAGAAGCCCTTTTCGGGTTCACTTGGTCTTCAGGGAAGGGGAGGAGGCGCTGTTTTTTTCTCTAAGGGTTGAGGGTTTTTGCATGCCCTACAGAACCCAAAACCTACTTGTTTGTGGTTATTCCTGTAAAACCTCTTGTGGGATTCTTAGGTAACCTACAAAAAAAGAAGGTTTTGGGTTCTTAAGGAAAGTCCTGCAAGCCCCACAAGCCTCATCCTTTGGTGCGAGTGTGAGAGAGTCGAAGCCGAAAGGGTGACGAAACTTGACTCAGGGTTTAGGGTTTAGGGTTTAGGGTTTAGGGTTTAGGGTTTAGGGTTTAGGGTTTAGGGTTTAGGGTTTAGGGTTTAGGTTTAGGGTTTAGGGTTTAGGGTTTTCTTTGTGTTTGGATAGGATCTCTGTCGGGCCCTTCTAAGCAAAAGACGAGTTTTCCCAGACTCTAGGCGTTAGTGGGAACCTAGCTTAGGGTTTTGGGGTCCCGCCGTCCAACCCCAACCCTAAACCCTAAACACAAAACCTTCCAGCCCAAATCCTAAAGCCCAAACCCTGAACCCTCCTTTCTTCATGTCCTTCGGACCTGCTTGCAGGATTGCTTGGAGCGATTCTTGGCGCTTGGCTGAAAGCTCGCGGTGCCAAGTTGCTGCTGTCCGCGGTATGCATCGCAGTTTCGGTTGCTTTCGTCAGCGCCATGTTGAAGCATGATGCATGTCGTATCTTTGTCATAGTGGGGTAGCATTTTACCTGTTTTCTAAGCTTACACCAATAATGAATAGTAATTAAAGCTTTTTATACTATCCCAACCATGATCTAGGTATGATCCTAAACTGGGCCGGGGCGTTGTGGACTGGTGTTGTGCTGTCCCAGTGGGTCACCATTCGGGATCTGGAGTTTTCTGGCCAGGTTCCCCAAGGGGTGCCCTCCATGGAACAGCGCTTTCTGATCTTGGTCGGTACATGTTTCTTCGTGCTGCAGGAGGTTGACCGCGTCATCGGCAACTGCAGGACAAAGGAGGCCAATCAGCTGAGCTGTGGGTTTGAAGGCACCATCGCAGATGCAACGTGTTCAGAAGCAGCCGACAGGTCACGTATATTTCAGGAGATTGGTGACAAGATAGCCGGGGTGGACTATGCCATCCACGTGCTTCTTGCCGCCGGAATGTCGACACCAACCCTTCGGGAAATCGCGCGTGCAGGTGTGGACATTCGGGATGCTGGCCATGCAGAGATTGCCGCCCCCATCGTGGCATTTGCACTGACCAGTTCTGTTGTTGTGGCTGACTTGTTTTATGGTCTCTGTTGCCAGCACATCCTTTGGCATTTTTCGCTGTTTCAATCCATCTCACTGCTTGCTCGGTTTGCTGTGCTCATCATCCTATGGTACTCTCCCCGGGACGAGAGGTGCTTCATATTGAAGATGACATCGAAGCTGCTCATCGCATATCTTGTTCTCGTCGCCCCCCTCGTGGTTTTTTGGCAACTCAGGGCGGTCGAAACCGGGACACCAAGGCCCCTCGCTCGCTCTTGGTCTGTTGCACCAATGGCGGCCTACACGTCCATCTTTGCATTCTCGTGTGCTTGGGAGAGCCGAGTGGTGTTTTTGTTTTTGCCTTTTCTTTGGTTCTAGGCTTCCTCACAAACCAACCCCCCAAACAGGGTACCCTTCTTTTGGTATGGTTACGGGTCTACCAGCGCCTGGGTTGAGTTTACGCTGCGCGTGCATTGGTATGCGCGTGAACCCTAAATCCTGCAGCTAGTCGGGTGGAACGAATACTCAGGTCTGGGCATGCGACGGCTGTTGGCCCTCCCTTGGGGGCCTTGCTTGCTGCAGCTCCTGTTGGCTCGAGGCCAGGGGGTCTGCCGCTGCACGCCCACGGGCGCTGCGTGGGCGTCTGAGAGTGGCACCGAAAGCGAGGGCAACACTGACTAATGAGAAGGCATCAGAGAGTCCAGCTTCTGGATGTCCTGCTCGCATCTGCAGAAGCCCAGTCACTTGACTGGTCACATGGCTTTTTTCCTAGGTAGGATAAGGGAGACCCTTAAAAGGGGACCCTTCTGAACTCTCTTCTGGCTCTCTTAAACGGGGACCTTACTCAGAGGGTCTATATCCCCAAGGGTCCCCCTAATCCTATCCCCTATTTTTACCGGGTATATAGGCCCGTGGGATATGTCGTATTTCCCTTTATTGTGTTAGAGAGGATCATGTTTCAAGAATCTCTTCAGACTGTTAGTTGGAATGTCGGAATGCCCATACGAACAGCCCTTAATAGGGGTGATCATGGTACTATAATCCCTACTCAGGACTGCTAGTAGAAGGAGGCTATAAGGGGCCAACCCTGCAGCAATCGCCCTAAACCCTAAACCCGAAACCCTAAACCCTAAACCCTAAACCCTAAACCCTAAACCAAAGAAGGGGTCCCTTCTAAGGGCCTTATTCCTAGGTTACCCTAAACCCTCACCCTACTCTTGGGTCTTTTATTCCCGGGCTACTCTTGGGTCTATCAGAGGGCCCCAAAAACCTGCGTTTTGGAGTACTTTTCTTTTTAATACTTTTTTTGGTTCTGGGTTCCTATTATAGCGACTTATACCTAAAACGTATATATTTTTTCCACGGTCTACTCCAAAGGTGGGAAACAGACCCGAATTTAGAGAACCTCCCCATATGGCCCTTCTGGGGTCGTTGTTGTGATTCATTTTGTTCCTGGAAAGTAGGGTTTAGGGTTTAGGGGTTTTGGGTTTAGGGTATCCTTTCCTGGCAGTCGTCCGCAGTCCAGTTGCAAAAAGGGTTTAGGGTTTACGGATGTTTTGTGCATAAGGATGTGTTGGGTTTATGCAAGATGTTGGGTTTAGGGTTCAGGGTTTAGGGTTTTGGGTTTAGGGTATGAGCAAGGGGGGCGCAGGGTTTCAGTCCGATCGAAAGAAGATCGGAAAGCAGCATAGGGGCAGATTCCTAGTTTAGGTATGCTTAGTGTTGACGTTTCGAATGCCTGAGAGAGACTTATGCGTAGTGTTTATCAAGGGATGAAGACTCGTACCCCCCCCCCCCCCCCCCCAAAGGTTGTGCGCCTAAGGTTCCCCTTAACATATACTCCTAGCATAGCCCTTATACCACCTTGAGCATCTTTAATAAGGTTCCCCAAAACCCAAGGGTACAACCTTAGGGGTTCAAGGTATAACCCCCAGAGTTGAGGGTTTAGGCGGGTTGAGGCATGCTTGAACTAGTGCTGACAGCTTTGCTGTCAGTAGCAAGTAGCATGCCCAGAACGGAAGAACTGCCTCACAGCGACACTCAGCACCCTACAGAAAACTGATTGCGAGCCGAAGCCTAAAAGCGCCGAAGCACCCACAGCCGCCGATGGACCGCATGTCAGGCCATGAGACACCTGAATGCCCTCGCCCAGAACTTTACACCTTACATCCCCTGAAGCCCCGAATTGAGGCCCTAAACCCAAAACCCTAAACCCCTAAACCCTAAACCCCAAAGGGGTATGGCGGCTTCTCTTCAGCTCGGGCCCTGGGCCCTTATTCACCTTTGTAGCCGCCTAAATGGGGGATTCCGAGAATGAGACCCTAAACCCTAAACCCTAGACCCCTAGTATAGACCCCCCAAGTAGTAGGATCCCCTCATAAAACAGGACCCCAGAAAGGTACCCCCTAATATCGTACACCCCTAAATGCAGCTGTACGTACCGTGTTGTTCGAGCACATGGTTCCCACGACCGCCTCGCTGGCAGAGCGGCCCATGAGAAAATACACGACGCTGGAGGCTTTTGCTTTGCATGAGTCTGTAACACCGGACCGATGGTGCATCAATCGTTCAGACCTGAACTACCTGTGGAAGGAGGTGAGCAGGGCCATCCGGGCTGGCGAGATACGGCCGCCAGATGACGGCTCTGACGACTTTCAGAGCTCTGACGAGCTGTACGGGCCCAGCATCTACACGGTGAACACGCAGCACATCATGCCGGTGACAGAGGAAGCAGGCAATGTGAGCTGGGCTTTGATGCGACACGCGGATGGCTTGGACTGCGACCTGTTCATCAGCCATGCGTGGCAGGAGGGCATCTTCGAATTCCTCTCCAAGGTACTGCACTCCTGGCCCGCAGGTACACGACACGCCTGGTGCTGCATGCTGGCCAACCCGCAAAACTTGGACATTGGAGCCTTGCTGCAGTCTCCCGGCAGCTCCCCGTTCGCGCTGGCCCTGCAGGCTTCGACGTGCGTCCTCGTGGTGCCCAACCGCCACTGCAGCATCTACACCAGGTGCGCGCCAGGGCAGACGACAATCCTCATTTGTTGATCCAACAATTTGAATAATTGGAAGCGGCGCAACCCATGCAAAATGCGGTAGAGAGGGCTGCTAGACTTCACGGAGTGCTTTTTGTTGTGGGAGGCATGTAGTTCCGCGACATTAGGCTCTGGTGCGCGTACGAAGCCTACCGAGCGCATGAGGAGGGCAAGGTTATCTTCATTGCCCGTGGGTCGAACTGGAAGGAAATCGAAGTGGCCGTGACGCGGATGATCCTTTCCGGACCGGCAGGTTAATCCCTAATTGCTTAAGAGCCCCAAAAGACTTAACAAAAGTCTAATCCCTACATTACCCTCATAAGGAAGAGTATGATAGCTTTATTTGTCGGGGTTCAGAAGCAAGCAGTAGTTTACGACCAGCAGCTCAGAGAGACCACTCCATTGCCACCTCATCTGTCATCAATCCCTTAGGGCTCCATGTACCTACGTAGGGAGGGTTTAGGGTTTAGGGTTTAGGGTTGAGGGTTTAAGGTTTAGGGTTTAGGGTTTAGGGGGAGTACTTGGGCCTTAAAGTACCTCCTATATGGGGAATATGGGGCCCAGGTATTCCCTATTTAGGTACGTGGACCCTTAGGGAATGCGATAAAGTGCTCAGGTTTAGATCGAGTCATGTTGCGCTCAAGAAAAGCCCAAGCACTGTTGGGATGTTCCTCTTATACTAACAATCCTTAATGGGGATTAGAGTACACCTATTGCAAAAATCTCTATGAAGGACTGTTAGTAGAAGGGGGAACAGCCCAACTAAACACCCCTACGCCCTACTAAACAGGACTCTTGGGCATGCTCCTGGGCTTCTTAGAAAGCCATCACCATTCTGACACGCATGCTTTCCTTGTGTGTATCCTGGCTGCTGCTGCGTTCGGCAGCGCGAACGTGGAAGCCGACACCTGCCGCAAGGTTCTAAACAACATTGGAGCCTTGACATGTGGCTCCATGCTCTTTCAATGGCGCACACTTCGAGGAGTAAATGCCGTTGCAGGCATCGCTTCCCACAAAGCCCACACACCTTTGTGGCCCTTCATCGAAGAGCGCATTTGCATTCTGATTGGCGCAAGCTTCTTCACGTTGCTGGAGGTTGACCGGGTCAACGCCCAAGCTCGCATGCAGGAGGCACTCCAACTCAGCTGTATGTTTCATGGCATCGCAGATGCAACCTGTTCAAAAGCAGCCGACCGGGAACGGATTGTTGGGGAGATTGGCGACAAGACGGCTGATGTTGACCACGCCATCGACGTGCTCCTTGCCGCGGGCATGTCAACACCAACGCTTCGGGAACTTTCGCGCGCGGGCGTGGACATCCACAATGCTGGGCACGCAGAGGTGGCCGTGCCGTTTGTTGCCATTGTAACGAGTCTGATTACATTTTGTCGACTTGCTACTGACATCCTCTACGAGAGCAATCCTTGGTACATATGGCTCCTAGGTACGCGGACCTTTTTTATGTTTTTTCCTTTATTGGGTAACCCTAAACCCTAAACCCTAAGCCCTAAGCCCTAAGCCCTAAGCCCTAAGCCCTAAGCCCTAAGCCCTAAGCCCTAAGCCCTAAGCCCTAAGCCTTAAACCCAAGCCAACCTTCATATTTTCCCTTTTCAATAGGTTAAGTGGGTCATATTCAGGAACATTCTATCAGAGGGTTTTACGCACCATCGTTTGGGATGTTCCCCCTTTGTACGAGCAGTCCTTAATGGAGATTGTACTGATTTGTGCTGCCTCCTACCATAACCCTAAACCCTAAACCCTAAACCCTAAACCCTAAACCCCAAACCCCAAACCCCAAACCCCAAGCCCCCAACCCCAAACCCCAAACCCTAAACCCTAAACCCTAAACCCTAGCCATCCTAGGTTCTTTCAAAGCACGAGCTTCCTCGCTCGTGCCGCGCTTCTGGCTGTCCTCTGGGTGAGCCCTCGCGATGAGAGATGTTTCATCCTGAAGATGATGACCAAGCTTGTGGTGCTGCTTGGTAGGGTTTAGGGTTTAGGGTTTAGGGTTTAGGGTTTACGGCCAGTGGTGCCCCGTTTTTTCCCCTTTCGGGCTCTGTACGTTACGTGATAAAAGTGCCCCACCCCCCAAGAGGGGTGCTCGTATTCTGATATGGGGCTTTCCGAGATTCGGGGTACCTTAATTGGGGTCCTCATTATACAAGGGAATCCTACTATTTTGGGGGTTCTACTTTTAGGGCCCCCTATTTCGTAAACCCCTAAACCCTAAACCTTAAACCCTAAACCCTAAACCCTAAACCCCTTGTTTCTGGGGCCACCAAGGCTGTATCTGGTTCTTGCCACGCCCGCTGTGGTTGTTTGGGAGCCTTGGCAGCCCAGTGGTACCCTTTACCTTTTTTTGGGGGGGTTTAGGGTTTAGGGTTTAGGGTTTGGGGTTTGGGGTTTGGGGTTTGGGGTTTGGGGTTTATAAAATAACCAACCCCAAAAAGGGTGCCCTTATCATAATATGGTTACTGGTCTACCAAGGAGCTGAGGGCTTCGGACGGAGTCTCGCCGAAGCGGGGCTGGTTCGCCGCGCCTGCGTCCATCTACACGATCATCCTCGGATTTGCTTGCCCCTCTGAAGAACTGAGTAGCTGAGTAAGGTTTAGGGTTTAGGGTTAGGGTTTAGGGTTAGGGTTTGGGGTTTGGGGTTTAGGGTTTAGGGTTAGGGAGGTAACCTTTAACTTCTTTGGGGTATATGTACTCCTACCCGAACTGAAAGGTTAGCCTTTTGTGGCCCTGGGTACTCAGCAAGTAGAATACAGTCTAGCAGCTACCACTTGCGTCTCCCCGTTTCTGTACGCACACGTCGAAGTTCCATGTTCTTCAAGCGGGACCCCGTAGTTCTATAACCCTAAACCCTAAACCCTAAACCCTGTAAGCTTCAAAGAGGGAAACACTTTGCAGGTCCAGGGTACCTGTAACCCCACATATAGCTGACTGTACTTATCAGTCCCCTCAGTCCCTAAGTAGGTTAGAGGTAGATTGATCATTGGGGTTGTAAGTACCCTGAACCTGACCATAAACCCTAAACCCTAACCTTAAACCCTCAACTTGGACATCTAGGGTTGGAATAAGGGGGCCCTTAGTACGGTCCCTTACCCTTGTTCCAAGGGGATTTGCAGGGATCCGAAGTATGGGCCCTTACTATGTGTAGTGTATGTAAGGGTTCTATCACAGGGCACACAAATTGAGGGCCCATACTTCGGACCCTAGATTGGAAGTCCCTAGACCCTAAACCGTACACCCTAAACCCTAAACCCTAAACCCTAAACCCTAAACCCTACACCCTAAACCCTAAACCCTAAACCCCAAAACGCATCAAGCTCTCTCAGCTCGGGGTGCCTAAACCAGGGATCTTCCCCCTTAGAGTCACAGTCCTTTTAGGGAGTATAGTACTTCCCCCCCCCCAACGATAATCCCTATTCAGTATTTTAGGACGGTTAGTATGGGATGCTCCCCCTTATACTGGGGTTCAGAGTGTTTAGGGGGTTTAGGGTTTAGGGTTTAGGGTTTAGGGTTTGTCGAAGGCCTTTCCCAGCTGACTTCAGGAGTCTGGGTTCAAAGAAGGGTTTGGGGTTTAGGGTTTTGGGGGTTTAGGTTGGGATGTTCCCAGTAGTGCCGGGTCAGAGGCTTCGCCGGGCGCCTATGAGGGCAAATCGCACTGCAGTCCCTCCTCAGGTTGGGATGTTCCCCCTTATACGAGCAGTCCTTAATAGGGATTGTAGTACCCCCCCCCCCCCCCCCATAATCCCTACAAAGGACGGTTAGTAGGGAACCTCCCAATCAAACCCTTTACAGGCAGAAAACAGCAAAATAATGGCATGAAGACGGTGTATTTAACATATGGTATATTCAAAACTTGTACGAATATCTGGATATCTTTGGTAAAAAAAAAGCTTGTAAGCAGGCGAGCACTGAGCCCCAGACCCTAAACCTAAACCCTAAAAACCCTAAAAACCCTAAACCCTGTGGACCCTGGACCCAAACCCTACAACCCTAGAAAGCCCATAAACCCTAAACCCATAAACCCCCAAACCCTACAAACCCTATATAAACCCTATCAACCCTTACCCTTTCAACCTCTCAACCCTATAGACCCAAAACCCTAAACCCTCTAAACCCTCTAAACCCCCTAAACCCCCTAAACCCCCTAAACACCTAAACACCTAAACCCGCTAAACACCTACACCCCTACACCCCTAACCCCCTAAACCCCTAAACCCCTACACCCCTAAACCCCTAAACCCTAAACCCTAAACCCTAAACCCTAAACCCTAAACCCTAAACCCTAAACCCTAAACCTGCCCAGGCTTGGGCATGCGCCGGCTCGTGGCGCTTCCCTGCTGTGGGTCGTGCTTGCTGCGGCTCTTCCTTGCGCGGGGCCGTGCCTCTGCGAGTTTAGGGGGCCGAGGGGGGTTTAGGGTTTAGGGTTTAGGGTTTAGGGTTTAGGGTTTAGGGTTTAGGGTTTAGGGTTTAGGGTTTAGGGGTACTTATTACCTCGTGACTAAGGGGCTCTGTCCCTTTGGGGCCCTGGGGCCCCGGAGCTGGGCAGTGAAACAGACGTGCTCTCCAATGACGACTCGGATTCAGAAGCTGGGTAGCCCAGTTTAGGGTTTAGGGTTTAGGGTTTAGGGTTTGGGGTTTAGGGTTTAGGGTTTAGGGTTAGGGTTTCGGGTTTAGGGTTTAGGGTAGCCCAGTGGTGCCCTTTCCCCTTTTTTTTTGGTTCTGGGTTCCCTTATTATAAAGTAACCAACCAACAAAAGGGTGCCCTTATTACAATATGGCTTCTGGGCTACTAAGGAATTCTGCGGCAAAGCCTCTGATATCTCAAGTTCTACGTGCTAGTGCCCTGGTGAGGTCTTCCACGAAGATTTATTTCCACACGGGAGTCGGGAGCGACGCTGCTTACCCTAGGGCTCCGAGTCTACAAATGACATACATTGGGTTCTAAAGTCTGTAAATCAGTACCTACTTTGGCCTATATGGAGCCTTAGGGTTACTCAGGCAGTTGAACCGCACGGGTCCAAAAAAGCGCACTTCTTTTGCTTTTAGGCGCTGGCGGGTAACCTTTAGCCTTTTTGGGTACTATAAATCCCCGCAAAACCCAAAGGTTCACCCGTTTTTCCCCTAATGAACTCAGCACCTAAGCCTTTTGCTTTTCACAGCTATGGTCTTCTTGGAAGGCTTCGAATGAACATGGCCAAGCTGCAGTTGTCTCACGAGGGGCTTAGGGTTTAGGGTCTAGGGTTGAGGGTTTAGGGTTTAGGGTTTAGGGTTTAGGGAAACAACCTTGCACTTTCCCTTAGAGGATCCTTTTCAGGAATATGTTTGAAAGAGCAAAACCCTAAACCCTGAACCCTACACCGCGCAAACAGAGCGGCATTCAATTTTGCACTCAGCGGGTCCCCCCTGAAATGGTTGTGCGTCTGTGACGGTCCTGTCATGGCTCCTGGGCATTAAAGATGTCCTCAACCTGTCCGTCGGGAAGTATGGGTTTTGGGTTTAAGGGGCGGGGCTTTGCGGCGTCCGCGGCCTGCATGCAAATAAGATGCCTGGATGGCTAGACATCCATGCGCGATCCACCACAAGATATACCACCTTTGAGGCACTCGCCTTGCACGAGTCTATATCGCCGGACCGGTGGTGCGTCACGCGTGCAGACCTGAGGCACCTGCGGAAGGAGGTGCGGAGGGCCATCCAGGCTGGCGAGATACGGCCGCCAGATGATGGCTCTCACGAGTTTCAGAGTTCTGACGAGCTGTACGGGCCCAGCATCTACACAGTGAACACGCAGCACATCATGCCGGTGACAGAGCAAGCGGGCAAGGTGAGCTGGGCTTTGATGCGACACCCGGATGGCTTGGACTGCGACCTGTTCATCAGCCATGCGTGGCAGGAGGGCGTCTTCGAGTTCCTCTCCAAGGTGCTACACTCTTGGCCAGCAGGTGCGCGACACGCCTGGTGCTGCATGCTGGCCAACCCGCAAAACTTGGACATTGGAGCCTTGCTGCAGTCTCCCAGCAGCTCGCCATTCGCGCTGGCTCTTCAAGCTTCGTCGTGCGTCCTGGTGGTGCCCAACCGCCACTGCAGCATCTACACGAGGCCATGGGTACTACCCAGAACAGCCAGAATACAGCCTTTCCTGCGTTTCAGGGTTTAGGCCCTAAAACCTAAACCCTAAACCCTAAACCGTAAACCCTAATTGGGCTCAGGGAAAATTGGGCGTTTTCAAATCAACCTCCCGGTTTTGCTCGGCGGAGTTTGCCTCTTGGGCCTAGGGCCAGATTGAAACTCCCTAAACCTTAAACCCTAAACCCTAAACCCTAAACCCTAAACCCGGCAACCCCGAAAAAGTTCTATAAATTCACTAGGACCCAGTGTAGGCCCTTATTCCCGGGTTTATAGGGTTAGGGTCCCCTTGAACCCCAAAAGGGGCACGCTGTTTATTCCCAGGTTACTCTTGAGTCCACTAAAATTACACTGCAAGCTGCAGACAGGCGAAGTTCTGGAATATCAAGTCCCTGCCATACCACAGATGAAGTGAACAGAGTACTCTTCAACATGACGCACGCCCACATTCCAACCTTTTTCCTTCTTCAAAAACCGTGCAGCTCCCAGCAATCCAAGCAGCTGGGAGGCTTTGGTGCAGCTACGAGGCCTACATTGCGCATCAATCGGGAAAGGTGATCCTCGTCGCCACTAGCTCGACCAGGAAGCCAGCCTTTGCCAAGCAGTCGGTGGTGATTCTTCGCCCGAAGTCCTGCCTTAAGAACCCAACACCTACCTTTTTTTGTAGGCTGTTACTATAAAGCCCCTTTATCGGATGCTTAGGTAACCTACACAAAAAGGCTTTGAGTTCTTAAGGTACTATATAAGTCGAAGAAGGGCGCAGCTGCACAGCACCTATGAGCTACCTTGGGTTTACCTACAGCTGAGTAGTAAAGCAGCCCCTATTTAGTAGGTATGACCCTAAAAACTGCAGTTAAATAGGGTTTAGGGTTTAGGGTTTAGGGTTTAGGGTTTAGGGGTTGCCCCTGACCAGGAGGAAGCTTGTCTTTGCCTTGCTCCAGAACATCGCACTAGGCCAGTGGCGGGCTGGGGGCTTGCGGCTTCTTGTCACGGGTGTAGAGAAAGACAAGCTGGGATGACTTCATCAACCCTAACCCGTAAACCCTAAACCCTAAACCCTAAACCGTTGACGACATTAGGGGTACCTTATTGGGTTCCTGATTATAAGGCCCTCCCACTATTTAGGGGTTTACATTGGGTTCCGCTACATCGCAGGAGGATTGGCGTGTTTTCGATTCTTCGTTCGAAAGCATGGTTCGAAAGCTTACTTGCATGTTCACGGGTTGAGGGTTTAGGGTTTAGGGTTTAGGATTCATAGCTGGTCAAAATTAAAACTATATGTAGGGTTATAAGTACCCTAACATTTTTAACCCCACTTATTGCTACCCAAGAACCTCCGAGTAGATATGTGGCACATTCAGATCCTACATCCGACCCTAAACCCTAAACCCTAAACCCTAAACGCTAAACCCTAAACCCTCCATTGGACCCTCAAAACCTTTTGAGTGCAAGAGGCACCAGCCTTTGTGGGCCTCAGGGGCATGTTGTTCTTCTGCTCAACCCGAGCCGCGTTTTTCTGGAAGACTGGCACTGTGGAACTGCGCATGCGTGTGTGTTCTGAAGGGAGCGGGGGTTCCCAAAAGGGCGGTATTCCTTGGTAGGATAAGGGGAACCCTTCAAAGGGAACCCTTCTGAACCCTCTTCTGGCTCTCTTACCCTAAACCCTAAACCCTAAACCCTAAAACCCCAAAACCCAAACCCTAAACCCTGAACCCTGAACCCTAAACCCTAAATCCTAAACCCTAAACCCCAATCCTATCCCCTAGGTATGCAACCCAGGGTTCCCTGGTACTCCCAACTACTTCCTAAGGCTCCCGTAGCATCCCGAAGGTTTCCTAGGTACCTACCCCCAAACCCCCCTCCCTTAAGAACAGCAGAATATGCCTGTGTGTGTGAGCCCCCGTCTATACTGCCTCCTGTTTAGGTTCGCCCCTTAAATTGCCTCAATTCAGCCTTGACTATCCCTAGTTAGCCTTAATTTTGAGGGGAACCTAAACCCTAAACCCTAAAACCTAAACCCTAAACCCTAAACCCTAAACCCTAAACCCTAAACCCTAAACCCTAAACCCTAAACCCTAAACCCTAAACCCTAAACCCTAAACCCTAAACCCTAAACCCTACCCCCTAAACCCTAAACCCCAAGTAATACAGAGGGGCGTTGTAGGGGAACCCATGATGTGTGTGCGTCTGTGTGGAGGACTTCTCGGCACGCTCTTGGCTTACCTTCTGCGATGCCGGAGGCAAGGTGGGGGGTCAGATTTGTGAACCCAACGTGAGGTCTGCGAAGGTTTAGGGTTTAGGGGTTTGGGGTTTAGATTTTCGGGTTTAGGGTTTAGGGTTTAGATTTTCGGTTTTTTTAGGGTATAGCCTTTAAGGTTTAGGGGTACTGGAAGTCCTTGGGTTTGGGTTTAGGGGTAGTGGAAGTCTTTGGGTTTAGGGTTTTGGGGTAGTGGAAGAGTCCCAGCAATGCAACCCTAAACCCTAAACCCTAAACCCTAAACCCTAAGCCGAAGCTTGTCCGAGTCTGGGTGTTGTGGAGCATGGGGAGTGTTCGGTAACTCCTTTTTTTTCGCAGTGACGGACAGCAGCTGATGTGACAATGAGCATAGTACTTTGGCAAGTTCCCCCTTGTACGAACAGTCCTTAGTAGGGATTCTAGTACCCCCTACTATAATCCCTAGTAAGGACTGTTGCATAGGGGGGAACATCCCAAAACAAACTTCATGTGCAGCGCGTTTAAGCATCATGCCATGCTTTGCGTTTGGTTTCTGGGCGGTTGCAGACAGCTTTCACGACATCCCTGCCCTGTCGTGAACTTATAAATAGAAATCAGGGTTTGGGGTTTAGGGTTTAGGGTTCATATGTTCGAAAACAAATGGCCATCCAGAGGCATGCCGACGACAGCTCCCAAGCAGATCACTCGATCAGCGTCGTCGCACTGTGTCTGGTGATCATCAGCCTAACGGCCAGTACAACTCTCCAACACCAGCAGTGCAGAGCGTTCCTGAACCGGATTGGACCATTGACGTCGGGATTTCTGCCCCTTTGCATCATCTGGCCAACTTTTTTCTATAGCCTGCAGATCCACAACCCTAAACCCTCAACACGCCTAAGCCCAAACCTTGGTCTTTTGGGTTTGCGAGAGGAAAGGAGGGGCGCACCCCTATCATTTTCCCTAAGTGCAGCCCCCCCCCCCCCCCCCAGATACAGATAAACACACGGAACCAGATATGCAGTATTATATATATATATATAATATTTAGGTCTTCCTTGTTTATTTACTTATATGCTCACGGCCCTCCCCACGTTTAGGGTTTATAATAGGGTTTAGGGTTTAGGGTAGATAGTGTTAACATCATGAAGTTCGCCCAAGCTCGAGCAGGTTAACTCTGCCCCAAGCACCAGTGGACCAGGTCGCCAAAACTCGTGCAGGCTGGAATATTCAAAAACCCTAATCCCTAAGCCCTAAACCCTAAACCTCCGCCATCTACGAGGCCTGGGGGCCGCAGAGCCATATTTTCTGAGGGTTTTGTTGAAAGTTCGAGCCGGCACGATCTTTCCAAAAAGTTTCAAAGCACAAGGTCGCCACAGGCTCGGACTTCCCAACGAAAAGCCAGAAGTTATGCCATCTACCACGCTGCTGGGGCCGTAGTCCTGGAATTTTATCGTTTTTTTTTGAAAAGTGCACGGTTTAAGTTTCGGATCATGCTTATTGCATAAGCATAAGCATGGTTTTCGTTTTTTTTTTATTCCTTCTGACCCTAGCATCGCAAAAAAAAGAATGTGTGCTCTAGACAAGTAGAGGTGCACAAATGCCGAGCAGAAAAAAGAGGTCATGGGGGGATCATGGGGGTGGGGGGGGGGGGGGGAGAGTGACCATATATTATATATGTAAAATGTATGTATGCATGTATGTATAGATTTCATACGAATGCATATAATTTGTATGGCACGATAGAGTACAGGTCGTCATTGAAGCACCAGTCAGTGCTGCCAGTAAGCCTTAGTTGAAGCCATGGGGAACGCGGTAATGCGCATAGGTAAGGTTACTATAGGCCTGAGTGCCCGTCGGTTGATGTTATAACAAACATATCTTCCTTGCTTCTACCTCTTCACCTAATTCGCAGGGCAAATGTCGATCCAAAATGCTTTTGTGATGGTCATTTGTTATTTGTTGGTGTAGTTTTTCTGCATTTCTCCACGACAAGAAAGGTCAAAACCCAAAGTTGCACCGAGAGGCATAGGCGGGAGGCGCCAAAGTGAAAGAAGCATGAAGAGCAATTCTCGCCTGAGTGCCAGCATGAAGCTGTTGTTTCGAGATGTTTCGGGTGGTGCGGACAAAGAGCCTTCAGGGGGAAGAAACCCGAATGTGTTTACTACAAGGTTCGGAATCTTTACTATATGGTTTTCCCTTATGGTCCCTGTAATTCTACTATAGTCGCCCTCAAACCCCTATTCTAATCATAAAGGTCCTAATCTTTAGGCGCTTCAACTCCTGAACTGAGGATGGTTCATTGGGACAGCGTTCACAGCTTCCCGTGCATGCCAGGAATCCCGCATTGCATGCTTGGTCCGTGCTTCCGTCTCTAGGGTTTAGGGTTTAGGGTTTAGGGTTTCACAAGGAGCTTGGGCCAGGGCTTGGGGTGTCAATCTTCCAGCTGAATGTTGGGGCTCTAACCCACAGGGTCCGAGGGTCCATATACTCATATCGTCACGATGTAGGGTTTAGGGTTTAGGGTTTGGGGTTTAAAGGGGCTCCAAAGTATAGCTTTCGGGCCCACATGTATACTATATAGGTACATGGACCCTTAGGGTAAACCTTCAAAGCCCTTTCCTTCCAGGATTGTCAGACCACACCAGTGTGCTCGAACAGCGAGTGCGTCTTCTCATGTATGCCGGCTTTTTCTATTTGCTGGAGGCTGGGGTCGGGGCTCTCAAACGTTGCAGATGGCTCCTGGGTTTGGGTGTTTCGGGCCTCAAACGCAGGTACCCGTGGCAGCTGTTGTCCGAGACCCCAAACCCTAAACCCTAAACCCTAATTAAACCCAAACCCTAAACCCTATGTGAGAAGGGGGGAAGTCTGTTCATCTCAGGAGGTGAGATGAGCGTGCAGCCCCGTTTGTCCCATCGCTTAGGGTTTATAGGGTTTAGGGTACGTGCCTACAGGGTTGTCTGTCCAAGCGAGACAGCGTGCCCTGCCTGCCTGCGAGCATGAGAGTCGAAGCCCCAAACCCTAAACCCCAACAGGTGGGCACACCCTAAACCCTATACCCTAAACCCTTTGCCCTTGTTTTTCCGGCTTGGGCAGGTCGACCGTGTGAATGGCCAGTCTAAAGGTGAGGCGGCAGTTGCTTGGCTTTCTTCTGGCTGGCTCTTAGGACTACGGGACCTTTTGGGTTTTTTGTAGAAAATACAATACGGAGCCTAAAAAGTTTGAACTTTTAGGAGGGTTAACCCTAAACCCTAAACCCGAAACCCTAACCCTAAACCCTAAACCCTAAACCCTAAACCCCGAACCCTAAACCCTAAACCCTAAACCCTAAACC
>CAJNDS010002346.1:1355739-1365739 GCA_905221605.1 Symbiodinium natans
GGGCCAGACCATGGGGCCAGGAGCCATGGGTCCATGGCAGCCCTTTAAAGTCAGCTGAAAGAGCTAGAGCTACGGGGCCAGGAGCCATGGGTCCATGGGCCATGGGGCCAGGGAAGCCATGGGCGCGCGCGCGCGCGAACTGGCGCGTTTTCCGCGCGCACGTCGAGTGCCATGTTATGGAGTTATGCCAGCATCCTTCGAAATCCTGCCGCCCGAAACCCTTTCCGGAGCCACTGATGCTGCTGATGCTCGCCCCCCGGTTTTTTAAAGAGAAACGAAGCCTCGATGATGCGCGCCCTGGCCCCCCGCCCGGCCGCGCATCATGAGCATCAGCGGCTCCGGCCTCCAGGCATGCATGGCTTATAGGGGCATATGCCGGCCTCAAAACGGAATGTCCGTAACAGCACGAAAACCACGGTATTTACAGCGATTTCTGTGTTTTCCAAGCTCTCAGCCGCATCCGAAACCCAAAACCCAACCCGCTGGTGCTCATGATGCGCGCTCTTGTGGGGTCCTTTGGGGTGGCCAATGCCACCCAAAAAACATCAACAACGCGTGTTTGGCCAAAGTTGAAAAAGAGAGTCGATGATGCTCTCCGGGGTCGTTTTTGGGACCCCCCATGGGGCACCCAAAAAATGCGTCCTGGAGCCCAAATTCGGTGGGAAATAGCGCGTTTTTCGCGATAAAAAATGTACCTGAAACATGATGCCCTTCGGGAGCCGGATGTTGGGGAGCCAACCGGGTCAGCGGCTTAACCCCCCCCCGCTATAGCTAAAGCTAGGGCTGGTGTCTAACGGCGTCGGACCACGGGCGTGCCCAGATTTAAGAGCCTCCGGCTCAAGCCGCCAACCCCGCTGGAGCATAGTTGAAAGGTGTAAACGCGCTCATCAGCTCAAAGGATGCCAAAAGTTGATTTGCTTGAGCCTCTGAAACGTTGGGGGGGGGGTGGGTAGCACGGCCAAGGGGGCTCAGGGGGGGGGTAGGGCGCGGCAGGGGGAGGGGTGGGGGTCGTGGTGGGGGGGGGGGAGGGGGGGGGGGGGAGGGGGGGGGGTGGGTTTTTTCCAAAGGGCCCCTATGTCCTGTGCGAAACCGCTTATGGTCCGTGAGTTTATGCGGTGTGGGTGGCCTGGCCCTCCATGGAAAAGCTGCCCTACCCCCCCCCCCCCCCCCCCCCCCCGCGTTTTGGGGGGGTAAGGAGGGAAAGAGGAGGTTTTCACCTCCTTTTCCCGTCCAACACGCCGCCAGGGTCGGCGGACCCCAAACCCTAAACCCCAAACACTCAAGCCTTAAACCCCAAACCCTAAAACCCTCAAACCCCAAACTTTAGACCCCAACCCCCCCCAAAAAAAAAAAAAAAGGAAACCCCAAACTTAGCCCAAACCAATGCGGCATTGTGTCTGGAACTTGCAGACCTCGCTGCCTCTGCCGGTGGACGGCGACAGCGCCACCACTTCTTCTGAGGGCTCCTCTTCGGGCAGCTGAAGTCCCCGGGCTGCAATCAGGGTTTACTCGGGTTTACCGGGTCCTTGTTGGTTGTGATTTTACAGTTTTGTCATACTAAATTCCCAATAAGGAATAAACATGATAATTTTTAATATAACCCCAACAATAAAGCAGTTTAGGGTAGTTAAGGGCTTAGGGTTTTGAGTTGCTACCATATTGCTGAAGAAACCCCCCAAGCAATGCGAAGCTCATGGGCAATATAGGGATTATGATCTTTACTTCTTTGGGATTCTTAAGCAAATAGTAGTTAGGAGTTTAGCTGCTCCTGGGCCAAGACAAAAAAACTTCATAAGGGTGGATATCGAGTTCAGAGTTTAGGGCTTAGGTCATTGTATGGTGCACATGTCTATCTCTCTATGTTTCAGGTGGCGCCCTTACACTCTGAAGTCGCATCTATAGACCCTTAGGGTTTCGGGGTTTCAGAGGGTTTAGGGCTCTAGGGTTTAGGGTTTAGGGTTTCGGGTTTAGGGTTTATAAGGTTTAGGGTCTAGGGGTTGTTCCCCGAACCCAAATCCCTAAGCCCTGAGACCGGATACCCTGCGAGACTCAGATGGAAGCGACTGGAGCAAATGCAGTCAGACTTGCGCCTCTTGATCCCCCCCCCTAAGCCCTAAACCCTAAACCCCAAACCCTAAACCCCAAACCCTAAACCCCAAACCCTAAACCCTAAACCCTATCAACCCTACCAACCCTACCAACCCTCTCAACCCTAAACCCCTGAAGCACGAAACCTCCTTCGTTCGTACTTAGCCTTCCAATGCAGAGCCCATTCCTTCGGATGTGTTAGGAAATTCTCCCTTAGTCAGTCTAGGGTTTAGGGTTTAGGGTTTAGGGTTTAGGACCCGGAGCCCTCCCTTTTTTTGGCCTTAAGAATGGAGGGCCTATTTTTTTGGGTCTTTTTTTTTTTTTTGGGGGGGGGGCCTTTTTTTTTTTTTTTTTTTGATTTTCTTGGTTTTTCCTAAGAAAACCACCATTCCCTCCATATTTTTAAAGGATTTGATGCATTTTCGTGGTTTTTCGTACGAAAAACAGTAATTTCTCTGTGGTTTCATAGGAAAGCGTTATTTCTGGTAGGTTTTAGAAGGAAAGAAGGAAGAAAGGAAGGAAGGATGAAAGAAAAGGAAGAAAACAAGGAAGGAAGGGAAGGAAGAAAGGATTGAAGAAAGGAAGGAAGCAAGGAAGGAAGAAAGGAAGCAAGGAAGGAAGAAAGGAAGCGTGCTTCAAAGCCCAAGAAACTAGTTGAAAAGCATCGTGTGAGCATTGTGTTTGCAAATGGGGGGGGCTGCGCCCCCCCCAACCCCCCCGCTTTTTTTAAGCCGTGCAGAGCGCGCTTCAAAGCCCAAGAAACTTGTTGACACCCATCATGTGAGCAGGGTGTTTGCAAATGGGGGGCGCAGACCCCCCAACCCCCCCCGCTTCTTTTAAGCCGTTCAAAGCCCAAGAAACTAGTTGAAAAACATCGTGTGAGCATTGTGTTTGCAAATGGGGGGGGCTGCGCCCCCCCCCAACCCCCCCGCTTTTTTTCAGCCGAAGCCCAAGAAACTAGTTGAAACCCATCATGTGAGCAGGGTGTTTGCAGATGGGGGGCACAGCCCCCCCAACCCCCCCCCCCGCTTTTTTTAAGCCGTACCAAGCGTGCTTCAAAGCCCAAGAAACTAGTTGAAAAGCATCGTGTGAGCATTGTGTTTGCAAATGGGGGGGGGGCTGCGCCCCCCCCAACCCCCCCGCTTTTTTTAAGCCGTGCAGAGCGCGCTTCAAAGCCCAAGAAACTTGTTGACACCCATCATGTGAGCAGGGTGTTTGCAAATGGGGGGCGCAGACCCCCCAACCCCCCCGCTTCTTTTAAGCCGTTCAAAGCCCAAGAAACTAGTTGAAAAACATCGTGTGAGCATTGTGTTTGCAAATGGGGGGGGCTGCGCCCCCCCAACCCCCCCGCTTTTTTTCAGCCGAAGCCCAAGAAACTAGTTGAAACCCATCATGTGAGCAGGGTGTTTGCAGATGGGGGGCACAGCCCCCCCAACCCCCCCCCCGCTTCTTTTAAGCCGTACCAAGCGTGCTTCAAAGCCCAAGAAACTAGTTGAAAAGCATCGTGTGAGCATTGTGTTTGCAAATGGGGGGGGCTGCGCCCCCCCCAACCCCCCCGCTTTTTTAAGCCGTGCAGAGCGCGCTTCAAAGCCCAAGAAACTTGTTGACACCCATCATGTGAGCAGGGTGTTTGCAAATGGGGGGGGGCTGCGCCCCCCCCCAACCCCCCCCGCTTCTTTTAAGCCGTTCAAAGCCCAAGAAACTAGTTGAAAAACATCGTGTGAGCATTGTGTTTGCAAATGGGGGGGGCTGCGCCCCCCCCAACCCCCCCGCTTTTTTTCAGCCGAAGCCCAAGAAACTAGTTGAAACCCATCATGTGAGCAGGGTGTTTGCAGATGGGGGGCACAGCCCCCCCAACCCCCCCGCTTCTTTTAAGCCGTACCAAGCGTGCTTCAAAGCCCAAGAAACTAGTTGAAAAGCATCGTGTGAGCATTGTGTTTGCAAATGGGGGGGCTGCGCCCCCCCCAACCCCCCCGCTTTTTTTAAGCCGTGCAGAGCGTGCTTCAAAGCCCAAGAGGTGTTTGCAAGTGGGGGTCTGCGCCCCCCCCCCCACCCAACCCCCCCCCGCTTCTTTTAAGCCATACCAAGCGTGCTTCAAAGCCCAAGAAACGAAGGAAATGACAGGATATCTGTCCAAAATGTAGGGGAAATAGGGTTTTCCCCCTCGGAAAAACCAATGAAAACCTAAGGGAAATTACAGGAAATCCGTCCAAAATGTAAAAAAATAGGTTTTTCCCTTTGAAAAAGCAACGAAAACCTTAGGGAAATGACAGAAAATCCGTCCAAAATGTAAGGAAAGTAGGGTTTTTCCTAGAGAAAACCAAGAAAATCGACCAGAAAAAAAAGGCACAAAAAAAAAAAGACCCAAAAAAAAACTCCACCCCTTAAGAATCCCGCTTGAAACAAGAAGGGCACCCTTCTTACACCTAGGTTACTCTTGCACCTTAGCTAGCCTGCGGCAAAGCCTTGCAGTGCAGACTCTGGCCAGGAGCTGTGCGCCCACGCACACGACTTGTCCGCACCGCCCCTGCGCCGTCTGCGAAAACCGTGCAGAAGCGTTTAGGCTTTAGGGTTAGGGTTTAGGGTTTAGTTAGGGTTTAGGGTTGAGGGGGCATTCCAGATATACATAACCCTAGCACTTTTGAACACTCGAACTTTACTGGCTCCCACTACCTCTCGCCATGAAAGCTGATGACATCTTACAACCGCGGGTGCAGAATATTGAGTCCTCCACCCCTCCGAACTTATGCGGGTGGTGGTGACGACGCCAAGCATGATGTTTATGGACAGCAAAGTTGTGGTCATCGGCATTGTCGCAACCGGTTTAGGTGGCGTTTATCTTAATTCGCCTTTAGTTGAACTTTAAACTTTTTGGGTTTCCTTATTTGGTAGGAATATTAAAGTTTAACCTTTTTTCCCCTTGGATATAGGAGAAGTGAGTTATGGTGGCCATGATCCACTAGGATATTGATAGATGGCACATCATGGACCCTCGTCGATGTGCAGCGTCACGGCCCGAGCATGTTGAGTCGCAGGGCTTGGTTAGGGTTTAGGGTTTTAGGGTTTAGGGTTTAGGGTTTAGGGTTTAGGGTTTAGGGTTTAGGGCTTAGGGCTTAGGGTTTAGGGTTTAGGGTTTAGGGTAGATGTCCTTGATGCGGGCAAAGCAAGGAGACCGCGCTGACGATCGAGGGGCTTGACAAAAAGGTAAGGGGCAGATTCCCCGAGACCCTACGGAAGCGTCGAGAGCCGTTGCAAAGACCGAGCGGATGAACATGTCCATGATGGGTTTGGCATAGTGTTTCCTGATAGCCGATGGCCCTTCAAAGACCAGCGAGTCCCCCCCCTCCCACCACCATAAGCAAACCATAAGCCAAGTGAATCAAATCTTGAACGTCAACCCAAGATGTAGGTTCCGCTCTGGGCTAACCTGAGCCCTAAAACCCTTAAGCCCTGAAGATTTACACCATAACCTAAACAAAATTCCTATCCCTAAGCCCTACACTCTAGTCCCTTCCTTCCGTTCGGTTCGGGGCTTCGGGTTTCTGACAACACCGTGTCGGAGGCCTGGATGCAAAGAAAAGATGGCACATCACATCCATCTGGGGTGTCTGGGAATTTGGGGCCTGACAAGCCTTATAGTAGTTGTGGTAAGCGTGTGTGTATATATGTATCATATATATTATATGGATTAGATACATGTATGTAAGTGTGTGTGTGTGTGTGTGTGTTTGCTTCGAGACCCCTACTTGTTTCTGGAGCAGCCAACCCTAAACCCTAAACCCTAAACGGATAAGCTAGCCAAAGCGGCGGATGATGCTCCAAAAGCCTTTTTTGTAGGTTTAGGGTTTAGGGTTGAGGGTTAGAAACCCCTTTTAGGATTCTTAGGTAACCTACAAAAAAGTAGGCTTTGTTTCTTAAGGCAAACCTATGGAGGCCCCCCCCCCCCCCCGCCCCCTGCCCCCCGGAAAATGCAAAACCCCCAGCACGCTGATAAAAGACTCAACCTTGAACTCTGGCGCTTCCGAAAGCCCAAGTAAGGACCGAATCCGCAACTCTGGAAACCCTCATGGTTTAGAGCTTAGGGTACCTAAACTCTAAGCCCTAAACCTTCAACCCTAAACCCTAAACCCTGAACCCTAAACACCCTAAACACCCTAAACACCCTAAACACCCTAAACCCCCTAAACCCCCTAAACCCTAACCCCTAAACCCTAAACCCTAGACCCTAAACCCTAAACCCTAAACCCTAAACCCTAAACCCTACCCTGTGGCCCCAATGGCCAGGCCCTGGCGCGAATTCCGGGGTGGGTCCTGGCTTTGTAAGCGCGGCTCGGCGAAGCATTTCAGCGAAAACTTGTGTGGTTGAGGGGTCGCAAATGGGTTTAGGTTTTTTTTTGCGGTTTAGGCTACAACGAAACTTGTGTGTACGTGAAGGGTGCAAAAGGGTTTAATTAGGGGTTTCAACGTTTCGAGTTGTAGGGCTTTAGGGATTTTAGAGGAGTTCAGGGTTTGGGTTGAAAGAGAGGGTGTTTTTGTGTTTAGGGTTGGGGGGGGGTGATAGTGTTCTATAGATCTTGGGGAGTCGAACCCCTCAAACCCTAAGCCCTAAACCCTAAACCCTGAACCCTTTTTGCCTGATAGTCTAGGCAAAAAGGGTTTAGGGTTTAGGGTTTAGGGTTTAGGGTTTAGGGTTTAGGGTTTAGGTGCGTTTTGGGTGTAGGCCTTCGGGTTCTGGACCTCAGACCTCAGATTTTGTGAAGAGTGGGGTTCTATGCATATAGCTATATATATATATATATATATATATGTACACACGTGCGTTCTAAGCCACTTAAGCAAGCCCTGTACTTTCGGATGTTCCCCCTTATACTAACAGGCCTGTCTGAATAAGGATTAAAGTATTCCCTATAATAATCCCTACTAAGGACTGTTAGTATAAGGGGGAACATCCCAACCTATACAGCCTAAAACCTTAAAGCCCTTAAAGGCCCTCACGTTCTCAGCTTCTGAGGACAACAACGCCTTGCAGCATGCGGCTGGAAGGTGGAGCAGAGGGGGGGAAAGGGACGTTCAGTGCATTTACGTGTGTAAACTCCAAAACCCATAATCAAGGAATATACCTTCAATCATATTAGGGTTCCTATTATCACGTAAGTGATATTCCTTAAGCGGTGTTGGAGTCTCTGGGTATGTGTGTCGCTGAGGGTGGAGATGACACGAAAAAGCCCCAAACACTCAACACGGGGCCTGCAAACGTTCACATCCCCTAGCCTCGATCCTACCATGAACCTTCAGCCCACACCCCAAGCCAGCTAATTTGGATCCCTAAAGCCCTGGTACCCTTAAGCCATTGACCCCCTAAACCCGTTAAAGCTCTAAAGCCCCAAAGCTTTGGCCTAAAGCCCTGAAACCTAAGCCCCCAAGCCCTAAATAAGGTCCTTGCTGAATTTGCTTGATCCCTTACACATAATGAAGCCTGAAAAAGCACTGAAGGCCGAGTAAACCCTAAACCCTAAACCCTAAACCCTAAACCCTAAACCCTAAACCCTAAACCCTAAACCCTGAACCCTGAACCCTGAAACCTAAACCCTAAGCCCTGAGCCCCTCAACTACTAATGGTAATCCCCAAACTCTAAACCCCTAAACCCTAACCCGCTCAACCCCTAATCAACCCCTAAAACCCTAAACCCCGACTCCCCCAAGCCCTAACAAGGCTAAACCCTAAACTTCTAAACTCCCTAACTTCGGAACCCAAAGCTCCTAAATTCCTCCTACTCAACCCCAAACCCCAAACCCCAAACCCCAACCCCCAACCCCCAACCCCCAACCCCCAACCCCCAAACCCCAAACCCTAAACCCTAAACCCTAAACCCTAAAGCCTAAACCCTAAACCCTAAACCCTAAACCCTAAACCCTAAACCCTAAACCCTAAACCCTAAACCCTAAACCCTAGCGAGGCAGCTTTTCACGGAAGCCATGGACCCAGCGACCCTCGACGGGGCGAACCCGAATTTGCCGTCGAAGGGCTCCACGCTCCATGGCACCGGAAGGCGGCCTAGGGTTTTTAGGAGTTTTAGGGTTTTTGGGTTTTTTTAGGGTTTTAGGGTTGTAGTGTTTTAGGGTTTTTAGGGTTTTAGTGTTTTTGGGGTGTTTTTTTAGGTTCTTAGGTTTGGGGTTTAAGGTTTGAGGTTCAGCATCTCAAGTCCGAGCATTCACCAGTCAAGCTCGTGACTCTGGTATCGAAAACAGGGTTTAGGGTCTTGGGGTTTAGGGTTTAGGGTTTGAGGTTTAGGGCCTTACCCTAAACCCTAAACCTTTTAGGGCCTTTAGGGCCTTTAGGGCTTAGGACTAACTTGCGCGGGCCCTGGGGGCGGTGGAGACCCTGCTCATCGGGAACCCTGAGCCTTAAATAGTAGAGCCCTAAACCCTAAACCCTAAACCCTAAACCCTAAACCCTAAACCCTAAACCCTAAACCCTAAACCCTAAACCCTAAGACCCAAGCCTACACCAAGCATCTTGCGCAGGGTGTGTGTCGCTGCTGTTGGTGGGTGCACCTCAGGGTTCATCATGAAAGTTTCCCTAAACCCTAAACCCTAAACCCTAAACGTTGCTGAGTCTGTTTATGCGGGATCCTTCTGCGGAGTTGCTAGGAGTACAAGCCCTGAACCCTGTGTAGGGAGGGTTTAGGGTTTAGGGTTTAGGGTTTAGGGTTTAGGGTTTAGGGTTTAGGGTTTAGGGTTTAGGGTTTAACATTCAGGGTTTACCGGTTGTATGCTTCCTGGTAGACCCTAAACCCCTAAACCCATCACAAGGTTGAGGCCATGAGATGTCTTGTTTAGACTACAGGCCACCAGCAAATCTGCATTGTAGGCGAGCTTTCGGTCAAGGATTCAGGGCTCAGGGGGGGAACACTCCCAATACCCGCGTAATTCAGGAATCTTGCCTCAAAGCGTAGTGAGGAACCCCATACATTAAGGTCAATTTTTGCATCAAGGGGTATTGGGCTCTTGGGGTTGTCTTAAAGAGTCCCTTCATGCAAGGTTGCAGATAGGGTGCAGCATTTCAGGATGGGAGTGTTGTTGTACGTTGCCCTGCATGGCCCCCGAAGCTAAACCGCAGGGCCGGGGAGAAGTTTCTGTCCACTTGCAGCATGTCTCTGGAACTAGGTACAGAAAACCATGCTATGTAGAATGTAGAGTTTTGGGTATCTAGTCCCATAACAATCGTAGTCTAAGTGGGTCGTCTATTCTAGGCTTGTCGACATGCCACAACGACACGAAGCCCCTCAAGTGAAGTCAAGTCCTACCTCGACCCCCGATTGCAGTTGCAGTTCCCTTTCGGGGATATCGTGCTCAGCCATTCAACTACTGTCACAAAAAGAACCAACCACAATTTGGGGGTGGGGGGGGGGGGGGGGGGGGGGCATCCACATGCACATGAGGATCTCAGGGAACTGTGCACCATTGCCAATCTTGGCCGGTTCTGGCGGCAACATATTCAGCAAGAGGACACTTGTAACCTACTGGTTACCGTTACTGGTTCTTAGTGGGGAATGAGGAAATGTGGTGCCCTGTATCCCCGTATATTTTATATATGTATATATGTTATATATATATATATACATTATATTATATATATATATATATATACCCTTTAAGGGATTCGATCCCGCACCTAAACCCTAAACCCTGAACCCGAAACCCTAAACCCTAAACCCTAAACCTCCTCTCTTGCAGGTGCAGCCCTTGCGCCTGGTTTTGGAAGTCGCGAGGTTGTTCCTCGACATGCAGAGCCCGCCTCCACTCCTAAGCGACCCCCCCAACCCCCCAACCCCCCAACCCCCCCAACACCCCAACCCCCAACCCCAAACCCCGAACCCCCAAACACCCAACCCCCAACCCCCCCCCCCAA
>CAJNDS010002347.1:0-75000 GCA_905221605.1 Symbiodinium natans
CCTGATTGGTCCAGATTCACTGAACGACGAATGGAATCGGACGAAGGTCGGCGGCTTGGGCTTGATCAAGCCCTTACCGCCATTGAGACACCCCCCCCACAAACATATTTCCCTCCATCTCATGCAGCAATGTTTGAGCTTCCCGAAATTGCGCCGGTTTTGGAGGCCCATAATCGCAAACTTCGAACTGACAGATAGCCAGTGGCAGCAGGCAACATTGCCCACGAAATTCGGAGGTCTTAGGCTTAGTGTGGATGAGCTGCGGATGAGCGGGGTCGTTGTCCACCGGAGTGACTTGGTTTTCTTGTGTTCCATTCGGCAAGTCTGCAGTTCCATGAAAGATATTTTGAAAGGAATCACCCATGCCCACAACGATCCTGCTGAGACCCATGCCCTGCAGAACCTCATCCCTTTTCTCCCGAATGCTTCCCCGGCTCACGGTACGACCTGCCCGAATCACCGCGAGTTGGTACAAATAGCGATTCAGAAAAGCAACGATTGTCTTGTCTTGTACAAGGATCCTCTACGAGCGACGCGCTTAGGATTCGAGCTTGTCAACTCCCAGGGGGTGATGGCTGGCTCATCGGAACGCCTAACACGAGTTCAGACACTCTCCTCTTTAATGTTGCAGTCCTTGACTCTCTCTCCTTGCGACTTGGATTGGAAACTCTGACTTCTGGAGGGCAATGTCCGCTCTGTCATCAAGCTATTGGGTTCTTTAGGACATCAATCTATGACATGTATGGCAGGAGGAGCTCGTGCTCGCATGCACTACACCCTTCGCGATTCGATCTATGCTGTCGCGGAACGGGCCGGGGTGCGGCCACCACTTGAGGTTAACATTTTGACTCGCAGCCAGATTTCGTGGCGGTTCATGCTTACAGCCTTTCGGCCTTCCTGCCTGCCTTTCGCGGAGGCCCCAGGATGCGCTGGCCCCGCCTCTTCCTGGAGCGCTCCGTGGCAGTCGAAGATCGCGTCTTCAAGACGCTGAGCGGGCGCCCGCCGCGGCGCCGTGGCTTAAAAATGAACCCGTGGTCTGGGACCTGCGAGTCCTTTCCCGCTTTGGCCAACCGCAGCAAATCTGGAAACTTGTTGGCGACAGCTTGGCGGGACAGCCTTTTGCACCTGGCATGGCCGTTTCTGGTGAAGCGGGCAGAGATCCCTCCGGCCTTCGCTTTGAAGGTGCCGCCCTTCTTACACTTATCGACCACCAGTAAACGGTAGCGTGCAACGCGTCCGCCGTCTGCCAGATACAAAGCTGTCCGCTCAACATCCTCTGTGATGTCCGAAATTCGCGGGTGATACTTCAATGATCTGCCGGCTGTGAAACCGAACAACGCCCCATAGACCAAGCCAGGGACACGGGTCATTGTGCGCCTGTCCTCAATTGAGTACTGGGCTGCGTATCCAGCGAATTGCTCGATCCTGTGTGCCAGGGAAGTACCCCAAAGCTCGACATCTTCTGGAGGGCTCAAAAACTCATCCTCGGCTTCGGCTTCTTGTTCTGATGTGGGTTTGGGGGGCGACTTACCCCCTGCGTTTAGGGCGTTGGTCACACAGGCATTTATAGCTTCTCATAACCCCCTTGGTGTGTTGTGCATCCAAGCAGCAAGCTTCTGCTGGGCAGAGAACGGCATGAACCGTTCCTTGTCTGGGTGATAAAATTTGATGCCCTTCCAGTTGTCGTCGCACACCACGATCTTCTGCCCTACCGGCGCGCGCCTTCATGTGAGCAACAAGTTCTTGGCGATTGAAGGGTTTGGGCACTCCAGGGAAACGAATGACTAGCAGAGTTCAAGAATCGACAGCCCCACATCTAGAGCGAGGAAAAACGAGGGCGCCTTGAAATGAAGGTGGTCACATTGGCGCAACCGGGCAGAGCAATCACCAAGCGATGTTGAAAAGCCGTGCCCGAGACAGCATTTTGGTAAACACCTTGTTGTACGTGGGAGTCGGTGTGCGCCACAAAAACGAATGTGCGCGCCAAAAGCCGGCGGCTCAGCACCCTTGCGAGGATTCCCACCGTGCCCGCCCAGAGCTTGTCCCCACGGCCGTATGATCTCACAGCGATCAACGGCAAATCCTTCACATCCTGGAGCGAGGCTTGATATCACACGTTCCATTCTGGGGATCAAGGTCGAATCTGGGTTTTTGCAGCTGAAATCACCGGGGCCCATGTGAAGCTGCACATCCAAACTTTCGGGCAAAGAAAATGAACAAAAGGAAGATCACTCCATGGAATAACTGCAGTAGCGGTAAGCCTACTTACGATACGAGATATACGAGTATAGTGGTGCTGCAATCAGGGCACCACTGAGCTGACCAAAAAAAACGCAAATTTATGCGTTCAGTCCTGGGGAACTTGTGCCCGAGCCTTTCGGAGGAGGTCCTTCAATGGCATGAGTGCAATGCGTCAGCTTGAGCGTGCGGCCAAATCCCCGCAGAGAAACATTTGCAAGACTGACTGGCGGCAAATACGCATGTGACTGGCGGAAAACTTGAACTGAAACCCATCACAACCGCCGGCAACCCTATACACCACTTGCGATGTTACTTATCAGCAGACGTCAGTTTGCCTTCATGAGGCCAGACACACCTGAAAGGTCCGGTTGCACGAAACCAATGGAACCTAGTAGCCCCTACCACCGCGAAGATGGTTGAGAACAAAGAAAGATCCTTCCACAACTGACAAGCGATAAAGACTGGAAAATGCCCGAATAGAGGGACGAACAGGTCAGGTAGGACCCCACCCAAATGCTTGATTACATCAAATCAAGCAAATGAAGAAAGGCCATCTCTCCTGAACGATCTTGTCAGAAAAGACGAGCTCCGGCGCCCGGGGTTTCTCTGCTGTGCCATACAGCCTCGAATGCTTCGTCGCCATGGCATCAACTGTGGCCCCAACCTGCGACCAACTTAAATAGCAGCTTGACTCAACCAGACGTCATGTCATTATATGTCATCAAGTTGTCGTTCTGTCTTACGACGTGATATCCTCGAAAACGCAAGTGTACGCCAACTTTTACTCTTGAGATCGACATCGCGCACAGCCGAACAAACTCCAATGGCCTGAACCTGGAAGGTCAAGTTGCTTTTGCTGTCCTAACCCTGTGATGTCACGAGCCCAAATATGCGCGGGTAACCAGCAATGTAGGTTCTTGTGCAAAACAACCCCAGTTCCAGGAAGCGGTTCAGACTTTATCTTGCTTGGTGCAGATTCGCATGGATTTGCGATGCATCAAGCGGCACTGGGCCGGAGTGCAAGGAATCAGGTGTTCAGGTGTGGACGCATATGAACCGTGACCCCGTGCAGCTGCATTCTTAGGAACACCGTGATAGGCTGGAACCCAGCCCCAAATGAGTCCCAGAGTTCCAGACGTATCAAAAATCTTGGAGGGCCCCGCTAGCCGCTTCTGATCTCGTTTTGCCTAGATCATCAACCAGAAGATCATCTGCGCCGTCATTCCGACACATCATTGGCCTTCCCGGCGCCTTCGTCGGCGGCTCCGCCTCTACTGGGACTCCGACTCACTCCATAAACGAGTCGACCCATCAACGCAGGCGTCGAACGCTGGCTTACTGCGCGAGCAACCTCCAACTGGGCATGACTCTGTCTTCGTATCATTCGGTGCTGTCGCCCCACCTGATCCTCGAGACAGCTGTATGTCTTTCTCCACCCTTTCAACACGGTTCGAAACCTTTCGAATAGACTCCTCAGCCTCCTCGAGCCTTATCGATCTCCAACCTGACCTTCCAGAGTCTTTGTATGCGATTCCGCAGCTGAGGTATCTGATCTCACTTTGGTTTTCAATCCATCAGCTTCGTTCTCAATCTGAGCAAATCGATCACTAGGCGCAACTTCAACCTCCTGGACCTTCTTGTCAAAATATTGAAAAGATGATGCTGAGGACGATCGCATCGTATCAATCATCTCCTTGTTCTTATAAATCATTGTCCCGATTGCACTCCCAGCTACCGACGAGGGCACTTGACCAGAATCCTGAGGTCTTCCCTCGGCTATCTTACGAATGGCCTGAAGCTCGTTCTCTACCTTTGTGACGACTTGACCTTCGATATCACGCGGAATCCTCATCGCATGAATCGCCGTGTTGCGTGCCTCGTGAGCTGTCAGACTGAGAGATGAAAACATATGATCAATCCCTCTGATATCATCCTTATTCTTGTTCATGCCCTCCTTTGCGTCTATCACTACCATTTCCAATTGACATCCGTCTCTAGTATCTCCCTTTTGTGTCGTTTCAGGCGATATTCCTGCTCCAGCGACCCTTTTCGACGGACTGGAACCAGCTCTATGCCAACTTCCTTGACGTCAGTAGGAGGCGTGGACGCGTGGACATATTCGCCTCGGCTTCCTGCCGAGAAGCGTCTGGAACAAGCAGACCCGGATCGGGCCTCCTTCCCCCTAACCCAACCCTTCCCCCCATGACGCCACCCCCCCCCCCCCGCCCTGTGGGCCCCCCCAATCGCTTGGAGGAGCTGCAAACCGATGCCGTGGTCCCGCCTGTCCTTGACTACAGGGAGAGTGCCTCAAAACCCCCCCCCCCACCCCCCACCCCCTCCTCCCCCCTCCCCCTCCACCCCTTTAACCCCGCTGCCCTTCCTCCCCTTTTTTTGCGAAACCCTCTTTCCTCCTTTCCTGTCCTGGGGCCGGCCCGACTGCCGAGGCGGCGCGCGCAAGCGTCTACAATTATGTTCGGTATGTCTACCGGTTGCAGTGGGAATCGGCGACTCCAGACCTGAAGATGACACGCTTATAGTGCCTCCGCGGCCTCTCTCAGGCGTAATCTGGCCCGCCATGTGTATCGATTGGCTAGCGTCCTCGCACCTTTTACTCGCTGGGCGCTTGCATCCGAAGTATCATCAGGTCTATCAGAGCACTCCTTCTCTTGACATCTTCACCGCTCTCCTCATCTTCGAACCCTCTCTTGATGGACTCGGGTCTGCGGATCCTACGCTCCTCATCATCAAGGTTATCTTTCGTGCCCCTACCGAACCCTGGGGCCCTGGGAGCTCAGATCCCATTCGATTTCCTTGCAGCAGCGATGACATCGTTATCCGTAATCCCACCTGATTCACGAAGTGATCCTCGTCGCCGAATGGATATCCATAAGATTCATCCATCTGGGTATCAGGTACATCATGTCCTTTATCATCCTCTCGCGAAGACCCGTGGATGAAAACTGGCTGATTGGCGAACCATTCTGTTCTATCTTTTTGTTTTTTGTCCTTTCATTGGGGTAGATTCTCCGGCATCTGATTTGTTAAATGGACCGCCCCTAAGAGAGAACGAAACTTAGAAGCACATCTGCATTTCCTTCTTAGCTTGTTTGCTTCCCTGTCATACTATCTGGCCGCCGCAAGGTCATCATACATCTGTCATGCTTGCCACAGTCAACTCATGACGACAAATTTCCCAGCTAAAACGCCCGAACATTTTTTGACACCCGTCGGGCCCTCAACATGCACGAAGTTGCGAAGCATAAGATGGTTGTGTGTTCTGAAGTGCAGACCAATCAATGCCCCAAGTGCTTGACTGTTTTCTAGAATATGTCATCTGCCAAGCGTCATTTTCGAGCATCTCGTGACCGCCCATGTGCAGTGGATCGAGGCCCAGGAAACTCAGGAACTGCCTGGCTCCAGCCAGCTCGACATGTGGATCGGCAACGGCGCGGGGGACGCGCCCATGCAGCCGACGGAGCAGAGCAAGAGACCCAGAACGGAGGATCCCACGGCGAACCACAAGAAGCTCGTCGGCATGATGGAGAACTTGGACTACCGTCTGCGCCAGCTCGAAGGTGCCACGCCGTGCTTCTTTCTGCCTCTGGAGGGATGCGGACTGGCCCAAGCCATGCAGGCTGCAGCGGCCTACTACGACGGGCGCAGCCCCGGCAAGGGCAAACCGCATCCGGACAAGCATCGCAAGACTCTAGCAGCAGCCCTCGTGAAGTTTGCGGCAGAGCGCGAGTTGCAGCGACTTTCTCAGGACGAGCAAGCAGCCCTGGCCCAGACGGACAAGCTTCTTGCAGCAGCGCGCCGGCCGTCCCTCGCGGAGCAGCACGAGATGCTCAAGCTGATGTTCCCCCTCATGCACCGTCGGCCAGCGCCCGCTGTAGCGGAGGCATGAGTGTAGCGTTGTCTCTACGGTGTCACTGCGAGACGTGGACAGTTTGGACGCCTCAGAGCCTGTGAGTGAGCGTGAGTGAGAGTGAGTGTCATACTATCTAAACACGAGTGTCTTTTCTAACCTTTTTTGCTGGTTTCCCTCCGCTTTATTTGAGGCCCTCCATTCTCGGACCCCTTAAGATATAGTCCTAAACCCCAAGAAGCCCGAAGGATTCACTATATGGGGTTCTTCTTCTTCTTCTGTAAGCTTAATCCTCATGGGGTTCAGAAGTATAGGTACTACGTCGCCATACTACAGCTGGACCCGAACTGCCAATGCTACCTGCCATACCTGTATCTGAGCCGGCTTCCGCTTGGAATGGGTATCTATGCCACGTATGCGTGGACATCGAACGACGCTACCTTGTCTGTGTACATGATTTGTGCTACTTCAGTGTCTGCCGGGTTGATGTGGGGTTTGCTGCCTTCACGCAGCCTCCAAGCCTTTGATAGTGTACTTCTTCCATGGAAGGGCTCAGGGCCCCTCAGGGATACTCGGAAATTAAGTCTTTAAGTAAATCCTAACCGTGGGCTGCCTTCAGCCCCCCTCTCAATTCGCCCGCACCTTCCTGCGTAGCTTGTCAGTTCGGTCGCCCTGTCGCTCTTTGACAGCGGCACTGCTCCTGTTCCTGTCGTATCTGGCGCGCTGGCCATTTTATTGCTGCACCGCAGGTTGACGCACCTGCAGTCTTGGCAAAGTCCTTCTGGGGCAAAGTACCGACTGGTTTAAGACTTGGTTGTGAGCTTGCGAAGCTCCCGACCTAATCCTCATGCCCCAATGAAAGAAAGAAAGAAAGAAGAGGACAAAAGTTCCTTCGATGGCTATCCGGGGGAATGAACTAGTCACTGCGTGCACGTGTCCATTGCTTCAGCACCCACGCAGAAATGCAAATCCATGAGCACAACTTGATGCATCGTGGAGCTGCAAAGCACACACACAAACCCGGGTCTTGAAGGGCATGGCATGATCTGGCATGTCATGTTGAAGTGTGAACTCGACAACATCGCATGGTCGAGTGCCCCGTTCTTTCTTGCGCAGAGAGGACCGTCAAGTCGACTGCAGAAGAACATCGCCTAACAAGCCCAAACTCACGCGTTCATGCATTTGCATGACAAACCGCAAACCTCAGGAAACTGACTGGTCTTGAGCCAGCTTTGGACTTACAGCTGTCTTCTTGGGAGCCTGTCTTGGTTCCAAGCAACTCCTTTGCAACTCTGTCTCGCTGCGCATGAAGAGAGGCTCTCAAGAAAATAGGCGTAAGAAAGCAGCGGGCCAGAATGACTCAGTGATTCACGATCACTAGTTCGATGCTTCACTCCTTGGCAACGGCTCCCTTTACGCGCTGTGCCATGGGTTGGACACCTGTGCTTCTCCGACTTCGCCTGGCACCAGTACTGCTTCCTGGGATGACCGCGCTGTCTCTGACTTCGTCGAGACGAAGCGAATTAAATGATTGAGGAAAGACTGAAAGACCAAGCTTTGTGGACCTCGTCTCCTCAAATATTAAAGGAATTTATGGGCTCCTGTTCCGGGTCGCTTTGTCTGGAGGGTCCTGACGGTCCTGAAAGTATGCTTCTCTCTTCAGCACAGCATGGCAAGCATCAACCAAGCTAGGCTGGAAGACCCTACGACAAGTATGGACGTGTGCGTGGGCAGCAACTTCCTTCAGCATCGTCCGGGGTCATCTGATGCGTATCGCCTGTGACAGATTTTGGAAGGTCGCCCAGCAACATACCACATGGAAAGTATACCGGGATGTCAGGTTCGCTGCGGTGAGCACGCTATGTCTGGGTCTGTGAGTGGCCACAGACCAAAAGGACCAAAAGGCCGCCCCCTTCTGTCACCTGACTTTCAGGATGGCTATGTTAGACCGATGTTTGAGCTCATCCTATTTTCAGGCGCCGCAGATCCAAAAAAGAGGATGCATGAGGGAAATGCTGGGGCCACCGTGCCCCCAATGACGCCGGTTGCTGCAAACTCTTACGCTGGGGGGGTCCGAACCCTTTCAACGACCCACGGTTACTATTGCGCACTAGCGGTGGCAGCAATCTCTGTCTTTTGCGGCCGGGAGGGATCCCCCTCAAATGGAGAAGGCCATCTTCGTCTTGCTGCCCCCTCCGCACCCCCCAGCCGGACTCCGCACCTAGAAGACCAAGAAACAAACTTCTTTGAGGAAGTCTAGAGAAATGACTGCACAAGAAAAGTTCGAAAGGGTGCACTCAGGGAGCCAGATGTACCACGCCGCAACATTGTTGATCGACCCCGCCTCCGCTCGGCTGCGCTGGAGCCTGGTTCCGGGAGCAGGGAAACTCATCGTGGTAAGCTCATGTTCGGGTGTGATGCACTTTTGGTTTAGCAAGCTTGCGCACATGAGTTGTCCCATGTTGTCCATATATGGCAACTTACCTTAGAAATCAGCTGCGGGTGCAACGGTAGCAGGGGATGTCAGCTGCTTTGAGTGCTTTTGTGTGGCTTGCGGTTGAGGTCCATGCTGCCTCCAGGGTTTTCAGGTGGAGGTCGACTCAGAACTTCTCTACTGAGAGGCCGCAGGCTTGGGCTTTAAGGCTTTCGCACCTGGAGGCTATGAGAGTCCGAGAGTCCATGGGGTGACAAGCTTGGGACTGTTGCAGCTTGAATGGCCCTTTTTACAAGTAGCATGATGTCATGGCAGACCTTACCACCCTCCCTGCTTTGCGGGACAGAGCAGATTCCGGCCTCCATGCTTCGGGTCAGCGCAACTTCTCGTCCTTGCTCATCAACCGTCGACTGCACGATGCCTATGTTCTGCTGTTTCACCTTTCATCCAGGGTGTTTGTTCATGAGTAGGGTTGGCTTTCTAGGCTCGCGCCAGGCAGCAGCTCACTTTGCAACAAGACTTTGAAGCTTCTCCATCGGTACGCTGGTACCCATGGCATCATCATCATCATCATCATCATCATCATCATCATCACCATCACACACACACACACTTCATGTCAGGGTCAAAACAAAATCTTGGATGTTCTTAAGCAATGCGTGACGAATCCGAACATTCTGCAAGCATCGCCAGGACAGTGGCGGAGGGCAGTGAAAAGCCTCTGCATGACTTGCGCATTCAATTGCAGCCCGGCAACCATGTCGATGTAATTTCGGATGTGCTCCCTGTGACGGCCTTAGTTACCGCGAAAATCCTGCAAGATCTCTCTGACCTTTGTCTTTATGTGTTTGCTTAAGCAGGTCCCACACTGAACTTCTCTGCAGATAACGCCCTATATCAGCGACAAACCTTGCCCTTTGCAGCGGTGGCAGGTGCATCTACGAAGCTTGGGATCCTGCCATCTTGGATGGACCTGGCAAACAGCTTTTGGGGGGCTGCCGGGCTGCACGTCTGACCCAAAGTTGGACAGATCAAGCCACTGCGGACGCGGGTGCTGTGGCCAAAACGGCCTAAACCCAAGTCCTGTTTCACAGCAACCTGAACAAACGAAGCCATACCAAGCCACGATGTTTGCTGCAGCTTTCTGATGTCCCACCATCTGATTCCTCCAACCCCTTGGCCTCGTTCGTGTGGTTGGCCGAGAGCTAACAGCCGAGGTGGCCCGCGAAACGCTTCCTCACAAGAATCTTCTTAGCTGAGCATGGGAACTCCCGAACATGCCCGCTCGAAGTGAAGTTTATGGTCGCAGAACCTACTTCAGCTGTGACAATCGGCCATTTAACAAACAAGGTTGTTTAACACATCGAATGAGGGAAGAGCCGTCTAGCATTTCGTAGCATAAGCCGAGTCCAATGAGTACAAGCGGCCTTGAGACTGCATGGACCGTCCAAGCCGCTCGAGGTCGTAGGTGGCCTTTGCAGATTTTGCAGCCGTGCTTCGATATCCTTCAAGCGCAAGCCTGAATCATTGTACTTGTACGGTATACGTATACAATCGTAAACATCATACAGGACAGAACTCATATTTGTGACGTAGTATGCGCCCGTTAGAAGGGGCGTCTTGAGTCCGCGGCGGCGCCCTGTGATTTGCTTACGGCGTCTTCTTCGGGATCCTGTTTCTCCTCCAGAAATATGATTGGAATTCAAACAGAGCACGAGCCCTCGCGAGAGCAACAAGACCTCACCCACCCCTGCCATGCAGATCCTGCCCACAGAGGACGACGAAGAAGCGAAGGATTACAGGCACGATTGCTGTCATGGTGGCTACTACGACCAGCACATCGCTGGCAGTGTCCTTAGCAAAGATTCATGTCTGTTGGATGAGGGGGTTGCGGTCTGGACTCGCGTAGGTATAGCCCTATGCGGCAAGCACACGCTAATGCGGTGGACGGTCGGATCCTTCCTCGGGAGTTCGGAGACCTGGTGTGGCTTCTGCCAAGGCACTGACCAACCCGATATGACAAAGAGCAAGAACCTTGCACAACATCGATTGCGCGCTGAGCTGTGCCTAGACCCCGAAAGCAATGATGCAACGGACATTGATTTGAGCCACTTTAATGTTCATGCAATGCTCATGCGGCCAAATCCTGCCGCCTGGTGCTCTCCAGCCGCACTACGACAAGCAGTCAGGTGCAGCCAGGCAACACATAAATCAAGGAATGGACTGCCACTTCCTTCAGCACATGCAGCAGCACTTCGCACACGACCCAATGGCAATGTTAATAGCCCATGTAACTGGCAATACGACAGCAGGGCACCCATCGGATCGAGGTTCTGCTTTGGCTTTCGGAAGCCATTTTCTGAACACCTAGACTTTATCCTCCCGAACTGAACTTCAGATGGTTGAGAAAACAGACAATCGTGCGGTAGGCAGCAGTTTGGCGAAGGTGGCCATGTCATGTTGCTTCCAGAAACCGGATGTCACTTTCAGCTTCTGTGGCGCATCCTGAACAACTTCGCATCTTCTGTGATTCTGCGGGCGCATGGTGGGAGACAGTCGCAGCCGAGTTCCCCAGGGCAGGGCAGCTGGGTTTGCCATGCTGCCAAGTACAAAAGAACTGATCACGGCCCCCTATTTCGTCCAGGCACCCAGTCGTTCAGGAAGTTCCAAACATAGGGTTGGAGGCCAGCCCCGAGAATGACGTACCTGAACAGCTGACTTCTAGTACATGGAAGCTTCGAAAGCTTAGAACCTGACAGCTTTCATCTGCGCGCAGGCAGAAGTGAACGTCTCCAAAAAACAGATAAACTACCGTTTTGCGCGGGTGGGAGTGCGGGATCCCAGTCTCGTGCTTTGAAGATTTTCAGGCTTCTGCTTGTAAACCGTCCAACCATAATGAAAAGGCATATCAGGTGAAGTGCGTAATAGTGAAAAATGTAAATGTCTGCTTCTGTCATGTGCGCTCTGTCACCAAGGCGTATATACCCTCCAATCGGTGCTGGACTTCCAGAAACCCCCAAGTGAAGCCAGGCGTTTTACCCATTCCCATCATGACAAGTTCCGGAATGTTTCAGCACGAATGCCCTAGAATGCTTCGCTAAGGCCCACGCGCAAGCGTGACGAGGAGGTACAACAGGGGTACATTGGATTGATCTCTCGGCATGAGCATTGCGTAGGCTGTGATCACAAATCCTCAGTGTCAGGACACGAACTACAGCGGCCTGTGAACTGCGCTTTGATATGACAGAGCCTGTGGCTGAGTCCGCAAGGCCTCGCTAATGGCACCCTTGTGTGTGCTTAATGTCTGCTGGGTTGCAGTTCCTCTGCTGCTACACTGCTACTGTACACTGCCAAACAATCAGTGCAGTCCTACGCCTCTCTTGGTCCCCGCAGAGCTGCGAGCAACGAGAAGGATCAGGGTCCAGCAGTAAGACAGCACCCTCCTCAGATTTTCAGGGAAGCCCCCCATGATTCTTTCAAAGAGCATGGCACAGGGTCACATGGCCACGTGCGTTGATCCCCCAAATCCTGCTGTCCAATCTTGCATGAGAACCGGGGATCGGACAGATCGTGCAGTCTATGCCGCGCCAGACATGGTAGAACGGAGGGTTGTTCAAGGTGTATGACGTGAGCGAGCAATGTGAGTCATGGGAATGGCGCCGGCAATTTTTCTCAGCTACTCCCGCTTCCTGGACCAAAGCCGGGTTGCTTGATGGCTCGGGCACCAGGCACTGACCACCTCGATTGGCTTTCGGTGCACACTTGGCTCTCGAGGTGAGAAGGCATGTTGGGCACCTATGCTTGCGAGCTGCTTGATTTGCAGTGCCGAAGCAGCGCCAACTCCAGACACAAAAACACACCCAGCATCGGAGGCACAGAAACAACAACTTATGCGCAGGCCCACACACACCGGCGCCACACAGCTGTTACCGTATTACAGTACACTGCATTCCTTCCTGCACATGCTTCAGCTTCACAAGCACACAAGGAGAATGTTTCAGTCGATAAGAGAATCGGAAAAATCGTTTCGAGCGAAGCATGCCCTCTCACAGTCTCTGTCAGTCCCTCAGCTCTTCTAGCTCTTCTAGGTCTTCTAGCTCTGCTCTTTCGAACAAAAGGTGCATGCAGACAGGTGCGATCAGGCCAGCGCGCAACAGCGACAGATGAGACAGCGTTGACAACATTACCATCCTTCAGGTCTCGCTTAATACAAACCGTGCTCTCAGCAACCCCCCCCTAGATCATCACGAGCATCAGTGACTTCCCCAAGAGTGCACGACATGGGGCCTGCAACAGTCAGTACATTCAGAAACAGTCTCTGCGTGTGTCGATGCTCACAGCAGGATGACAGCAAGGAAATGCTCACAGCAAAATAACAACAAGGAAATGCTCACAGCAGTACGATAGCAAGGAAATGCTCACAGGAAATGCTCACAGCAGGACGGCAGCCAGGAACTGCTCACAGCAAGATGACAGCAAGGAAATGCTCAAAGCAAAATAACAACAAGGAAATGCTCACAGCAGGATGACAGCAAGGAGATGCTCATAGCAAAATAGCAACAAGGAAATGCTCACAGCAGGATGACAGCAAGGAATTGCTCACAGCAGAATAACAGCCAGGAGATGCTCACAGCAGGATGACAGCAAGGAAATGCTCGCGGCAGGATGGCAGCAAGGAAATGCTCACAGCAGAATGACGGCGAGGAAATGCTGAGAGCAGGATGGCCGCAAGGAAATGCTCACAGCAACATGACAGCAAGGAAATGCTCACAGCAAAATAACAACAAGGAAATGCTCACAGCAGGATGGCAGCCAGGAAATGCTCACAGCAGGATGGCAGCAAGGAAATGCCCACAGCAGGATGGCAGCAAGGAAATGCTCACAGCAGGATGGCAGCAAGGAAATGCTCGCGGCAGGAGGACAGCAAGGAAATGCTCACAGCAGGATGACGGCCAGGACATGCTCACAGCAGCAGGTCCAGCAAGGAAATGCCCACAGCAGGATGGCAGCAAGGAAATGCTCACAGCAAGATGACAGCAAGGAATTTCACAGCAAAAGAACAACAATGCTCAAAGGAAATGCACACAGCAGGATGGCAGCCAGGAAATGCTCACAGCAGGATGACAGCAAGGAGATGCTCACAGCAGGATGACAGCAAGGAAGTGCTCACAGCAGGATGACAGCAAGGAGATGCTCACAGCAGGATGACAGCAAGGAAATGCTCGCGGCAGGATGGCAGAAAGGAAATGCTCGCAGCAGAATGACAGCAAGGAAATGCTCACAGCAGGATGACAGCAAGGAGATGCTCACAGCAGGATGACAGCAAGGAGATGCTCGCGGCAGGATGGCAGCAAGGAACTGCTCACAGCAAGATGACAGCAAGGAAATGCTCAAAGCAAAATAACAACAAGGAAATGCTCACAGCAGTAGGATAGCAAGGAAATGCTCACAGGAAATGCTTATAGCAGGATGACAGCAAGGAAATGCCCACAGCAGGATGACAGCAAGGAAATGCTCACAGCAGGATGACCGCAAGGAAATCCTCACAGCAGGATGGCAGCATGGAAATCCTCACAGCAGGATGACAGCAAGGAAATGCTCAAAGCAGGATGACAGCAAGGAAATGCTCACAGCAGGATGACAGCAAGGAACCGCTCACGGCAGGACGACAGCAAGGAGATGCTCACAGCAGGATGACAGCAAGGAAATGCTCGCGGCAGGATGGCAGCAATGAAATGCTCACAGCAGAATGACGGCTGACGGCGAGGAAATTCTCACAGCAGCAGGTCCAGCAAGGAAATGCCCACAGCAGGATGGCAGCAAGGAAATGCTCACAGCAAGATGACAGCAAGGAAATGCTCACAGCAGGATGACAGCAAGGAAATGCTCACAGCAGGTTGACAGCAAGGAAATGCTCACAGCAGGATGACAGCAAGGAAATGCTCACAGCAGGATGACAGCAAGGAGATGCTCACAGCAGAATGACGGCGAGGAAATGCCCACAGCAGGATGGCAGCAAGGAAATGCTCATAGCAAGATGACAGCAAGGAAATGTTCACAGCAGAATAACAGCAAGGAAATGCTCACAGCAGTACGATCGCAAGGAAATGCTCACAGCAGGATGACAGCAGGGAAATGCTCACAGCAAGATGACAGCAAGGAAATGCTCACAGCAAAATAACAACAAGGAAATGCTCACAGCAGTACGATAGCAAGGAAATGCTCACAGGAAATGCTCACAGCAGGATGACAGCAAGAATAGGTCCAGCAAGGAAATGCCCACAGCAGGATGGCAGCAAGGAAATGCTCACAGCAGTACGATCGCAAGGAAATGCTCACAGCAGGATGACAGCAGGGAGATGCTCACAGCAGTACGATAGCAAGGGAATGCTCACAGGAAATGCTCACAGCAGGATGGCAGCCAGGAAATGCTCACAGCAGGATGACAGCAAGGAAATGCTCACAGTAGGATGACAGCAAGGAAATCCTCACAGCAGGATGACAGCAAGGAAATCCTCACAGCTGGATGACAGCAAGGAATTGCTCACGGCAGGATGACAGCAAGGAAATGCTCACAGCAGGATGACAGCAAGGAAATGCTCACGGCAGGATGACAGCAAGGAAATGCTCACGGCAGGATGACAGCAAGGAAATGCTCACAGCAGGATGACAGCAAGGAGATGCTCACAGCAGGATGACAGCAAGGAAATGCTCACAGCAGGATGACAGCAAGGAAATGCTCACAGCAGGATGATAGCAAGGAAATGCTCACAGCAGAACGACGGCGAGGAAATGCTCACAGCAGCAGGTCCAGCAAGGAAATGCCCACAGCAGGATGGCAGCAAGGAAATGCTCACAGCAAGATGACAGCAAGGAAATGCTCAAAGTAGGATGACAGCAAGGAAATGCTCACAGCAGGATGACAGCAAGAAAGCGCTCACGGCAGGACGACAGCAAGGAGATGCTCACAGCAGGATGACAGCAAGGAAATGCTCACGGCAGGATGGCAGCAAGGAAATGCTCACAGCAGAATGACGGCGAGGAAATTCTCACAGCAGCAGGTCCAGCAAGGAAATGCCCACAGCAGGATGGCAGCAAGGAAATGCTCACAGCAAGATGACAGCAAGGAAATGCTCACAGCAAAATAACAACAAGGAAATGCTCACAGCAGTACGATAGCAAGGAAATGCTCACAGGAAATGCTCACAGCAGGATGACAGCAAGGAAATGCTCACAGCAGGTTGACAGCAAGGAAATGCTCACAGCAGGATGACAGCAAGGAAATGCTCACAGCAGGATGACAGCAAGGAGATGCTCACAGCAGAATGACGGCGAGGAAATGCCCACAGCAGGATGGCAGCAAGGAAATGCTCATAGCAAGATGACAGCAAGGAAATGTTCACAGCAGAATAACAGCAAGGAAATGCTCACAGCAGTACGATCGCAAGGAAATGCTCACAGCAGGATGACAGCAGGGAAATGCTCACAGCAAGATGACAGCAAGGAAATGCTCACAGCAAAATAACAACAAGGAAATGCTCACAGCAGTACGATAGCAAGGAAATGCTCACAGGAAATGCTCACAGCAGGATGACAGCAAGAATAGGTCCAGCAAGGAAATGCCCACAGCAGGATGGCAGCAAGGAAATGCTCACAGCAGTACGATCGCAAGGAAATGCTCACAGCAGGATGACAGCAGGGAGATGCTCACAGCAGTACGATAGCAAGGGAATGCTCACAGGAAATGCTCACAGCAGGATGGCAGCCAGGAAATGCTCACAGCAGGATGACAGCAAGGAAATGCTCACAGTAGGATGACAGCAAGGAAATCCTCACAGCAGGATGACAGCAAGGAAATCCTCACAGCTGGATGACAGCAAGGAATTGCTCACGGCAGGATGACAGCAAGGAAATGCTCACAGCAGGATGACAGCAAGGAAATGCTCACGGCAGGATGACAGCAAGGAAATGCTCACGGCAGGATGACAGCAAGGAAATGCTCACAGCAGGATGACAGCAAGGAGATGCTCACAGCAGGATGACAGCAAGGAAATGCTCACAGCAGGATGACAGCAAGGAAATGCTCACAGCAGGATGATAGCAAGGAAATGCTCACAGCAGAACGGCGGCGAGGAAATGCTCACAGCAGCAGGTCCAGCAAGGAAATGCCCACAGCAGGATGGCAGCAAGGAAATGCTCACAGCAAGATGACAGCAAGGAAATGCTCACAGCAAGATGACAACAAGGAACTGCTCACAGCAGTACGATAGCAAGGAAATGCTCACAGGAAATGCTCACAGCAGGATGGCAGCCAGGAAATGCTCACAGCAGGATGACAGCAAGGAGATGCTCACAGCAGGATGACAGCAAGGAGATGCTCACAGCAGGATGACAGCAAGCAAATGCCCACAGCAGGATGACAGCAAGGAGATGCTCACAGCAGAACGACGTCGAGGAAATGCTCGCGGCACGTCCTCTTCACTGGTACCTACACTTGCATACGGCATACTTGGTCAGCAAAGTCGGCAGGGGAGTTCGCTGCCCCCATTTCACGGCCAGTGACTTGCTGCTCCACAAAGTAACAAGCATTTCCAGTCCAGTCCCAGTCCCATTGTCCCAACATTATCTCCAACCCAATTATGATACACCACCCCAACAGCAACTGCAATTCATGCCAGCGGACTTTGCATAGTCAAGGAGGTTCTCGAGTGTCAGCCTTACTTGCAAACAAAGACAAGACTTTTGCAGAGCGCTTGTCTCAGTAGGCGAGGTGTGTGCGCAACGGCTAATGTGGGCTCTCGGACCAAGGATCTTGAAAGAACTCCATTCAGGAGCAAAAGATGCCCTAAGTGCCCAAAAGCAGCTTCACATGGTGCACATCCGACACCTGCTCGAGGGCGTGGGCTGCTCTATGCTGCTCTTGCAACTTGCAGGCTGGGCGAGAAGTGCACTCTCGGCCCTCGCTCTTTGCCTTCAGTGTTTCCAGCTTCGGGTCCGGTGGATCTGAGTCTGGAGGCGGCTCTTGGAGCTGCGGAGGCTCCTGCGCTTGAGGGCTGACAAGCCTCATGGGGGATCAGAGGTAAGGCCTCCAACAGACGACAGTGACTCCACTGCTCCTGCAACAGTAGAACTCCTACCGCCACATGCCCGAACGCGAACCTAGCAGCAAGCCTTATGGTTCGCCGGCGCCTCCATGGGGTAGAGCCGATCGTCGGTTACAGCGGCCACCACAGGCTCGGTCTCTGGCGGCACCGGCGCTTCCTTCGGGGGGCAGGAGCTATGATGAGCTAGTCTGGCGGGTATCGAAGATGGGTCCTGAAGATCGATGTGTTATTGGTTGGAGATGGTGTTGCATGCCCCCTTGGCAACCCGAGCCCCTGCAAGAGAGCGGGATGGCACCTCTGAAGAAAACCTGCCGCTGGCAGCTGTCACGGCCTCGCCACATACTGCCCATGCTGCCATGCCAGGTCTCCAATCGCAACCCGACAGGAGTTGTTCTGCGATGTGTGACGCTTCACTACTTGAGACACTATTGAGACCACTTGAATGATGGGCCAGGAACCCTGTACACTTTTGCCCACAAGCGTGCATGCTCCTGTCTGCCCGCCTCGCTGAGATGTAACGATCCGCTCGGGCCAGTTGCTTGCGGCTCGCCAGGCTCCGTCTCGGGCGGCACTTGACGGTTGACGGTGGCCTCAAGCGAATCACAAGCATTCAGCGTGGTTGGGCCATTTCTTGGGTTTGGCAAACAAAAAGTGAGCAACCTGAGCGTCGGTTAAACCAGCTTTGCAATGCTGCAATGCTCGAAGCGGCTCTGCTGCGAGACGGCTTTTCGCAAATGTTCGCAGATCTTCCGCACACCGACACACCAAGCGGTCCAGAGCCGAACTACGAGGCGAGCATCATGAGCGTCTGTTTGCCGCTCCCGCGGCTTGTCGTTTGCAGCTCTGTGTGGAACTGCCAAAGTGCCATCATTTGGAGTGCTCCCAACAAGGCTCCCGAGTTGATTTAACAGAAGCCGGATTAGGCACCATATGAGCATCTTCTGGGACTGCTCTGGTCGGCTTCGTGGCAGCGCTTGTTGCGTTGGGGCCGGCCACGGCTTCTCTGCAAACTGCTCTCGGCCCCAAATAACTCCATCACTCAAAGCCAAGAGCTGCTTTTAGGGGGGCTGTTGTAACATTGCAGGGTCGCACCTCTGAAGAATACCCGCCGCCAGAGGACGTCAAGCCCTTCGCGCAGGGGGTTCAAGCACCAGGCCGATCATAGCTGTCACACACACAGCACATGGTTTGTGATTGGCATGCTGATTGCGCTCTCTGCTATAATCGTCCGAATCTACTGACTTACATGCCCATCTGGGACGCCTCGCTGTGATCTGTTCTGCGGCGCCTGATGGCGTTCCTGGCGAAGCCCCGGGCCATCTGCTCTTCCCTCGCATCTTCCCTATGCTCAACCACGCTCGTCACGCCTGGCATATCAGCTACTGTCAGGGTGACCCTTCGACCCGCTTCCCGCCTGATTCCGCGGATGATCTGATAGGCGGGGCCTGTTACAGCAGGTGCAATGCTTTGCAGTTTAGCTTCCCACCTTCCGCGGGCCCGGAACTCACAAACAACCCAAGGTGGGTCGGGCCGAGGCTTCATCTGAATCTCTGCTGTGGACATTTCGGATCGAATCCACAGCCTTCATCCTCATCCACCGCTTTGAAGCGATCGCTATGTGTGTACCTTAGGACTCCGGACAGGCATTCTGCAACACGTTCGGGGAACCCAGGACTTTTTAAGCACGGACTGAGGCTGCCGGCAACACCCAGGACTTAGAACATGAGCGCAGCCGGGAAAACTCCAACGCCGACACTGCCGGAACTACCCGCATCATCCGCATCCCAGACGCATGTGCTCAATTACACGGAGCAGCAGCATATCTGCCTGGCAAAAAGGGTCCGGGCAGGGCCCGGAAACCATGGAAACACTCTTGGCACACTTTGACACTCGATGCCCCTTCATGGGATTCATCACAATGACACCACGATGACACCACGCCTTCTCAGCCTCCTGTGCCAAGATGAGGTCGATAGCCCTCTGCCATATCTCCTTCAAACTGGAACTTCGGGCATGGAGTTCATGCGCAGGCCACAAGAATACGTATACGGCCTGCTTTTTTGGGAAGCAATCTGCGGAGTCTTCTGTCCCAGCACCATGATCCTCAAGCCCTGATCTCTGAGCCACATACTGAGAATTTGTCACTTGCATGTGGAAAGGACCACCCAGAACCGCAAGTGGACAAAGGCGTGGCGGGTCCTTGTGCGATGTGGCCACGTTGTCTTCCGACAGGAAGAGCTTCTGAAACTCTGGCACGGCCTGAACATCGCTGCACAGTGGCCAAGGCGCTGGGAGTCCATCGGGAAGAAGAGCGGCATGCCTGCCGCACTTCTTGGATGTAGCCACGGTGTCGTTTCACCCAGAACTCCTGAGAAAGGCATCTGGGATGATCTGAAGCAGGGGAATCCTGAGCAACCTGATGGTGCCATTTCACAGCCAAGAGTCTGAAAAGTACACGTACCAAGGTGCCGCAAAAGCAGAGTCCAAGCCGCGACGTTGCCTTTAAGGCAAGGGTACCCCTCCCCCCCCCCCCCCAGAAACGCCAGAGACAAACGTGAAGAGAGGAATTGAAGATGCTCCCAGGGGGATGCTCTGAGAGGGCAGATTTGAAAACTCCCGTTGCTCTATCAGAGCCCAAGCTTCCCATGCTGCCACTTCCAGGACGTGTAGATTGTCATGGCGACGAAAGGCACCGAGGCCACGATCACGAAGAGGAGGTCCAGCACAGAGAGTACCATCATCGTCTGGGTTTAGAGCAAAAAGGGGGAGTGGATTTTGGGCTGCATGGGACGTTCTGTTCCTCCGGTCTCATGAGCACACCAAATCTGCGTGTTCTGAGGGCCCGGGCTGTCCATTCCTGAGCTCAGCTTCGACAAGGGCTCTGCGCTCTCCATGCTGTTCCTTCTCTGCACCAAAGGCACCCAGTTCGTCGTGGCGCATTCAATGACGGGCTGGAAAGACAGACCTCGATTCAGAAGGGATTGGGGCTCCGTTGCCCCGGAAAACCTGCAATCCAGAATCCGCTACCGTCCGAGATAGACCTAAAACCCTCGTGCGTGCCAGATGCAGAACTTGTCGCCCTCGCATGGTATGCAGTTCAAAAAGATCATGTCATCGCGAAGGTGGACCAACAGCAGCAGCCTCAGATGAGTCCAGTCTTCGAGGTCTGAAAAGAGATTAGTAGAAGTTCAGTGAGGTTCAAGCCTCCAACATAGTGACAGTCAGCGAAGGTTCCAGGAGAGGTCGAACATGAGGCACAGTGTACTGTAACAGACATGGGAGAGGCCCCAGGCGCATCAGGGTGACGGAGACCACACCAAGAATGCCGCGTCGGGGGCTGATGTATCCGATGTCCCGCAGCCGGTTCCTTCAGCAAGCAGCTTGGCCAGCTACTACTGAGGGTGACCAAGAGTAGCTCCAAGAAGGACGAGAATTGAATAGGGACGATAATCATCGAGAATGCAACTTAAGGTCCTACAGAGTCCTACCAAGGCCGACTGATGTGCATCAGGTGTCAATGTGAGTGCTCTGCAGCCCAAGTGACTTGTGGTGCACACAATACACCATCATGGACACTGTCAGCACAGCCTAGGGGTGAGGATGTTAAGCGGTTCATCTGCTATGCCTAAGCGACAGTTGAAGCTGAGACGAGTTTGTCTTTCTGGGTGCAGGGTCCGAGATGCAACGACCACGAAGAAAGTCGCCCATTGCATAAGCCACTTCATGAAATAGGAGAGCCTTGGCCAGTAGCTGAGTCACGCTGCTGTTCGAGGGTTCATGCTAGGAAGACCACGGCACACGGGCAAAACATCGCACAGCTGGCGCAGGTACCAGCATGGTTGAATTCCGCTCATGTGTTTTCCGACGGGGCGCCCTTTTTCGAGCTCTGCAAGTGCGACCGGCGTGGTTGCTACTTCTGTATCAGCCTATATGATCGAATCCATGAAGAGGGTCAGCAGGTAACGCAGAGTATTAGAGCAAGGCCCACATCGTGCGTAGCAAGAAGACACTGTCGGAGCTCAGATCCCAGACGGACAGAAGCCCACGATTGATCAAGTTACTCTTGGAAAACACCTTTCTCCCCCTGGTCCAACAGGTGAACCACATGGCATTGGCAGAAGGCAATCGTTCCTCTTTCAGGGATGAAAAGCTGTTAAACAGCTTGGCGAGCTTAGCCAAGAGCCTGTGCCGAGGAAAGCACCAGGGCCACCATCGCAACCAGACACCCTCTCTGAACACTCACGTCGAACAACAAACACAAGAACTCCGAGCAACGCAACCCACCATTGTGAAGTAGAACCGAAATGACCCGAAGCGTTGCTTGGAAAAGAGCTGCAGAAAGGCGCGCTCGGGTCCAGGTCTGTCTTCGCCCGAAGCAAAAACCGGGACTACAACCTGTCTCAAGGAAACCAAGGAATGGAACTTCTTTGCCTGGCAGCTTGAATGCGCACTGCGGCCGAAGGATCGAGACGTCGCAGGCCGCAATACCTGGGTCAGTGCAAAACCGCCCACTTTGGGGCAGCTTCTGGGAATGCTCACAAGAGGGCTTGCCAGATGTTTGAGGCCGTGCTAAGCGCCATGCCCACGGTCCACAGCCAATCTTTTGTGAATCCTTGGGACGTGGCGGCACTGATGCAGTTCCGCATGTCAGAGGAAGCTCGGAAAGAACAACATGAAAAGCCCAAAGAGTGCCCAAGTGTCGAGTGTAGGGGAGCGGCATCAGGGAGACCGTCCATAGCCTTCCAGTAGCCAAAAGCCATGCCCCACTCTCAACAACATTGATGATACTCATATCATCCCGAGTGAAACCCCTTGCAATGTTAACAATAAACCCTGCCCCCATTCTTGCCAAACCCCGGTTGCGATGTCTCACATCGTGGAGTCGCCAATTGCCGCGCGATCAATTCCATGAACGTTTCGCCCGCTCAAAACAATAGCACGTGAGCATGAGCACGGAGCCCTTAAGACCTCAAAATGCCCAAAATGCCCCCCCCCCCCCCCCCCCCCGCACTCCCCTAGGCCATATGCAAAATGCGCCCCCCCCCCCCTGGGCCATTTGCAGGTTGGAGGGGCGTCTGCAGCGATGTGAGCATGACAATCACCATCCTGAACTCTCCGTGGTCGGACTCCGCGAGGCGGCCTCTAACGAACCATGGAAAGCTGAATTTATCGGAAGCTGAAGGTGCGCTGGCCGCTCTGGGATGCTTTAGCCATACTTTTGGCTCTTGCGATGTACTTGAGCTGTGAGGGGGTAAGGGTGAGACTTGTGAAGGTGCCAAGCGGCTCATGTTGCGTGCTTGTGAGGGGTCAACTGAGGGCTTTCCAGCATTCTATACGGGTCTATACGGCATGATGAGGCATCCAAGCTCAGCTCTTCGGCGAGCATGGAAGCTTCTGGAAGCAGACGCCAGCCCCGCACACCGGTGTATCACCCGTTCAAGGGAGAAACCTTCCGAAAACTGTAGCTCCAGCCTAGCCATGAGGAGGATTGTCCCGTGTGGAGCAGCCGTTGCTGGAGCGCCGTGTGCTCCATGTCCATGGATCCTTGAGTTAGCTGTGGATGCTCACCCACTGACCCAAACAACTCACTTCTTCTACCGCCCCCCTCCTGACGCTTGTACCAAGTCACACTCAGCCGTTCAGTATAACCGAATTTGGGTACTTTGGTTTTTTGACTGAACTATGGATTGCTGTGGGTTTTGGCGGTGGTTGTGATTTGCCTTTGTCCTTGGGGTTGTTGTGCGATGCTCAGAGGTGCTTGCATGCTTTTTCAGGCTGTTTGAGACATGGGGAAAAGGTGGTGGGTATTGGGCTAAGGCGGCGCTTTCGTAGCTTGTGAGTCAGGACTGTGGAGAAACTACGGTCGTAATTCTATCTTTTGGCTTGGGTCACATCTATTCAAACCCCGAACCGTTGATTACTATGAATTACTATAGGTACCTTGTGAAGCAATCGCAGCCATTCACAGAACACATGAGAGAAAATGATGCTCAAAGCCTTGAGCCGAGCCGCGGAGCGAACGAACCAAGGCTGGAAGGAACCCCTCAGATCCCAGATTTGTGTGGCGTCTTTGTCTGTAGTTCTCAATTAGCTCTTATCTAAGACCTGTATCGTCAGTCTCAGCAGATCGGCTCAGTTGATGTATGGTCGCATGTCACGTCCAGACATCTTTCGATTCTCCCCTGGCAACTTGGGAAAATGCCTTGCAACAGGGAATGATTGCCCACCCACTTCCAAAATGCCTTCAGCCTGTTTTGCGCCCAGTCGCGAACACCAGCGCCAAAAGGCCCAAGAAGGGCCCCATCCAGGCAAGTGCAACGTCCAGGCCCCCGCAGGAATAGCACTCGCCTTGAAAAGGCTGCTGAGATGCGTTTTTTTTTGCATCATGGACTAGCTTTGCATTCCAGGATCCCGGTACAAGCAACACCCTCCACCGAACCCGCACAGACAAAGACTCCGTATGCTGGTGCTGCTTGCTGCTTGCGACACCCCTTACAAGAGTCTTGCAAGTCCAGTCCGGCGCAATCTCCGGCATGATCGGCTACCCGGCTAGCAGCTAGCACTGGCTACACGTAGCCACGTTCAGCTGGCGGGCTCTGATGCGCAAAAGCATCTGTATGGCAGCGCCCGCAGCGGATCGATGAAGGATCGCGCGCATCTTCGCAGAGGTTTGGATCTCAGCAGGGCTTAGACAGCTACTTGTTAAAGTTTAGACATGTTGAAATACGTTGAAACAAGACAGAGTGACAGCAACCTTAGAAGGCATCAGCAGTTAGGTGCCCTGCCGACTGCATCTCCTGCAACGCAGGGAAGCCGGGGGAGAATGCTACATGCCGGTGCCACATGAACGTAGATGTGGTATCGGTACGATGGACATGGTGACTGCAGCAAGATTCAGGGCAAACTGAGGAAGCACGTGGTGATCATGCCCGAATCGTGCCCTGCGCTCTCTCCACATGTCCCACGTCGTCCTTTGAGGCACGCGTGAGATGGGAAACAAGGCCAGAAGACGAGCCTGAACCAAGCGCTTTCTCTCCGAATCGAAGGGGCCGCAAGGGCGGGGGCTTGCCGTTCGACATGCCACAACGACTGTCTACTGCTTTGAGAAGGTCTGGCAGGTCGTGCCTGTCGGGGGTCCAGTATCCATGTGCGGAGTAGGGTTGGATCGGCCCGCCCTCGCCTCACACAACTCACACGGGCCCACGCTTCATCAAAACGACTGTTCATGCTGTCAAGGGGATTGGTAGTTTAGCAGGTGCCTGAAGCTAGGGTCAGGAGGCAATGACTGCTACTGCAACCACCTGGGCAAGTTGCAAATGGCTCCGTCTGGACAGGCTCGACAAACACCGTGGCTGAGGGCAAGCTCCCAATCCTGTGATGATGCAATGTTCGTTCGGAATGTTTGGGGACATGGGGTCACTTGCTGTCTGGTTTTTAGGTAGCAGGTGTCACTGAGTCACTGGAGGCAGCCAGGCAGCCACTGTACATGATCAATCTGAGACTTCTGAAGTTGAAGTGAAGGTCACAGCTCTGTTTCTGTTTGGGCTTGGCTTGAGTTGAAGCAAGCTTCGGCCCGGATGTTGGTGCGGAAATAGCCTGGCATGCAATCACACGAGCTGATGCTCGTGGCGCCCGTGACGTTCGTCGTCTCATGCACGGGGCAGGCCGTGCAAGCACCTGTCTCCGTCCAATCGACATGCAAGCTTCCCTCGACACTCCTATCGAGCTTCTCCGCAATTTCCCCCCACCCTGACTGGACATCGCAGCCTACGCAGCCTACGCCCAAAAAACTCTGCGCCGCCAACCTGCGCCCGGGAGTCCCATGTAGAAGCCGATGCCGCACTCGTTGCAGGACAAGGCCGGGCCCACGCCACCTGGGAGTACTTAACATATACTTAACATCCCCTCTCAAAAATCTTTGGATGTTGGATGCCTTTGCTTTGCGGAGTTTGGGGGTGCCCCCCAGGAAGGCTGGTCGAAAGAATGCGGAAGATTTATTCAATCTATGTTAGCGGAGGGACTTTTAACTGTCTGAGGGTTCGTTCTATCGGTCACGGAAGTGTCCACCAGCCGACCTCCCGATTGAAACCCATGGCTACCAAGCTGCTCTTGTACGTGCCTGGGACGCACTGAACGCAACCTGTGCCTGGAGGGATGCTTCAGGGGGGGGGGGGAAGAGGTCAAGACAAGAGGGTATCCTTCTCCTGCGCTACACCCAAAGGCTGCGAGAAGCCTCCCTGCAATAGGGATACTCTAGGTTGCGAGGTCTCTGTGGGAGAGTACTCTGCATGCAGATTCTGCAATTCCAGGATACTATACTCTGCGGGATGCTCTGCGGGGAGGAGAACCGCAAACGGCCCCGGCCGTGGGTGTACCAAACAGGTACAATCCATGCGCTGCAGCCTGACCAACCCTGAGCCAAAAGAGGCCCGGTGAAGAAAAATTGTACCAGCGCAGCCAGCTGTCCTCGCTTTTGGATGTCTGGTTCCCCAACTGCGAAACTGTCCTAGCTTCTGGACCTTGGTGCGAAACTGTCATCGCTTTGGGACTTCTTGGCTCATATGGTCCCTCACTGTTTGGGTCGCATTTCGCGAACACAGAAACCAAACGAGCGTGGCCACACCGGCCCCTAGGCGAGAGCGGAATTTTCGTCCAATATGCGGCTTGGAGAAAAATTCGTGCGGTCTGGGTTTTGGAGGAAGAAGGCACGCAAAAGCGCACACATCTCACGAATCCGACCCGAACTTCAGACAAAGCTTCAACACCAAACCAGTGCCTCCAAAGTCCTTTCTGAAAAGCGCCTGACGGCTGCCTCCAAGCTGCCTGAGAAGCTACTTCTCCTCTCACCGGCCGGGCAGGGTTTCAGCCGCACCGCTTGCCACTCCCTCATCGGATGGCACTTGCTTCTTTGTGGTGCTTCCGGAAGGGCTGGCCGGCGTTGCCCTTTAAAAGAGTTTATGAAGGAGGATTCAGGGTTGGAAGAGTGTAGCTGCTTATCGAAGATTGAGTCATACGTTGGGACCATGAAGGCATCAGCTCCACTGAGCACGTGTTACCCAGCTGCAGCTCTCAGATTAGCGAAATTCCTGGATGGGAGGGGGGAGGGGGGGCAACAAAGTAGATGCAAATGGCGCGCCGCCTCGACAGGGCGGACAGATTCTGAGGACGATTGCAGGTCTGGTTCAGCCTGACAAGCGCAGAAGGCGTTTCATGGCTTGCTCTTGCGAATGCGAACCATGTTCGATATGCCTGGGGAAGGCTGATCGCTCACGAAAGATTGAGTGGTGTAGGCGGCGTAGGCTTCATTCTTGCTACTGTGCACCTGCAGGACGAATTGGTGCTTTGTGTTCTGTGGGCGCTTGGCATTTGTGATTGGTGCGAAATCCCTCCGATTCAACTCAAAGATGCTCATTCCTTTTGCAGTTGTGAGTAGCCCTGTAGCCTTTCTGATGTTATCCTGCTGCCTGCGTCCGGAAAGACGCGCCTTGCATGAGTCAAGTCACATACAGCCCTGAAACCCTGGCAAAGGCGACTCTGACGGCCTCTCGAGAATGCTGCAGTCAAGCCTGAATTGCGGCTTCGCTGTCGGAAGAACTGGGTCAGGCACAACAAGCTGCCAAGGAACCCATGCACCAGCAGGGTTCGGCGCATTTACCGAATAGCCGGAAGCTTTCAATGGCTATGTGAAGGAGAAGGCTTATGCAGATGAGTAGCTCGTAGAAGACTGAAAAGCCCACAGGGAGTTGCGACAACTGCAGTGCCAACCTGAGAAAGGTCGCATGGCTACAAGCCCGATGCTTCGAGTTTGTTGCGTTGTCAGAATGGCGTTTAAGTCGAAAGTTGCCAGGGCCATGTTCCACTTCTGGGAGCTTGCACGCAAACTCCCTTCTCACAAAGAACACCGCACCGCCTTCAGTAACCCGAACCAGCAGCCGCAGATACCCAGCCTTTCCCCCAAATCCGTCCATTAAGCCCCTGAGCATCCTTCAGCTCCCCCGAAGCACCCGTGCGGGCCCAAGCGCCTCTCCAGGTCCAAACTCTCACCTTCCTGCAGCCGGCGACCCTCATCGACCTCCACCGTCTCGTTGTAGTATTCTTGGCTCACTTAGGCTCTCAAGATCTCTCAAGTGTTCTAACCGGCAGAAGTCCGGGTGGCCAAAAAGGCATGTTGTGCAACCAAGCAGGGGTGCCAACAGGCCCAACGGCACCTTGCGGCCTTCGTGGCCGTGCTGAAAAGTCTGTGCTGCTTTTATTTTCGGTTTCGCGGAGTTGCTGCCCAGCATCCGCCTGACACCGCTGCACCGAAGAGGTTTTGATCCTCGACGCGGCAGCGGACCTCTGTGTCCTCCCGCATGGGCGACGAGCGTGTCTCTTCGCTATTCAACAAAAAGCTGGCAATTCTAGAAATGCACCCCAGCATACCCGAGCCAACGCATGCGGCCGTAGACTATTTATGCAGATGAACACATCAGCCTGTGGGGTTGTATAGTGGCTGCTGGGAGCTTCGTTACCGAGCAATAAGGAATCTGCGAGCTGATTCTTGGTAGCCAGCTTGCTGAGTGAATGTTTGTCTGACGAGGTTTTGAGCGCAACCCAGCGCAGCCTCACAAAGAAACGGATGAAACCATTCCTTCAAAAGGGCGGAGAATCCTGGTGGCTGATGACCTGGCAAGGAACGATGTGTGTGGGCTGTCCAAGATCTTCCGCAAGGGACCTCGGGTTTGCGAGAATCGGTGCCACCGTGAAAAGCTTCAGGCTTGCAAGGCATTTGGCACTAAAACACCCAGCCCCGTGAGTGTGGAAAGCGGTGATTCGCCGCGGTTCACCTACATGGAGGTTTCCGGAATAGGGGGGGGGGGGGGGGGGGGGGGGGGTACCCGTTTTGGGGGGTTCCGATAATTGGGGATTATGTAGTCAATTATAGTGTTTGGGGGTGTATATTTGGGTACTCCGTGTTCTGGGAAATGTCCAGACATGAGCAAGGCACAGGTCCGGCACAGCCTGGGTATTTGCACCGAAGGTCTCCAGTTGCACCACCTGAACTCGATTCAGACTTGGGCATGGTCCCCCTGTCCTGAATAGGAATCATAGTACCCCCTATTATGCAAGGACTGTTAGTATAAGGGCGAACATCCCAAGAACCCGAACTGTAACCGGCAATATGACAGGTAACGGGTCACGGTCTGCGTAACTGCTGTCAGGCCACCATGTTGCCGTTCGCTTGGGTGCCGAAGTGCTGCCCTTCAATGGTGACATCTAGCGCTCCCACTTCGAACTCGTGGCTGCGTGTGATCCTTGGTTCCGGGCTTCGGTGCTTCCTTTCACTGCTTCCCCCTTGAAAGATCTTATGCAAGCCCAGCATGTCAGGCACCGCGAGGCATTGGGCAACGCCCTCATGAAGCACGTGACATATGCTACGCATGCCACTTGCTTGACTCGAGTTGCTGAAGGATCCGCGGCTGATTGATTTGAAGTGCACCCTCAACGATGTTTGTAGAAGTAGCATTGGGCCCACTTTGCACCTCAGATCATGCTCACGCAAGTGCATGTGGGGCTTTACCTTACGCCGTGCTCATCCTTATTCTCCAAAAGGAAAACTTGTGCCTGCGCATGGAAGTGGCATAGATATTCGACTGAGCCCCAAGTTGTGAGATGTTGAAGTTCTGGTTGCGGAAGCACTGGATGGTGTTGTTGGCTGTGCGCACTGCCTGCTCCAGGCCAACATGGACTCCGGCATAAAACCAAGATGGCAACGTCAACTTGGTCCAAAGTTGCCAAGGGGTCATCCTGAATATCTGACTCCCGAAGTCCAGTCACGTCCAGTCCTCAAGCCCCCCGCCCCCCGGAGCCTGAGAGCAAAGCGGTTGATACCCAACCCCAGGATTTGAGACGTCTGCCGCCACTTCGGTCAATACTGTCGCCCACACCTTCACACTCCAGGGTCGTTTCAAGAAGAAGCGGGAGCAGAGTAAAGTGTGTGTATGTGTGTATATGTGTGTGTGTTTCATGTGGGGCATGAGCTCCACCAGCAAGACGCATCTCTGCAATAGCTCTAAGCCCAGGCTTCAGTCCTGTGCCCTCGACGCTCCCTCTGCTATGACGAACTCATATGTCCGTGGTTTCCGTGGTTGGGGGGCGTTTTCCACCTCGCAGTCATTTTAAATCGGGGCCGTGTCAATTCAAACGCCTTTAGTGACTTTAGTGTTGAGTATTCTGCAAGCACCGCTTTCAGCACCTGGCTGGCTGGACTGACCGCACTGCAGGGTTAAGGATTCCTGGCTAACTTGACTTGCCGGCAGGATGTGCTGGAGAAGTGGAAGCAGCGGTATGTGGCTCAACGGGGGGTAGCCCAGGGAGGGCACTTTCTTTTCTCTTTCTTTCGTTCGTGCTGATGCTCATGATGCTTGGGCACCGGCCCAGCTGATGCTCATGATGCTCGGGTACCTGCCTCAGCTGATTGAAGGCCTTCCGAGCTGATGCTCATGATGCGCGGGCATCTGGGGCATCATCATGCTTGGGAGCCGGCCCTAGCTGATGCTGATGATGAACGGGCACCTGCCTCAGTTGATTGAAGGCCTTCCCGGCTGATGCTAGCTAGCATCATGAGCATGGGTTAGTCAGCTGAGGCAAGAGCCCGAGCATCATGAGCCAACAATATTAGCTGGGGCCATTGCCCGGCATCATGAGCATCAGCTGGGAAGGCCTTCAATCAGCTCAGGCAAAAGCCCGAGCATCATGAGCATCAGCCAGGGCAGCTAGGGCAGATGCCCGCACATCATGAGCATCACCTGGCAAGCTGAGGCAAGAGCCCGAGCATCAGGAGCATCGGCTAGGGCAGCTAGCGCAGATGCTCGCGCATCATGAGCATCAGCCGGGAAGGCCTTCAGCTGAGGCATGTGACTGAACATCATGAGAGGTGCCGAGCATCATGGAAGAGGTGTGCGAGCACCATGAGCATCAGCTAGCAAGGCCCTTCGGCCAGGCCCCCAACCTGGTTCAGGGCCTGTTTAGCTGATGTCCAGCTCAAACGGAGGCTCCAGCCACACGGGGAGGGAGGGAGGGAGGGAGGGAGGGAGGGAGAGAGATAGAGAGAGAGAGAGAGGGAGAGAGAGAGAGAGAGAGCGAGGGAGAAAAAAAAGCTAGAGAGTCGCCCTCAACTGCTTTGCGCGAACTAGCTGGAAGTCCCCACAACCGATGGCATGAAGCCAATAGACTTTTGCGCACATGCCAACTGCTTGAGGGTCTTTCAGCGCGTTCCTTCACCTCCCACCACCTGACAGCCAGCATCTGGACACGTGCACACGGTCGGCGTGAAGCCGCAAGCCGCTCCGGCTTGCTGCCCCACAAAACACTCACTGCCACTGCAGGTAGAACACTTTCTGTTGTTTTTGTTTTCTCTCTCTTTCTCTCCCTCTCTCTCTCGCTCTCTCTCTCTCTCTGTCTGTCTGTCTGTTCTTTTTCTTCTGCTGGGCATGAGGAGACCCAAGGGCCCCCCCGGCCCTCTCTCTCTCTCTCTCTCTTCCCGAATTTAACTCCGTGCGCGCGAGCCTGAAGGTATCCCTGCGAAACGTTCGCCCACGGAAGGTCTCCATCTGAGATGGCTTGCAGGTTGGGGTCTTCACGGGACATTCACCGGATACAGGAGCATGACACTTACCATGGCTGCTTCCGCGCGCATGACTCTGGAAGCCCACTCTCACAAAACGTATCTAGGGTCGCAGCCAACTAGCACCAGGAAGGGCTCAGAGGACGACATGTCCTGGACTGGCTGCGTCAGGCCTGTTGGGCGGCGCCGTTTCACATGCAGGAATCAAGAGAGATTGTTTTTCATTCTCTGTTCCATTCTCTTAATTACACTCCTTGCAAGCCCCGGCTATGCCGCAGCTAGGCCCGGCTCACCTCCAACGGTCGGCTGCTCGGGACGCAAGGACCCGGGTGGCCCGAAAGCAGCGCAGTATCTGCTCGCCAAGAAGCCTCGGCTTGCCGAGACGGCTATGGCTGTCAGATGGTCGAGAAGTGTCGAGACTTTCCATGTGCTTGGTGGTGTTTCGTCACAGTTTACGTGGCTTTGTAAGACATGCGACAGTCACAAGGCTGCCTTGTGCTGAGGTAGGAGGCATGTATACATCACAGCAATTTCGAGCCTGACTTTGCTTTCATGTTCAACACACTTAGAGGCTTCTTCTACCTTTAGTATTAGCAACCAGTACTGCCGATGGGCGTTCATTGGTTTATCCTCAGGTTTATCCTCGATGGAACTGGGATGTTGACAGAGCCGTCAAGCGCTTTCATGCTGCAAACCAAGGGGCCGCCACGGAGCACGAGGCAGAGTCCAAGCAGAGCGTCGACTCAGGCAAGGCACCATGTGAACTTACAGCGTTAAAGGGGTGGTACTTCAACTTCAAGGAGTGCAGCGTAGTCAAGCAGGTCAAGGATGAAACCATGGGCTGAAGCAATGGCATAAGAAGTACATGCGTGCAACGATAGACACCAGAGCACCGAAAGACGTTCGACCTTCCAAACCACTTCATCACCCCACGGCAACTCCTAAAACCGAGCGTTGAACCTTGGAATTTGGATCGACTCGCCTTTCCTGGAGTCATACTACTTCAGCAGCTTAGTCCCATCATACAACTTTAGCCCCTAGCGCCAGTCTTAGAGTCTACCCTCTTCTTAAGCCTTGCAAAACTTCCGCCTGTGGGTTCGATGCTGCAGCTCAGGGTGCCGGCTGAGATGGCCACCTGTGTCTTGTATGTGCCAGGGTAACTTGCCTTGAGATTCTGGGGGGTTCATCCCTTGAGGCTACGGGGTGGCAGAGTCTCGGAGTGAGTGGAGCCTTTGTGGACAAATCCTCCACAACTCATGAGGACTGGTGTTGTTGTATCCCATGGCCCTGGTATTGCAGCGACTAGGGTCGAAGCGTCTTGGGAGTTGAAGCATTGAAGCTGAGCTGCCAAGTCGGAGCACAGGCTTTCTTGACCAGCATCCAGAAGGGCTTGAAGCGCGGGCTCTTGGCATTCCTCTGACTGTCGTCAGGAGGTGTGGGGGTGTGGGAACTCAAGGTTCGGCCTCTTCAAAAGACGTAGCGTGGGGGACACATGGTGCTCTACTTGGTCGCTCTTGACTCAGCCGTGCTCTGCAACAGCCTGGGTGTGCTTGTGGAACTATTGCGGCCGTAGCGGCCGACGTTGTGCAGTTTGCCGGGATGCCGGCAATGAAGATTTCCGCACTCACAGGCTCAGTTGTGAACTGAGCCGGCACCAACAAGTTTGTCCTGCCAAAATCTCGGAGCTACTAGCGGGTCGAAGATCGGATTGTAAAGTTAAGCTTCGGCAAACACAGGAGCGTACATGGGCAGTGAAGGCATTCCCATTTTCACTCCAGCCAGAAGGTCCGGCCCTACAATCCCCGGACCAAACATAATTACCCAAGCTCTGAGTGTCCGAGCCAAGCCACCCTGACACGGTGATCACGGTGGTTTGCACGATGGAGATGGTGTTGTTGACCATGTCCGTCTCCTTGGAGATGGCTGCCGACTACTTATTCAGTCTCCCACATGTGTGCTCTTTGCATTCCAACAGGTGATACTGCCACCATGACCACCACCAACCCACCATCAACGTCATTACCAGAACCAGCACCAACAGCACGACACTGCATCCATGTCAGCTGCGCGCAGGCCAGGCGTCGATCGAGACCACTGTTGGCGGTTCAAAGCTCACCTTTGAGGCACTGCCGCTGTCACTTCCGGTTAACGTGATTCAGCACTTTCACTTCTAACAAAGCTGCCCATTTTTTCACAGCGAAGTATTTTCAGTTCCACTTGGCTTCGTGATAGCACACTTGTAGAAACTCGCCACTGACAGATGCTTTCTTCACTTATGACTGATATGGCGTATGCGTTGGAGGATTTCCCTGACTTCGGACCATGCCGCAACGAAGACCGTGCGGACATCCAACGTCGGGAAATTGCTGCCAGGTGGAGGTCGCACTTGGACCGTGATGGTCAGCCTTAACACAAGTCGCAAGCTAGTTTTTTGTTCCGTGGTAAGCTCCGAGAGAATTAGCCCTTTTTGGGAATGGTCCCCCCCATCTGTCCTCTGTTCCTCAACATGCATGTTAGTAATTGTCAGTAGCGACCGGTCTTCAGGCTCAAGACTTCGCTAGCGTCCTGGCACGATGCCCAGAACCTCCCTGTTGATCCCCGGTCAAGCTTGCAAAGGAAGCAGCCCGCTACCCAGCCCAACAATGTTGGCGGCCGTCAGGTTGTGGCGTGTCCTGCCACGCCAAATTTGGAGCAGTGAGGAGGGTTTACAAGAGTGTTTGGGGTCTGCATGGTGAGGTGCCAAGCTTCTGAAGCCAGCTAGTACTTAACATTCGGAGAGGTGCCCACATCTCAGCACCGGAATCTTAAGGGACTGCGGCCTTTCGAGGAGGTTCTCCGTGTAGTTCTCCGAGTTTATCGCGGTCAGGAGCTGGGTAAAGGGACCAATGCGGAGCCCGAGTATGGCAGCCTGCGAGGTACGCTTTGGCCTTCGACTTCCTGACCTTTTCCCTATTTTTTGTTCAAAAGTATTTTTGATAAGTTTGGGGTCTCTGTGAGCATCGGAAGCTTCATGCGCATGCATTCACCCATCACAAAAATGCTTGCCATTCCGGGACTATTTCCGAAAATCATGCGTGACCACGAGTGTTAACAATTTATCTAGCCCATGTAAATCTATGGGTTCCCAACTCCTGGTCCTAGAATCCCGGCCTCCATGCCGCGAGGTGTGGAAATGACAAAGTCGGCCGAAGAAGATGCATCTGCGGCAAGCATCGTGGGAATGTTGGTGGACTCGAGGCGAACGTCCAGAACACCTGTTAAGCAGCATGATGCGGTTTCATGATGGAGCTCCAGTTCTCTTCAGCTGTACTGTGACCCAAAGTTCAACGCGTGTTTCCATTCCGTTGAGCATGTGGCTCAAGGAGAAAGCTGCGCCACGTTGCCGATGCTAGTCTGTTCTAGGATTTCTCTTGCACCAAGAAGCTCAATTCACATGGACTCGAGTCTTGGATTTGAAGGTTTCCCTCCAAGCGGCCCCGCCTACCACGATGTCCAGGATGTAGTCCTGTGGTGGAGATTGGCCTTGGCTGGCTCAGAGACAGGGCCTTTCGAATCCCGGCCTATCTCACAACGCGCTGCAGGTCCTACAGTAGCAAGACAGCGTCGGATTTCGGCGGTTTGCTATGTCGCACTGTTAAGACATTGTTAAGGCATGGCTCCTGGCTGTGGCGGATGAACGGTGAGCCGCACCTGACAGGCAACAGCTAGAAGCAATCCGGTTTCGGCGGCCCAGTGGTGTGGAGGAATAGTTTTGGACACCGATGTCTGGTTTCGGAAAACATGTTTCCCGAAGGCTCCCCTTGAACTCTACAAAAACTTCGACCCAGCTGCAGGCCGGATGCAGAGCAACTTGGTCGAGCTGTGCATTCAGAAGCAGTTGCATCGACAGCACGGGCGAAAACGCGCTTGATGATAAGGCAAGGTCAAACAGAACCCACTAAGCTGGAATTGTTCCCAAAGGGCAGGTGGCCTGGCTCACGTGGCTGCGGGGTACTTCTGGTGGGAGGAAGCCCATCGAGTCTGGGAGGGGCTGCGCCAGGATCTGAACCTGTCAGGGCCAAAACTGTGCCTTCATTCTCCAGGTTTTCCGTTTCCAAACCACGAACCCTCTTTGCCATCTTCCAAAAGGGAGTGGTGTTAACTTTCCCGAATATCCAGGAAGCCATCCTACACCCCAGCCCCCACTCCATTCCTCCTGAGTTGATTGTGTTCTGTTTGGGGAGTTTGGTATTTCGGGGGCATTTTTGTTGTGATGGAACCTGAAGATTCTTGAATTGCGACGCCCACATCTGTCACCAGACCTCTGCGCCTTTGTTCTAAGGGAAGTGCTGAAGCATATTGAAGCGAAAGCTGACAGTCTAGAAAGCCTGAAGTCCGGTCCGAAATCCTCTGAAGGATTCAATGAAGTTCGAGTGGCGTTCAGTGTTTCAGGAGTTTGCGGCCGAGAAGCCGGATGGTCGATTGATGCGCTTGCAAAGGCACTTTGCGTCATGGCACTCACCTCAATCCTGCAACACTAGGATGACCCAGACAGGTACTTACTTTGAAGTAAGTTTAAATCAGCCACGTACATGAACGCACTCCTGAAAAGGGCTTCGATCTCGCTTGCACCACAGAGGTCCCGGACGTACTCCTTGAATGGGGGAACATGTTCGGCAACATATTGCAACAGAAGCTGAGAGTTGCTTGGGGCAGCTTGGGAAGTCGTAATTAATGAAGTTTTCGATCCGACCATCCAGTTCCGTCACGACCTGTTCACCAAGGAGTGGCATTGGCCAAGCAGCTGCGTCCAAGATGAGCTGGTAACGGCGTAGCGAAGGATCAAACCTCAAAGAAGTCGGTCAGAGACTTTCAAGTTCCGTTTCGGTTAACCTTTCGCCATGTTTCACTAGGATGTTTTCACGAAAGGCCCCGAAGACGCCCCAAAGAGTCAATTAATGCTGGCCTCAGTGGCACTGGAAGAAAGGCGGCCTCCATGGAAACCTGCACCTGAGACACGTTCGCCGACACATTCGTGGAGTTGTCCACGGACGTGGTGCGGGTAGTGCATAAAGCCTGCCACGCATGGGCAGGATTTGAACTCTCGAACTCTGGCCGGCATGTTACGGGACCATGCTTGTCCGTCACAGAAGGGCTGGTGTCCTGGACATCGACGATGATGTTAGAGAGCCGGTTGTTGGTATCTGGCTCCGTCGAGAAGGCGCTCTCAGACACCTTGCATTGCCAGCATGGTAGCAAACTGGCGCTAGGCCTAAGTGCATACAAGGATTGCTAGCTAACCACAAGTGTTGGAGAGTTTCGCGGCACGTGATCCAGTCATTGAGAAAATGGTCTGCTGCTGGCTGCTTGCAAGAACAGTCACGCTGGCCGTCACCACGGGGTCACCAATCGCAGAGCCTGGACAAACGAGAGGCTAGCTGGATTGGCACTCTCGATCACAACCACGACACCGTTGCGTCGCGGCAGTGCCTGTGCATACCACTGTGTACTGCGTGAACGGGTACAGGCCATTGATGCGCACCTTGGCTACATCATGGGATGCATTCAGGCGTAGCAGAACTTGAGGGCGTAAACCCTGCCAGCCCGGCCAGCCCCCTCCCCTCCCCACACAAAAACAGTGCAGGCAGTAGAACACGGAGTCTCCTGTGAAGCACGGGAAATTGCATGCGAACTGTGCGAAAGGCCTTCCCTGCACAGGGCCGGGGAAACGTGCAGTGTCTGACTTCCTTGGATTGCCCCTGCTCCTGTTTAAAGTCGGCCTGTCAGAGTTTGCATGAGTTTGCTGAATCAGGGCTAAACAGATTTGGCAATGCTGATCACCCGCTAACCTAAAGACACAAGTCTCGCGGAAAAGTATGCGCCGGAGGGGCATCTAGCTTTCTCCTACCGGGAAAGAAAATCTCTCCCACGTCCCGCGGGTTCCCTTTGTTGACCTCCATCTCCTCCTGCCTTCGGTTTCGGCGCGGGGCGGCTTAACAAGGTGGCAGGGCTTGTCGGTGTTGATCTCCATGTGCGTGCTGTTCCCTTTCCTTCTCTCTTTCTCTTGTTGCTGGTTTCATTCTTTTGCGGGGCCTGAGGTTTAGGACAGATATCCTTTCTTCGGCGCGGTGTGCGCCCCAAATCTGCCCCCTCTTGCGCTTCTTCTTCGTACTGCATGAAACTCTCAGGCTCCCAAATCAATGCAACCACGAGCAACATCACGTGATGCATATGGACCAAGGTTCTTCGATGCTTACATGCTGACACTGCTTCCCCCAAGACATGCCACTAACACCCACCAAAAACGAAGATTCACAACCCCTCTCTCTTTTAGCAAACACACATGCGCCTGCGCATGCCATCCCTTTTTGCAAGGGGACGTCAGAATGCGGGGAGGGCATCTGAGACACCTCCAAGAACTCGCGGCTCCCGGTGAAGTCCAAGGGGTCGGTCTGGTGCATAGTGCCTTTGAATACACAGATCAGCGACATGCATCAGTCAAATGTCTTACGTAAGATCTTAAGAGGCCAGTAGGCCAGTGCTGGCCTAGAGTTGTGGCATGTTGCGGCTATGGCGGCCTGAGCACCTTGGAATCCTTGGAAAACCCAGTAGTACGGGTGTTAGTTACGGGCGAGCGCCGTAGTTGCTGTTGTGACAGTCACCGTGAGAAGGACTTTCGTTGGCCCACCCCACAATCAAAAACACAGAAGTCTTGTGATGTTGAGTTTTTTTTGCTGGCTTCCCCTTTTGCAAGGAGGCACCGAATTCACAAGCCGAGGGTAACAAAATGCTTTGGACGGAAGGTGCATTGCTCGTGGGAGAATATTCGTCTGTTCGGGCAGCCGGGGAGCTAAAACCAACCAAGACCCCACAGGTTGTCGTCATCGGAATGCTCCAAGATACTCGGACCTCAGCTGGTTTAGCAACCCTTGAAGCTGTGGGGCCCAGGGCCTTGGGGCTTCAGCTTCAATTCTTTGCTTCAATTCATTTTCCTCACGAATTGCCAAGTGGCCGTCAAAGAAGTCGTCGTGCTGCTGAACAAAGTCCTGGACAGTGAAAGCGCTGCTTCCCAGTTTGCCACCAGGCGCCAAACGCTACGAGGAAGGCTCCCGATGAGCCTCCATATGAGAGAGGGATGAAACCTAAATTCAAGCAAAGAATCAGAGAGCCGGTGGGCGCTGGCGGCCAGTAGATGAAGCTCCACTCAATCCTCCAGAGGCACACAGAAGCATTCAACAGAGGGCACAGTAATTATTTAACAGTGAGGTCGTGGCCGGCGCCCGCTGAGATACTTGCAATTTCACATGATTAAACCCTGCAGGTCAAACGGCAGACGCTCTTGAAGGCTCTGAAACCCTGACCCGGCTCGCCTGGGTGAGGGATTGCTGGGGGCGAGCTGCGTCTGGAGAAAGCCTGCCTTCGTGGGACATCGACAGGACATCGACTGATCCACCGACTGGTGCTCAACATGTCATACACGCCACAGGAATTCAGAATAGCCCACCCCTCAGTCACCATCCTTTCTAACCTAGAGTCTAGCAGGCACCTGACGACCCTGAAATGATGCGACGCAGTACGTTCAGAAAACTCGTGAACACACATCCATGTAACACCGTCACCTCTGACACAGCAGGCATTCAGATGTAGAGGCCTCCAGTAGCACCAGGTAGGGGCATCCAGTAAGAGGCCGTAGAAGGGACCCAAACCGTGCGAGCAGCACGCGCGAGCTCAGAAGCTCCACCTCGACATCATAAGGGAACTGATTTGGGACTACTGTTCGAATGCTGGTCCCAGGCCTTCAATTCGGGCTCTCACAGTCAAGGTGGTAGGAATTGGGCATGTAACAGTGTGCATACAGTGCAGGGCACTCGCTGCAATAAGGCCCAGGCGTCCATGGTCGCTTGCGTGAGACACTGACCGGCACAATCCTCCGATGTGCCCTTAGCCATGGCAGATTCTGCAGGAGATGGACGGCTTGGGGCTTACACGGGTTGTGTGACTGCCCTTCGTGGCGGATTCGAGGCACCCCGTGCCCACGAGGACGCTCACCCGACTGCTCACTTTGCAGCCCAGGTACGCAGTTGCAAATGCCTGGGTCATCAGAAGTCGCGCTTGGCAACAGCATCGGACACAAACTCAACCTTAGCAGCTTAGCAGTGAGGGTATGAGCTGGAGGGAGCACGAGGGGCACGAGCCGCGGCTTATAATTGGCTGGAGCCCAAGCTTTGAAGCTGCCAGACACTGCTACTCTGACTGCCTCTTTCCTTTAGCACGGGACTAGGTGCACCAAGAAGCATGGCGCTGGGGTCCCCGAGCTGCAGATCCTCCTCGAAGATGAGGAGCAGCCTCGCAAGAAGCAAACGGGACAGAGCGCCACAGCGGGAGCGCATCAGCCACGAGGGTGCCCCAATGCAGGCCTGCTTGGTGGCTCCGAAGGCGAAAGGAATCCCTCCGGCTCCAGATAGGAAGGGGACTGCACCTGGCAGAATCTGGGATCTCTGCCCTCCTTTTGGGATATTTTGGTGGATATGAAGGGATGAACCCTGAGCTGAGGCAGCTGCTGCGGGCACGAGGCCGGTGTACATCGGCTCCTCACCCTCGTGGTTGCGTTGAAGAGGCTGGGAGAACACTTAGGCGCATCCCGCAACAAAAAAGAAGCAGCTATACGTGCCCATGCCAACTGGACGCCCAGCACGAAACCCAACGACATTGAATGAATTTCTGAACTCTACCACCCTCGGCTTTTGAGGCCGCACTCCTCTGTGAGACCCCAAGTCGAGGCCAATGGGGCACCGTTGCTGCAGATCTCCCGGGCGCGGAAGTTGTAGCCAGTGTCCTGTGTGAGGGTTTGGGCCATGGCATTGCCAGGGAAGTTCGCTCATTGCTGTTGTCGAGCGCGTGCGCCATTGCATGAGGCGATCTAGGTACCGTGAGGAACCCAAAAGTCTGAACATTGTCAAGCTCATCGGCAAATCTCAGGAGCTTTAAACTGGATGGCTTGAGTTCCCATGCAGTGCCAGAACGTGTGGAGCAATCAACACGATAATGAGATTTTTGGACTCAGCCGTGCCTGCGCCAGGCCCGTGATGATGCAGCTGGGCCCGAGGCGCACATCCAAAGAGCCGCAGTCAGCGGGCCTGGACAGAGACCCGAGGCTTCAGAAGGAGTTGGGGCCTCGGATACTTTGGGGGCGAGGCACGGTGGACTGTGGTAACCTGTCTCTCTGAGTGCTGCACACAGATATCCAAGAAGTGGAATTCATCTCCTCCAAAAGAGGCATAGCGTGAGATGAACATGAAAGTCGGAAGAAATGAGGCCTTACAGTGCCTTACAGTATGGGATCACGAAGGCTCAGAGCGGCATCCTGATACTGAAGCTCAAAGCGGTCGAAGATGCAGTCTCCAGGCGACCTGAGAGCTACCAGTTGCTGTAGGCTCAGCTTTTTCAAGGGAGTCAGGTACCCGAGGTACCCGAGAGCCCGAGCAGTGAGCTTCATAAGGCACGAACCCAGCGATGAAGGCCACCGTGATGCTTGTTGCAGTTCGGCTTGTGTTGCCTGAACAACTGCACACTCGCATCATGCAGGCCACGCTGAAGGCAAGGGGTTCAGGGACGGAGCAAGTACGCCCCAACAGGAAGCATTGCTCGACTGTCCTGACAAGAGCCACGTATCCTGTGGACCTGACAAGTGTCGGCTCTGGAAACCCAACTGCGAACATTCGACTGGTGCCATTGTCCTGCCGCGAAACCCAACAGAACCCCATCACTGCCCACCACCTCTTCAGACTCTTCAGGGCATGAGCCAAGCTGCGGATCAGCAGAGGTGGCGAGGCGGTCTTCAGGCAGTTTCCTGTGGGTTCTCAGACTACTTTAGCAGCTGGATTTTCATGCTTCGGAGGAAAAGCGGATTGGCCCCGTGGGGCCTTTGGTGCCTGCCTGTGCCCTTCAGTGTGGTGAAGCTAAAAATTAACAATTGCATTCTTTTTGCAGCTCCGGGTCCGGCGTAGGCTGTGCGGAAGGCTGGGAAGGTCATCCAGTCGCTGCTCGCCGCCGGCATTGTGCAAAGCCTCAGGGGATTGGGACCGCGGAGTCCAGCTATATGTGAACCCTAAACGTGGGCTCAGCAGCGTTCCAGCCTCAAAGATTTTGGCCCTAGAAATCCAGACTGCCAAAACATGGCTTTCGAGCGCAGCTTGGGTGCAAGTGCGCAGCCACTATCCCACTATCAGCTACCCCCCATCAAAGCTTCAAGCTTTCCGACAATCAAAGCGAGCGGCACTCGCAATCGGGCGTGGTATGTGGTGTCGCACTGGAGGTTGATGGCCTTACAGGGTCACTTCAGGTCACTTCCACCACGGCTTCATGGTAGCCAGCAGTCAGCACGCTCAACCTAAGGCTCTTAGATAGGTATTTGTAAAACCCAACACACAACACGCACAAACACAGCAAGGGCCGAAAGCAACCGAGCAACCCCCCAAAGATCAAAACATCTCTCTCAGGATGACTCAAACTCTCCTGGGGTCTGCACCGTGCAAGTGGTTGCGCCTGGGTCAATGAGGCTCAGGCAGCCCTCGGGCAGGCCCCAAACCTGTGCAATTCCAGGGCTATGCAGAGCTGTCGCTGCTCACTTAGTCACTTGTTACCAGCTGCATCCGGGTATGTTCTTCAATCTGAGCTTGTCTAGGTGACATAGGAATCGGGCAATTTTTCAGGAGCCTACAGATTCCTGCCTCCTACGATACAAAGGGCTCAACTCGGCTTTCCGTACGCCGTACTCCTTGCTTTGGACAAGGGTCGCTCTCGCTCTCGACCAAGATCTCAAGCCGCCAGGATTGGAAGATGCAGTCTGAGGTGACGTTGACGTTGCCCCGAGAGCCAACACCTGCGCTGCTTCGGATTCACTGAATGCAACGCGCATGTGCAGGACTTTACTTTGGACTGGACATGAGCATGTGGGGCAGAGCAAGTGACACGAAGCGCCTTCTGGAACTGTACTCTTCGAAGATGCAGGGGCCTTATTGACCTTATGGAGCCTTCCTACTTTCGGTGCCGGCCTGCAACCCACTCGAACCTCACGCGCTGACCAGAATCCGCAGGAACTTGGACCTGGTAGAGTCTGGTAGATCCAATTTCAGACATTCGGCTTCGCGCTACAATTTGCCATTCCCCACCTACAAGATCGGCAATCAATTCGTTCGGCGCTGATTCCGAGCACATCCCGTCAGTCGAAGGCAAGGAACGGCCCCGAGCACAGGAGTGGCTTCCAGCCTGGCAATCTGTCTTACGTCTTGAGCATTCTTGGGCTGGCAACACATTGTTGTGCCGTTGTGCCGGTTTGTCTTTAAGGGTTTTCCGTAGGTGCCGTCATACGCTTGGCCTCGGCAGCGTGGATGCAGGCAGGCTTGGAGAGGAGTAGCTGCTCGAAGCCCTGCGCGAACAGAACTGTCAGCTCCTACAAGTTCCACAGTCAGCTTACATTCCAGGTGGTGCAGAAGAAGCGAAGTAACTTCTCGTAGTGAATTGAGCCGGCAAGGTACAAGTAACAAAGTGAAAGCGACGAAGAGGTAGGTGAGCTACACGCGATGCATCTTCCACCCCCCCCCCCTCGAAAGTCGGCAGCTCGTTGGCTCTGCCAACGCTGTGAAAGAACTGGTTTGCGACACTCATTTTGTCCTGGCAGATGTGAAGTCACACTGGACCTTGATGCAAAATGCACCACCGGCAAGTCTTCAAAATTTGGCCCACTCTGCAGTGGAAAAGCCACGCAGGTGGATTGTGGAGACTGCTTCATCATGGCTGCGGTGGCGGATGCGGGTGCACAAAAGGCACTAAGTCGCACAAGCCGTTCTTCATCAAGGAGCTCCTACAGCTCTCGAGATTGCGGTCCCATGTCGGGTTCCCATTGCATGGCCGAGGCCCGCATAAAAAAAACATAAGTGCCCCTGTCAGCGTTTGCGATTAGCCAGGCAGGTACAGCGTCAACACTCTCAAGAACATGCAGGGGTTTCACAAGACCACCTTCTGTTAGCATGAGTTTGTTTTGACCATGCAACATCATGCACGCTGAAACTGTCGGATTGCCGATAATCTCGCAGCCCGCGTGCCATTGATACGAAGGTTGACCAGAACACACAGCTGTGGTTGGCTGTGCGGAACAAAGGTGCGGTGAAAGCGTGCCGATGCATAGCTTCAGCCTGGAATCGGCATAAGCCGCGACCAAACAACGATGCTGGCTTCGTCCACTTCCTTCGTGGACATGAGAACGTACAATCGTCGTCCATGGAAGACAACGTCGAACATCCTCAATGTTTTTGTTTCGTCCGCATCTTACATTGTGACCAAGGGTGTCGAGTGTCGACTTAAGGCGACACGATTTCGCATCCTCTTTTGCATCTTCCGCCACGTAGAGAATTGTAAGAGGCCTACACCTCGTCTGAAAGTTGCAATGACGCTGAACAGGTGCTGCAGGCATGGCCCGCACTGTGTGACTCGTGTGTGTGTTTACACTCTTACCGTGGAGCCCCTGAACTTCCCTGAACTCGGGGGCCTGAACGCTGGCAGCTTCCGGAAGCAGGGGCTCAAACCGCCGGTTGCGGGCACCAAGCAGCGTGTGGCCGGAGTGTCCTGGCTTGGAGTTGAGATGAGTTGAGAGGCCGCTTGTGATTCACATCTTTTCGCAGGATATGGAGATCTTCGGGCTTCCAGTTGCTGCCTATCGAGGGTGTTTGCAGTGCAGGCACTGTGTTTGGGCTTGGGGGTCGTTTTCGGGGCCGGCTCTCGCGCCAGGGAATCCAGAGAATCGGGCTAAGCACTCTCCTCCTCGCTGCATGGCACGCGCTGATCTGTAGGCGTCCCGCTGCACTCGTCACAAAGCACGGACGCCCGGGCAGTATAGGTGGTCCAGGATTGCAAGCCTGCGCCGCTCCAACTTCCCCCCAGAATACCATGCTCTCCGTTAACAGAATCTCTATGACTCTATGGTCTTGTTTGGACTGCGCCTTCCTCACTTGGTGTTTCGACTCTCACATCTGGCACGTGCGGGGCGAAGCCATCATACCGTTAGCATGTTGCCTGTTGCCACGCAACTGGTAGTGGCCGAGTCTGTGATGGAGTTGCAGCTCGCCGGTTCGATAAAATCCTTGGAAAATCAGGATTCTTCACAATCGCAACAACAGCCCAGGCCGTTCTGTATGCCACTGAACGATGGCTTTCTATGTTCCGGCCAAAGCCAATGTACCCGGTGATCTGAACGCGATGGCATTAGGCATTACTCACCAGCTGTCATTTAGTTGCACCCTGATGCAGCGACGAGGAGGCAAAGAGCCACTCTCTTAACGCTAAGTGCTGTTGCGCTAATCGCAACGAAAGCTTCCGAGGCCGAGGGCCCAGCGCAGGGTGGAGGGAGTTGGGAGATCAGACCGCAGGCAAGGGTCGGTGCCGTTCGAAAGCTCCACAAGTAGCCGCTGGAAGGGACAATCCTGCGAGCCCCCCAATCTAACTGTGCTCAGTGCTCAGAAGCTTTGAGAGTTGTCTCTACAAATCTCTACAGTTTTGAAGATGCTGGCCGAAATCAAACTTGTTTATGAGTCTTTGCTGCTTTGCTCTTGCGTCGACGTCCTTCAGCAGGCTCCTGGTCCAGGAGACCTCAGGACACATGCATACTGCCGTCAGAAGCAGACTTGAAATCAAATGCCGCCGCAAGATTTCACATCCGGAAAGTGGCGACAGGCGCCGGATCTCCTGCCTTGCCTGCTCCTCGGGTGGCTCCTACTAGCATCAAGCCCACCTCGAGTCGATGGAGTAAACCTCATTAGAGCACTCTGGCTCCCTTTATGCAATCAAAGCGGCCCGCAAGCTCGTCTCCGTCGCCTCTGTTAGAATGAGCCCGGTCGGAGCAACTGCTGGGATCCTCCGATGTTGGCTTGAAATGAGGGGGCTTTCTGCTTGGCATCTCTTTTCGCTGAGTTTTTGCCGGTTCGTATTAAGATCCTCTGAAAGGATGCTGCGCTACAAAAGGCACTTCGACATACCTGGCTCTGTGTCATTCTGAGTACTCGTGCGGGTGCTCGGATTCGAAACCACGCATAGGCCTCACGTCTGCAATTCTCGCATTAAAGCTTGCGAATAAATCTCCTCGCTTCCCCCCCTTGCAATGTTCCACAAAAAAGGTCCTCGCCACCCAGGCCGCCTCGCTGGCTGCGCTAAGGGGCGAGCTGGTGGCGGGCCTCTCTGAAACAAAAGACAGGTAAGCCGAGATGTTCGACATGTTTGAAAAGGGCTGCCTGCTGCTGTGCTTCGGAAGTTTGAGGAGATGCTCATGGGCTTGGTTGTCAACCTGTCAACCTTCTGGCGCCGGATTGAACCAGAGGTCATTGCGCAAGCACGGAGGAGCCCTCACCCACAAAGAGGCTTCACTTCGAGCATCCAACGCATCCAACAACCCTTCGGAGCTCTTCTGGGAGCCATCCTCTGCCGATATCAAGAGGGGTGTAGATGAGGGATACTTCGTCGCAGTGCATCCAGTCACCAGGCCCCGGAGACCAGGCAGGAGGATGAGGCGAGGTAAGGCCCGGACAGGGAGCTGACCTCCTGCACCGCGAAGCGGTACATTCCCCAAGTGAGACCTACAGGAGAGGGTTGATGGAGAGGGGCTTGTCGTGCTTTGCAGCGTGCTTCGCGGTCTCTATGTGCAAGGTTCCAGTCATCTCTGATACGCTCCTATATACTGCGGTCATTTTGGAGCGAAAAAGACGAACAAAAATGAAGAGGAGATTTTTGGAAGAATCTCAGACTTACCAGTGTCACAAAGCACCAGAGGGTCATGCAGCAGCTTCCAGGTGTCTTACTGCGGATCGGAAGAGTTTGCGGGCGCCACGTGCCGCAGTCGGTACAAATCGATCGGCCTTTCTGGCCAATCGCATGGTACGTCAAGGTACTAGATTGCTTCGCAAAAACACAAAACGACAAACTCGCAACCTTCTTCCTGCATCTGTACGGTCGCCTGACCTGCCCTCATTCGGGCTCGCCTGAGACGCTGCAGGTGGTAGTCGTGCGGTCAAGGAGTCCTCCAAGAATCAGGCTCGCGGCACCGACCCTGCTTTTGAATTCTACGTCATGATCTGCCGACCGGGCGCAGTGTAATGTTGTTCCGGGCTATCGTCTTGAATCGAAGGAGGCCCGTGCAGGTCCTTGGCATGCATCAATCTGCTCCTCAGCCTCCGGGTCGGGTTGTCCCCCCACCTGAAGACCAAACAAAGGACTCGCAAAGTGATCTCCTGTCGATGGAGCAGCTCGGTCTGACGTTCCCTTTCTGAGCTGCTCCACAAACTTCGTTTTGTAGAGCTCCACGTTCCAGGAGATGAACTGAGAGTCCTCGCGTGCAAGGTGGTCGTCCGTCAGATGGACGTGTTCAGGGAGCCGAACCCATAGGGCGCGATTTCTAACTCATCATACTGTCATCTGTAGCATGGGCAGGCAGCTAGGATCCGGTTGTCTTTTCGTCACAGTGGCAAGCAACCGGACATTCTCATTCTGCTATTTTGCTACGCCTACCATGAGCCCGCCTCTTGTAATCCGGCGGTCCATGTCAGGTTCAACCTGAGGCTTCGTGGCTCCGACACGTTTGCATGGCCTTGGACCCCTTGCCATCTCCCCCAAAGCGCTGCATCCCATGTGTTCGAATCCAATTGACTTGAGGTGCCCCGGCTGCTGACCCGGTCTTGACAACAGCGCAGTAGCAAGTAAAACTCTATGCCGTTCTACGCCTGACTGAGCCAACGGCTGATCATCACCTGGGGATGTGAGAGCCTAAGCAGCGCGAGTTTCACTGGATCTTGTGGCGTGGCGCTGGAGTAATGATTGACTGAGTGTGTGTGTCTCTGTCTGTGTGCGTGTGTGCTTGCGCATCAGCAGGGGTGTGTCTATGTGTCTACGTGTTTACGTGTCTATGTGTCTATGTGTCTATGTGTCTATGTGTCTATGTGTGCGTGTGCTGTCTGTCTGTCGGTGTGTGTGTGTGTGTGTGTGCGCGGGTGTGTGTGTGTGTGTATGTATGTCGTATGTGTGTGTGTGTGTGTGTGTGATTGTATGTGTATGTCGTATGTGCGTGTGCGCGTGTGCGTGTGCGTGTGCGTGTGCGTGTGCGTGTGCGTGTGCGTGTGCGTGTGGGTGTGTGTGTGTGTGTGTGTACGTGTGTGTGTGTGTGTGTGTGTGTGCATGTCGTATGTGTGTGTGTGTGTGTGTCTGTCTGTGTGTGTGTGTGTGTGTGTGTGCGCGTGCGCCTGACGGGCGATTCATAATTGGACGAGTCCTAACAGCTTGGTGTGATGCTTAGCACCTCACCAGATTCGATGGCAGCGTCGCAGCTTGCAGGCAATTGGGTCCGATGGTCACCTGGAGATGCTCTTTCTCAATTGGCACTTCAAGCAACCGGTCTGCAGTCGATGGATCAAACCGAAAGGCCCCTCATCCCCTGCTTGTGAAGTGGCCCGAATCGATGTTTAGAGTATTTTGTCGCGACCCTGGCACCAGTGTGCTTCCCGAGATGGGGCGGCTCCATTCCGACGTCGACTCCTCGTTCCAACAGAGCTGTCGGACCTTCAGGCAAGGGAGGCGCTTCAAGACCAGATTTCAATTGGGTTATAAGTCCAAGGCAGAACCGGACAACCTTTGCCACTTCGGTACAACACCAAACATCAACCAACGCACCTGGATGATGTGCGGCGATTGGCACGGTAAGTTCGTGATCACGCCTGGGCGGATCTTTGGGTCCAGTTGCCATGGGTGCTCAGATGGACTGCAAGATGGACTGCAAGATGGGCTGCAAGATGGACTGCACACGCAGGGTAGGCTTCGAGAGGCAGCTTGATCGCAATATCTCAAGCACACCTCCTTTAACGACCGGTAGGCCGATGCCCGGAGGCACATCATCGTGCAGGAGAGCGGCAAGAAGCCGTCTCGAAAGACGTCAGGGATGTACATGCTGGAGGGTCCTGTCAGGAGTGGCCAGGCATGGAGAGCCACGACCCGAATCAAGTGCGAACGATGAAGGGAAAAAAAGAGCAAGCCCAGGAGCAGGCACTGCGTCCTTCGTCCATCCACCGTTCGGATCCCGCATCTCGATTTGCCAGGCTCGGAACGTGCAGTTACCCTGATCGCAAGGGCAGGAAAAACAAGGCAAAGGTCACAGCTGGGACTGGTATCTCCGGGGTTCTCACGGGCTGTATAGGGCTGAGATGCCTGAGCTAGGCCGGGACCTATCGGATCCGGGAGGTATCTTGATAAACCGCGAAGTTGAGGTGACAACAAGTCCAGCACCCAGCACTACGTCACTCTCAGTACCTCGGCACGCTTCCAAGTGCTTCGAAGCGATCAAACTCTGCCAAACCTCCGCTGAAACAAGCCCACACACCGCACCAGCCTGCTCACTCGATGCATTCCAGGCTATGTGCAGTGAGCTGGATGTGGGCTGCACAACTGTCAAGTCCTGTCTTCACTAGTCAGGCTAGTCATGATGGCAAGCTATCGTGCCGGGGAGGGCTCAGAAAGCCACTGCGTACGTCGCCTGTACAAGTTTGGCAGGACACGTCCGAGCCTGTGTGTGGTTCAGAAAGTTTAGTAACTTTAGTACCTTCTCAACAGCTTTCGCTCAGTCCTCTGGCATGCCAGCTCGAATGTTGGGCACCATGACCACGGTCACGAAGATATCATAGATCACCAGCTCTGGGATGGTGGAGGCCAGCTGGACTCCTCGAACACGCCATGGTTGAGCGATGGGAGAACACAGAAGCAGGCAAAATCTCACGCACATAGTCGAGACTGCGAAAAAAACATAAAAAAACCCTCGGTTTGACAAAAAGGCGTGCCGGGCCAAGCCACGGACGTCGTACATCGCTCCAGGTTCAAGGCCTCAGGAGGCAAAGGATCGCGAGTTCAGGAATTCCACACTCTGTGGAAGCGCAGTCCAGATCACTCGATCATCGTCTTCGCAGTGAAGTTTTCTGTACGTAGGAAGACCAATAGAACGGCAGAGACGGCTATGAATTCCCCTATTTTCTGTCTTGGCATAGAAAACTCCAGGGACCCAGTTGCTAGCCGCTTGAAGAAATCCTTGCAGAAAATCCAGACTCCAACGCATTCCCAGAAAAACTCGGTTCGCGTGTGAAACCGAGAAGCTACAAATTTCCGGACCTGATCCGATGGGGTCACAAACAGATTCAATAGACAATGCCCAGCAACGGATTCTCCTACCTCCCCAAACAGCAGTGTGGATATGAAGAATCAGGGCTCTGAGCACGCCAAAACAATTTTTCGGGACCCGCTGCATGGCAAGCTTTCTGATGGACGGGGTGGCTCTGGCAAGCTTGCACGATGAAAGGGGCGTGTCCTGTAGTGCCACCACCAAGCAGCAACTTGTGACAGCCCTTCCTCGACCAAGAAACCCCAGAATGGAAGTAAATCATACATCATCACCGCCCCGCCAGCTTCTCCCCGGAGCGAGCGAAAACTAAAAACACTGATTAAGTCCGGGCGCACCACACCTCGCAAGAGGTGGTCGCAATGTCTGCACAGTGGCTCACAAAGAACCACTCGTTTCCTGGTGCAAAGGTCTCGGGCAGGGCCTTTCAATTTGGGCTGCTTGGCCTCAGCCATGCCAGTGGCGACTCAGGCGCTTGAAGAGCTAAGGTCCGCAGAGCAAGGACAACTAATGGACAAGCAAAGAAATGCTTCCCTCCAGCTTGGCCTTCGTCCTATCACTGAGCTGTCACAGAGGGGGGGGCGGGCTCTAGGCCTCGGGTTACTCCCCACCTTTTTTCCCCTGCCCTCTGGCGGCCGAGCACAGGACGAAAAGTGCGGAGGCATAGTCTGCGCATGTCAGTCCTTCTCCCTGCTTGCGCATGTCCACCCTCCACTCCCAACCGTTGCCATCGTCCAGGAGGTCCTGGGACAAATCGCCACCTGAGAGCGCCACACCCCAAGCACACTCCAAAAGCGTGGCGAGATGACTGGGTTTTTCTGCATCTCAGCCCCAAAACTCTCCGTCTGGAGCTACCGTCTCGCCCCCTTCAAGACGCGTAAGGCATCTCAGAGCAGCATCATCGGCCAAGAAAGTGGTTCAACTACACAAGTTGCCGAACATTTACGGTGAAAGGATCCCTGCAGGGGAACACACGGAATCTTGGGCAAGTGACCATCCCATTCGAGGAGGACGCCTCCGCCGGAAGGATTCCAGGGTCCACCTGATAGGTCGGAGCGGAGGTGAAGCGAAGTGAAGTGAGAGGGCATCATGGGCCGACTGCACTTGCTTGCGGCGGGGATTGGGTCCATTTCCATGGCTCATGAGGAGAAGGACTGGGCAAGGTCCTGATTATGATTGTTCCAGGCCACACATCAGCGTGGTGAAATAGGTGGTGGTGGTTGTGAAGGTGGTCGTTGTGGACGTTGTGTAGGAGGTCTTGGTGCGGGATGTCGAAGTCCTCATGCAGCTGTTAACTGCTAAAACTTCGCTGAATGCATGGATACTACGTGTGTGTGTGTGTGTGTGTGTGCGTGTGTGTGTGTGTGTGTGTGTGTGTGTGTGTGTGTGTGTGAGGCAGCCCCGTCACTTGTGCCCACGCGATCGCGGTCACTTGTGCCCACGCGGTTTCGGGTCACTTGCGCCCACGTACCCCGTCACTTGTGCCCACGTACCCCGTCACTTGTGCCCACGTACCCCGTCACTTGTGCCCACGTTTCTGGGGGGGTGGGGGGGTGGGGAGGGGGGGGGGATAAGAATAAGCTTGTTTGAGGCGGTCAACACAACCACATCCAGTCAACCACATCCAGTCCCAACGGGTGAGGAAGCTTGTTTGACGCGCTCAACACAACCGCATCCAGTCACCCGCCCTGCGATAAGAATAACCTTGTTTCATGCCACACCAAATTCAGTCACCCGCCCTGGAAACGGGTGAGGGGAGGGCGGAGGGGGGGCAACACAACCACATCCAGTCAACCACATCCAGTCCTAACGGGTGAGGGAGGGGGGAGGGGGGTGGAGGGGGGGGACAAGAATAAGCTTGTTTGACGCGCTCAACACAACCGCATCCAGTCACCCGCCCTGCAACGGGGGGAGGGGGAAGGGGGGGGGGATAAGAATAAGCTTGTTTGACGCCACACACCACACCCAGTCACCCGCCCTGGAAACGGGTGAGGGGATGGGGGGGGGGCAACACAACACATCCAGTCAACCACATCCAAGACCTAACGGGTGAGGGAGGGGGGGGGAGGGGGGGGGGGGGGTGGCACAGAAAAAGGTAATTTGACGCGCATACCCCACACCGCATCCAGTCACCCGCCTGCAACGGGGGGGGTGGGGGGGGGGAGGGGAGGGGGGGGGGGGGGGTAGGGGGGGGGGATAAGAATAAGCTTGTTTGACGCCACACACCACACCCAGTCACCCGCCCTGGAAACGGGTGAGGGGAGGGGGGAGGGGGGGCAACACAACCACATCCAGTCAACCACATCCAGTCCTAACGGGTGAGGGAGGGGGGAGGGGGGTGGAGGGGGGGGACAAGAATAAGCTTGTTTGACGCGCTCAACACAACCGCATCCAGTCACCCGCCCTGCAACGGGGGGAAAGGGGGGGGGGATAAGAATAAGCTTGTTTGACGCCACACACCACACCCAGTCACCCGCCCTGGAAACGGGTGAGGGGAGGGGGGATGGGGGGGGGGTTCGAGGGGCAAAAACGACTGTTGTTGACCAACGCGCCCTGCACGGTCAGCCGCAGGGGGAGCCCTGCACGGTCAGCCGCAGTGCTTGGGAGGGGGTGGAGGGGGAAGGGGGCGAGGGGGGGCTTGGGCGGGCTGGGCGTCTACAGACATCTGACCCAAGGGGAGCCTTCCACGCAAGGCCTCAGGTCAGTTGTTTCTGGGTCCAGGGTTCGGGTTTGGAGGGGTAAACAAACGACTGTTGTTGCCCGATGCGCCCTGCACGGTCAGCCGGAGTGCTTGGGAGGGGGTGGAGGGGGAAGGGGGAAGGGGGGGGCTGGGTGTTTACAGGCATCTGACCCGAGGGAAGCTTTCCACACAAGGCATCGGGTCAGTTCCTTCTGGGTTCAGGGTTCGGGTTTCGAGGGGCTCATGATGTTGGAGCCAGCCCACCCCTGTCGGGAAAATGAAACGGGCAACCTGAGAAAACTGCGTCCACTTGAATGGGGTGACAGGTGGCAGGGGCAGAGAGCCTGCCGGATGTGGCAGGGACGCGACTTTTCAACCGACAAACACCTCATCCTGTGGCCCTGCCATATTTTAAGACCGAAAGGTGGGCACAAGTGACAGGTCTGCGTTTTGGCGGGAGGTGGCCCAAAGTGCGGCCCTGCTGTGATTTGAGGCACGTACGCGGGCACAAGTGACCCGCGTAAGGCGGGCACAACTGACCAGCCTAAAGCGGGCACAAGCGACCGGTCTGCCGTGTGTGTCGCCCGTCTTCTATTGCATATCACAGAACCAGTGCAGCAAGAGGACGTGGAGGACGCGGAGGTGGTTGAAACAGTGCTTGTGGCTGTCAAGGTCGTCCCAGTTGTTGAGCTGGTTGTCACGGTCTTGCTCGTTACAGTCGCAGTGGTGCTGGTACTCGTGGAGCTGCTCGTAGAAGCTGTGGCTGTGGAGCTGCTCGATGACGAACTCAAGCTGGTAGAAACCTGAGGCTGGAGAACTGCGACGTCCAACTATTGACTGAGGGACCCGCAACAGCAACACTCCCAGAACCCTCGGCTGCAGACCGTGGAAGTCGTTGCCGTGATGCTCGAGCCTGGCTTCCCGAAGCCCGAAACGCTCCACACTGCTAGGCCCTGCTAATCAGACTTCAAACGACCGGGCTTGTTCGCACCATGCTGCAGGGTTCACTTCAGTACTGTAGCGAAGGGGCATGTGCAGGGCAGAGTCTTGATTCGAGTCTTGATCCGACATTGTGGAGCTGGGCTTCGGGCGTGTATTCAGGAGGCCACACGAGCAAGAAAGCTGCTCCCTAAAACCCTAAGCTATCCTTATGCCCGCTGCCAGGCAGCTCGTGACTGTGCTGGAGGTTCCAGTCCTGGACAGCATGCCAGCGTCGACACATGATTGGCTGCCGAACAAACAAGTGTCAAGTGTTTCTTTTAAACGTTGCTGCAAACTTCAAAGGTCTCAATCTCAACATCTCGGTCAGGCTTTGGGCTGCACTTGATGAATTGCCCTACCTGGCCCTACCTTGCCGCAGCTGAAAACAACTGCAAGCCGTGTGCAAGCATGAAGGTAATTGTTACCCGTCACTCCTTGAGAAAGCAGTGCCAATGCTCACTTGCATAGATATAAAGCAGTTTCGGCGCAGTAGCGTTCGTATTGCACTGCTATGCAAGTTTCATCCCGGGACTGGCTGCGGACTGCCATGCTGGAAAGAATCAGTGTCTGGGTCATGGTCGTGCGTGTCGAGGATGTCGACGTCCTGATCGGTCGCCACAAACATAGACACAGACTCGCAGAAACACAGGCCACACACGCACAGCAGTTGCCACATATCATATTGTCGCTTGTGATCTGTGCCTTGCGCACGGTTGTTTATGCAGGTTAGTGGACCCCCGTGACGAAGGGGGAGGGGGGGGGGGGGGGGGAGGTTTGAGGTTTGGACGAGCCTGGAGGTGGAGGTCCGACTTGTGGAGGTCGTTGTGGAGGACGTGATCGTGGAGGACGTGGTCGACGTTGAGGTGGCGGTAGCCGAGGTGGAGCTGGTGCCGCTGCTGCTGGTTGTAGTTGTCATCGTGCTGGAGGATGACACAGTCGATGTGGTGGAGGTCTGGGTCAAAGTGGTGGAGGTAACTGTTTCGGATGTCGTGGACAGTGTTAAGCTGGTCGACGTAACTGATGTTGATACCTCAGATTTCATGCTGCAGCGCGCTTGGGCACATCGCGTGTGCGAGGGCAACTTGCAAGAACAACTGCCAGACTCACTGTTGCTCTCTTCATGGACTCCTTGCTTGGAGGCCTCAACACTCATTGCGTACGAACCCCTCAAAGCAACACTCCCACATGCAGCCGCGAAGCCGTGGTGGTTATCGTCTGAGTGGTGCTGGACGTCCTACTGCTGGACGTCGAGGTAACCGATGTCCTTCAGACGACCAGGGTCTGCATACGTCAGGGTGCATAAGCCGTTCAAGAAGTGCGTTGCAACATGTTGCAACGATATGCCAACTATATATAATTACATAAACATACAAAATATACCTAGAAAAAAACTATGTATACTTCTATTTATATATATATATATATATATATATGTGTAAGAAATGGGATTTTCATATGCAACCCGATGGCGTGCTTGAGGTGCTCGAGGTGGTGGAGGTCGATGCTGTCCTGAGCTTCGGAGGATTTGTTTATCAGGATGTCGGGGTACGATAGGGTAGATATTGTGGTACTATTTAGAAGGAAATGAGGGGGGTACTTCTTGTAAAGGCAACTGTGCAGCTTTGTCACTATTTCGGCGCCAAGCTTCGTTGATGACGTCAGCGACGACGAAGAAGAGGTTGAACTTGTACTCGACGTGGAGAGGCTCGTGGTCGACGAGGTCCATGTCGAAGAGGTTGTCGTGAAGGTGCTTGTTTCTGAAAGACTCGTGGTGGATGAGCTGGATGCTGAGGTGCTGGTTGTTGAGCTTGCTGTCGTCGAAGAGCTGCTTGAAGAAGTTGTGCTGCTGCTGACAGTGGAAGAGGATGTCTTCGTCAGCGTCGACTGAGTTGCAAACACCAAGAAGCCGAGATCAAGTCAACACATTCCCTCTCAAGCCATCGTAGCTTTCATGCTCATGTAAGAATGGTCACAGCAAGTGATTGCACATTAAGGTCAGGATTGATTGGCCAGGCATTGAAGCGCAGGGCACAGGTCTTGCTGAGGTACGCTGCTGGTAGACATTGTTGAACTGGTGCTGACCGTTGTCGAAGTCGTCAGGGTCATCGTCTTAGCATCTGTGTAGGCCCCGGCAGCGCAAGCTGAACTGCTAGCAAATGAAAAATGTCGAACTGACCCCGATCACAGGCTTGGCAGGCCATTCTTATCAACTGGGGAGCTGAGCCTTGATTCCTTAAACATCGCACTTAGCGGGTTGGGAGTGACAAACTCTGGCCAGTGTAAGTGATAGGTTGGTACTGTACAAAGGTAAGAACGCCGGCTTGCCATGACACAATCAAAACCCCCCACAGATCAGGTGCAGGGCAAGTGCAGGCATGTGTAATTGAGGCCTCAGCCGCTAAGCAAAAAGCAACTAGCGCCGCTGCCACCACGATGCCGCAGTAGTCACCGTGCTCGATGTGGCCGTTCTTGTGGTCTCTGACTGGGTGCTCGTAAAGCTGGTGATGGTGACCTGGGTTTCAGTCGTCATTCGTCACACTCGACATGTGCATACACTTTCCGCACGACATCGCAGTGCAGCTGCGCCGCAGTCACAGTTGTAAAAGTGGAGGTCGCCGAAGATGTGGAGGTGGCAGATTCACCTGCAATGGCAATAGGCTAGCAGGAAGCCCAAAGCACAGGGCGTGATATACACAGGGTGGCCATGCCATGGGGGTGTGACATACGGAGGGTGGCCGGCCGTGTCATGATGACCTCGAAAAAAACAAGGCGCCATGTATTGTACCTCGAGCGCGTGACATACACAGGGTGGCCATGTCAAGATGAGCTCGGAGACAACAACAGGGCATGGTATACACAGGGTGTACTTCTCTCCAAGATCATCATGACATGCCCACCCTGTGTATGTCACCCTCTGCGTGTTTCTCTGAGGTCATGATGGCATGGCCACCCTTTGTCTGTCACGCCCTATGTTTTTGTCTGAGGTCATCATGAGCTTGCGTGGCATACTGACCTCGGAGAAAAAACACAGGGCGTCACATACAGGTGTGTTGACCTTGGAGGAGAGCACAGGGCACGACATACACAGGTCTTGAACTCGAAGAAAAAGTCTTGACCTCACAGAAAAAAACACACGACGTGACATACACGGGTCTTGAACTCGAAGATAAGCACAGAGCGTGACATACACGGGTGCACTGGGTGTGACATACACGGGTCTTGACCTCAGAGAAAACACACACGGCGTGAGATTCACGGGTGCTGACTGCTGAACAGAGAAAAAGCACAGGGCTTGACTTACACGGGTGCTGGCCTTGGAGAACACAGACACGGGTCTTGACCTCACAGAAAAACACAGGGCGTGACATACACGGGTGTTGACCTTGAAGAAAAACACAGGGGGTGACATACACGGGTCTTGACCTCACAGGAAAAAGCACAGGGCGTGACATACACGGGTCCTGACCTCACGGGAAACACCCGGTGCGCGACACACACGGGTGTTGACCTTTGAACAAAACACAGGGCGTGACATACACGGGTCTTGACCTCACAGAAAAAAAGGCGTGACATACACAGCTGTTGACCTTAGAGACAAACACAGGGGCGTGACATACACAGGTCTTGACCTCACAGAAAAAACGCAGGGCGTGACATACACGGGTCTTGACCTCACAGAAAAAACACAGGGCGTGACATACACAGGTGCTGACCTTAGACAAAAACACAGGGCGTGACACACATGGGTCTTGACCTCAGAGAAAAACACAGGGCGGGACATACACGGGTCTTGACCTCACAGAAAAAAGCACAGGGCGTGACACACACGGGTCTTGACCTCACAGAAAAAACACAGGGCGTGACATACGCGGGTCTTGACCTCACAGAAAAATCACAGGGCGTGACATACACTGGTCTTGACATCACAGAAAGAACACAGGGCGTGACATGCACAGGTGTTGACTTTGGAGAAAAAACACAGGGCGTGACATACACGGGTCTTGACCTCACAGAAAAAACAGGGCGTGACATACACGGGTCTTGACCTCACAGAAAAAAACACAGGGCGTGACATACACAGGTGTTGACCTCACAGAAAAAACACAGGGCGTGACATACACGGGTCGTGGCCTCTCAGAAAGAACACAGGGCGTGACATACACGGGTGTTGACTTTAGCGAAAAACACAGGGCGTGACATACACGGGTCTTGGTCTCACAGAAAGAACACAGGGCGTGACATACACAGGTATTGACCTTAGAGAAAAACACAGGGCGTGACATACACGGGTCTTGACCTCACAGAAAGAACACAGGGCGTGACATACACAGGTGTTGACCTTAGAGAAGAACACAGGGCGTGACATACACAGGTCTTGACCTCACAGAAAGAACACAGGGCGTGACATGCACAGGTGTTGACCTTGGAGAAAAAACAGGGCGTGACATACACGGGTCTTGACCTTACAGAAAGAACACAGAGCGTGACATACACAGGTGTTGACCTTGGAGAAAAACACAGGGCGTGACATACACGGGTCTTGACCTCACAGAAAGAACACAGGGCGTGACATACACAGGTGTTGACCTTGGAGAAAAAACACAGGGCGTGACATACACAGGTCTTGACCTCACAGAAAAAACACAGGGCGTGACATACACGGGTCTTGACCTCACAGAAAAAAACACAGGGCGTGACATACACGGGTCTTGACCTCACAGAAAAAACACAGGGCGTGACATACACGGGTCTTGACCTCAAAGAAAAAACACAAGGCGTCATATATACGGGTCACAGAAAAGACACAGGGCGTGACATACACGCGTCTTGACCTCACAGAAAGAACGCCGGGCGTGACATACACGGGTCTTGACCTAACAGAAAGAAAACAGGGCGTGACATACACGGGCTTTGACCTCACAGAAAAAACACAGGGCGTGACATACACAGGTGTTGACCTTAGAGAAAAACACAGGGCGTGACATACACGGGTCTTGACCTCACAGAAAGAACACAGGACGTGACATACACAGGTGTTGACCTTATTAGAGAAAAACACAGGGCGTGACATACACGGGTCTTGACCTCACAGAAAGAACACCGGGCGTGACATACACAGGTGTTGACCTTGGAGAAAAAACACAGGGCGTGACATACACGGGTCTTGACCTCACAGAAAGAACACAGGGCGTGACATACAAAGGTGTTGACCTTGGAGAAAAAACACAGGGCGTGACATACACGGGTCTTGACCTCACAGAAAGAACACAGGCTGTGACATACACAGGTGTTGAAGTTAGAGAAAAACACGGGGCGTGACATACACGGGTCTTGACCTCACAGAAAGAACACCAGGCAAGACATACACAGGTATTGACCTTGGAGAAAAACACGGGGCGTGACACACACGGGTCTTGACCCCACAGAAAGAACACCGGGCAAGACATACACAGGTATTGACCTTGGAGAAAAACACGGGGCGTGACACACACGGGTCTTGACCCCACAGAAAGAACACAGGGCGTGACATGCACAGGTGTTGACTTTGGAGAAAAAACACAGGGCGTGACATACACGGGTCTTGACCTCACAGAAAGAACACAGGGCGTGACGTTCACAGGTGTTGACCTTGGAGAAAAAACACAGGGCGTGACATACACGGGTCTTGACCTCACAGAAAGAACACAGGGCGTGACATACACAGGTGTTAATTGACCTCACAGAAAAAAACACAGGGCATGACATACACGGGTCTTGACATCACAGAAACAACACAGAGCGTGACATACACAGGTGTTGACCTAAGAGAAAAAGCACAGGGCGTGACATACACGGGTCTTGACCTCACAGAAAGAACACAGGGCGTGACATACACAGGTGTTGACCTTAGAGAAAAAACACAGGGCGTGACATACACGGGTCTTGACCTCACAGAAAGAACACAGGGTGTGACATACACAGGTGTTGACCTTAGAGAAAAACACGGGGCGTGACATACACGGGTCTTGACCTCACAGAAAGAACACAGGGCGTGACATGCACAGGTGTTGACCTTGGAAAAAAAACACAGGGCGTGACATACACGGGTCTTGACCTCACAGAAAGAACACAGGGCGTGACATACACAGGTATTGACCTTGGAGAAATAACACAGGGAAAAAACACAGGGTGTGACATACACAGGTCTTGACCTCACAGAAAGAACACAGGGCGTGACATACACAGGTGTTGACCTTGGAGAAAAACATAGGCCGTGACATACACGGGTCTTGACCTCACAGAAAGAACACAGGGCGACATACACAGGTGTTGACCTTAGAGAAAAACACAGGGCGTGACGTACACGGGTCTTGACCTCACAGAAAGAACACAGGGCGTGACATACACAGGTGTTGACCTTGGAGAAAAAACAGGGCGTGACATACACGGGTCTTGACCTTACAGAAAGAACACAGAGCGTGACATACACAGGTGTTGACCTTGGACACAGGGCGTGACACAGGGTCTTGACCTCACAGAAAGAACACAGGGCGTGACATACACAGGTGTTGACCTTAGAGAAAAACACGGGCGTGACATACACGGGTCTTGACCTCACAGAAAGAACACAGGGCGTGACATGCACAGGTGTTGACCTTGGAGAAAAAACACAGGGCGTGACATACACGAGTCTTGACCTCACAGAAAGAACACAGGGCGTGACATACACGGGTCTTGACCTCACAGAAAAAACAGGGCGTGACATACACGGGTCTTGACCTCACAGAAAAAAAACACAGGGCGTGACATACACAGGTGTTGACCTCACAGAAAAAACACAGGGCGTGACATACACGGGTCGTGGCCTCACAGAAAGAACACAGGGCGTGACATACACGGGTGTTGACTTTAGCGAAAAACACAGGGCGTGACATACACGGGTCTTGGTCTCACAGAAAGAACACAGGGCGTGACATACACAGGTATTGACCTTAGAGAAAAACACAGGGCGTGACATACACGGGTCTTGACCTCACAGAAAGAACACAGGGCGTGACATACACAGGTGTTGACCTTAGAGAAGAACACAGGGCGTGACATACACAGGTCTTGACCTCACAGAAAGAACACAGGGCGTGACATGCACAGGTGTTGACCTTGGAGAAAAAACAGGGCGTGACATACACGGGTCTTGACCTTACAGAAAGAACACAGAGCGTGACATACACAGGTGTTGACCTTGGAGAAAAACACACGGCGTGACATACACGGGTCTTGACCTCACAGAAAGAACACAGGGCGTGACATACACAGGTGTTGACCTTGGAGAAAAAACACAGGGCGTGACATACACAGGTCTTGACCTCACAGAAACAACACAGGGCGTGACATACACGGGTCTTGACCTCACAGAAAAAAACACAGGGCGTGACATACACGGGTCTTGACCTCACAGAAAAAACACAGGGCGTGACATACACGGGTCTTGACCTCAAAGAAAAAACACAAGGCGTGATATATACAGGTCACAGAAAAGACACAGGGCGTGACATACACGGGTCTTGACCTCACAGAAAGAACGCCGGGCGTGACATACACGGGTCTTGACCTAACAGAAAGAAAACAGGGCGTGACATACACTGGTCTTGACCTCACAGGTGTTGACCTTAGAGAAAAACACAGGGCGTGACATACACGGGTCTTGACCTCACAGAAAGAACACAGGACGTGACATACACAGGTGTTGACCTTATTATAGAAAAACACAGGGCGTGACATACACGGGTCTTGACCTCACAGAAAGAACACCGGGCGTGACATACACAAGTGTTGACCTTGGAGAAAAAACACAGGGCGTGACATACACGGGTCTTGACCTCACAGAAAGAACACAGGGCGTGACATACAAAGGTGTTGACCTTGGAGAAAAAACACAGGGCGTGACATACACGGGTCTTGACCTCACAGAAAGAACACAGGGTGTGACATACACAGGTGTTGAAGTTAGAGACAAACACGGGGCGTGACATACACGGGTCTTGACCTCACAGAAAGAACACCGGGCAAGACAATGCAAGACATACACAGGTATTGACCTTGGAGAAAAACACGGGGCGTGACATACACGGGTCTTGACCTCACAGAAAGAACACAGGGCGTGACATGCACAGGTGTTGACTTTGGAGAAAAAACACAGGGCGTGACATACACGGGTCTTGACCTCACAGAAAGAACACAGGGCGTGACATTCACAGGTGTTGACCTTGGAGAAAAAACACAGGGCGTGACATACACGGGTCTTGACCTCACAGAAAGAACACAGGGCGTGACATACACAGGTGTTAATTGACCTCACAGAAAAAACACAGGGCTTGACCTCACAGAAACAACACAGAGCGTGACATACACAGGTGTTGACCTAAGAGAAAAAGCACAGGGCGTGACATACACGGGTCTTGACCTCACAGAAAGAACACAGGGCGTGACATACACAGGTGTTGACCTTAGAGAAAAAACACAGGGCGTGACATACACGGGTCTTGACCTCACAGAAAGAACACAGGGTGTGACATATACAGGTGTTGACCTTAGAGAAAAATACGGGGCGTGACATACACGGGTCTTGACCTCACAGAAAGAACACAGGGCGTGACATACACAGGTCTTGACCTTGGAAAAAAAACACAGGGCGTGACATACACGGGTCTTGACCTCACAGAAAGAACACAGGGCGTGACATACACAGGTGTTGACCTTGGAGAAAAAACACAGGGCGTGACATACACGGGTCTTGACCTCACAGAAGAATACAGGGTGTGACATACACAGGTGTTGACCTTAGAGAAAAACACAGGGCGTGACATACACGGGTCTTGACCTCACAGAAAGAACACAGGGCGTGACATACACAGGTATTGACCTTGGAGAAATAACACAGGGAAAAAACACAGGGTGTGACATACACAGGTCTTGACCTCACAGAAAGAACACAGGGCGTGACATACACAGGTGTTGACCTTGGAGAAAAAACACAGGGCGTGACATACACGGGTCTTGACCTCACAGAAAGAACACAGGGCGACATACACAGGTGTTGACCTTAGAGAAAAACACAGGGCGTGACGTACACGGGTCTTGACCTCACAGAAAGAACACAGGGCGTGACATACACAGGTGTTGACCTTGGAGAAAAAACAGGGCGACAGACATACACGGGTCTTGACCTCACAGAAAGAACACAGGGCGTGACATACACAGGTGTTGACCTTGGAGAAAAACACAGGGCGTGACATACACGGGTCTTGACCTCACAGAAAGAACACAGGGCGTGACATACACAGGTGTTGACCTTGGAGAAAAAACACAGGGCGTGACATACACAGGTCTTGACCTCACAGAAAAAACACAGGGCGTGACATACACGGGTCTTGACCTCACAGAAAAAAAACACAGGGCGTGACATACACGGGCCTTGACCTCACAGAAAAAACACAGGGCGTGACATACACGGGTCTTGACCTCACAGAAAAAACACAAGGCGTGATATATACGGGTCACAGAAAAGACACACAAGGCGTGATATATACGGGTCACAGAAAAGACACAGGGCGTGACATACACGGGTCTTGACCTCACACAAAAAACACAGGGCGTGACATACACGGCTCTTGACCTAACAGAAAGAAAACAGGGCGTGACATACACGGGTTTTGACCTCACAGAAAAAACAGGGCGTGACATACACAGGTGTTGACCTTAGAGAAAAACACAGGGCGTGACATACACGGGTCTTGACCTCACAGAAAGAACACAGGGCGTGACATGCACAGGTGTTGACCTTGGAGAAAAAACACAGGGCGTCACATACACGGGTCTTGACCTCACAGAAAGAACACAGGGTGTGACATACACAGGTGTTGACCTTAGAGAAAAACACAGGGCGTGACATACACGGGTCTTCACCTCACAGAAAGAACACAGAAAGAACACAGGGCGTGACATACACAGGTGTTGACCTTGGAGAAAAATACAGGGCGTGACATACACGGGTCTTGACCTCACAGAAAGAACACAGGGCGTGACATACACAGGTGTTGACCTTGGAGAAAAAAACACAGGGCGTGACATACACGGGTCTTGACCTCACAGAAAGAGCACAGGGCGTGACATACACAGGTGTTGACCTTGGAGAAAAAAACACAGGGCGTGACATACACGGGTCTTGACCTCACAGAAAGAGCACAGGGCGTGACATACACAGGTGTTGACCTTGGAGAAAAAACACAGGGCGTGACATACACAGGTCTTGACCTCACAGAAACACAGGGCGTGACATACACGGGTCTTGACCTCACAGAAAGAACACAGGGCGTGACACACACAGGTGTTGACCTTAGAGAAAAAACACAGGGCGTGACATACACGGGTCTTGACCTCACAGAAAGAACACAGGGCGTGACATACACAGGTGTTGACCTTGGAGAAAAAACACAGGGCGTGACATACACGGGTCTTGACCTCACAGAAAGAACACAGGACGTGTGACATACACGGGTCTTGACCTCACAGAAACAACACAGGGCGTGACATACACGGGTCTTGACCTCACAGAAAGAACACCGGGCAAGACATACACAGGTGTTGACCTTAGAGAAAAAACACAGGGCGTGACATACACGGGTCTTGACCTCACAGAAAGAACACAGGGCGTGACATACACAGGTGTTGACCTTGGAGAAAAGACACCGGGCGTGACATACACGGGTCTTGACCTCACAGAAAGAACACAGGGTGTGACATACACAGGTGTTGACCTTAGAGAAAAACACGGGGCGTGACATACACGGGTCTTGACCTCACAGAAAGAACACAGGGCGTGACATGCACAGGTGTTGACCTTGGAGAAAAAACACAGGGCGTGACATACACGGGCCTTGACCTCACAGAAAGAACACAGGGCGTGACATACACAGGTGTTGACCTTGGAGAAAAAACACAGGGCGTGACATACACGGGTCTTGACCTCACAGAAAGAACACAGGGCGTGACATACACAGGTGTTGACCTTGGAGAAAAAACACAGGGCGTGACATACACGGGTCTTGACCTCACAGAAAGAACACAGGGCGTGACATGCACAGGTGTTGACCTTGGAGCAAAAACACAGGGCGTCACATACACGGGTCTTGACCTCACAGAAAGAACACAGGGCGTGACATACACAGGTGTTGACCTCACAGAAAAAACACAGGGCGTGACATACACGGGTCTTGACCTCACAGAAAAAACACAGGGCGTGACATACACGGGTCTTGACCTCACAGAAAAACATACAGGGCGTGACATACACAGGTCTTGACCTCACAGAAAAAACACAGGACGTGACATACACAGGTGTTGACCTCACAGAAAAAACACAGGGCGTGACATACACGGGTCTTGACCTCACAGAAAAACACAGGGCGTGACATACACGGGTCTTGACCTCACAGAAAAAACACAAGGCGTGATATATACGGGTCACAGAAAAGACACAGGGCGTGACATACACGGGTCTTGACCTCACAGAAAAAACACAGGGCGTGACATACACGGGTCTTGACCTAACAGAAAGAAAACAGGGCGTGACATACACGGGTTTTGACCTCACAGAAAAAACACAGGGCGTGACATACACAGGTGTTGACCTTGGAGAAAAAGCACAGGGCGTGACATACACGGGTCTTGACCTCACAGAAAGAACACGGGGCGTGACATACACAGGTGTTGACCTTAGAGAAAAACACAGGATGTGCCATACACGGTCTTGACCTCACAGAAAGAACGCAGGGCGTGACATACACGGGTCTTGACCTCACAGAAAAGACACAGGGCGTAACATACACGGGTCTTGACCTCACGGAAAGAAGACAGGGCGTGACATACACAGGTGTTGACCCTGGAGAAAAAACACAGGGCATGACAAACACGGTCTTGACCTCACAGAAAGAACACAGGGTGTGACATACACAGGTGTTAACCTTAGAGAAAAACACAGGGCGTGACATACACGGGTTTTGACCTCACAGAAAGAACACAGGGCGTGACATACACAGGTGTTGACCTTAGAGAAAATCACAGGGCGTGACATACACGGGTGTTGAGCTTAGAGAAAAACACAGGGCGTGACATACACGGGTCTTGATCTCACAGAAAGAACACAGGGTGTGACATACACAGGTGTTGACCTTAGAGAAAAACACAGGGCGTGACATACACGGGTTTTGACCTCACAGAAAGAACACAGGGCGTGACATACACAGGTGTTGACCTTAGAGAAAAACACAGGGCGCGACATACACAGGTCTTGACCTCATACAAAGAACACAGGGCGTGACATACACAGGTGTTGACCTTGGAGAAAAAACACAGAGCGTGACATACAAGAGTCTTGACCTCACAGAAAGAACACAGGGCGTGACATACACAGGTCTTGACCTTGGCGAAAAAACACAGGGCGTGACATGCACGGGTCTTGACCTCACAGAAAGAACACAGGGCAGGGCGTGACATACACAGGTGTTGACCTTGGAGACAAAACACAGGGCGTGACACACACGGGTCTTGACCTCACAGAACACAGCGCGTGACATGCACAGGTGTTGACCTTGGAGAAAAAACACAGGGCGTCACATACACGGGTCTTGACCTCACAGAAAGAACACAGGGCGTGACATACACAGGTGTTGACCTCACAGACAAAACACAGGGCGTGACATACACGGGTCTTGACCTCACAGAACAAACACAGGGCGTGACATACACGGGTCTTGACCTCACAGAAAAACACAGGGCGTGACATACACAGGTCTTGACCTCACAGAAAAAACACAGGGCGTGACATACACGGGTCTTGACCTAACAGAAAGAAAACAGGGCGTGACATACACGGGTCTTGACCTCACAGAAAAAACACAGGGCGTGACATACACAGGTGTTGACCTCACAGAACAAACGCAGGGCGTGACATACACGGGTCTTGACCTCACAGAAAAACACAGGGCGTGACATACACGGGTCTTGACCTCACAGAAAAACACACGGCGTGACATACACGGGTCTTGACCTCACAGAAAAACACAAGGCGTGATATTTACGGGTCACAGAAAAGACACAGGGCGTGAGATACACGGGTCTTGACCTCACAGAAAAAACACAGGGCGTGACATACACAGGTGTTGACCTTAGAGAAATACACAGGGCGTCAAATACACGGGTCTTGACCTCACAGAAAGAACACAAGGCGTGACATACACAGGTGTTGACCTTAGAGAAAAACACAGGGCGTGACATACACGGGTCTTGACCTACAGAAAGAACACAGGGCGTGACATACACGGGTCTTGACCTCACAGAAAAAAAACACAGGGCGTGACATACACGGGTCTTGACCTCACAGAAAGAACACAGGGCGTGACATACACAGGTGTTGACCTTGGAGAAAAAACACAGGGCGTGACATACACGGGTCTTGACCTCACAGAAAGACACAGGACGTGTGACATACACGGGTCTTGACCTCACAGAAAGAACACAGGGCGTGACATACACAGGTGTTGACCTTAGAGAAAAACACAGGGCGTGACATACACGGGTCTTGACCTCACAGAAAGAACACAGGGCGTGACATACACAGGTCTTGACCTTGGAGAAAAAACACAGGGCGTGACATACACGGGTCTTGACCTCACAGAAAGAACACAGAGCGTGACATACACAGGTGTTGACCTTGGAGAAAAAACACAGGGCGTGACATACACGGGTCTTGACCTCACAGAAAGAACACAGGGCGTGACATACACAGGTGTTGACCTTGGAGAAAAAACACAGGGCGTGACATACACGGGTCTTGACCTCACAGAAAGAACACAGGGCGTGACATACACAGGTGTTGACCTTGGAGAAAAAACACAGGGCGTGACATACACGGGTCTTGACCTCACAGAAAGAACACAGGGCGTGACATACACAGGTCTTGACGTAAGAGAAAAAACACAGGGCGTGACATACACAGGTCTTGACCTCACAGAAAGAACGCAGGACGTGACATGCACAGGTGTTGACCTTGGAGAAAAAACACAGGGCTTGACATACACGGGTCTTGACCTCACAGAAAGAACACAGGGCGTGACATATACAGGTGTTGACCTTGGAGAAAAAACACAGGGCGTGACATACACGGGTCTTGACCTCACAGAAAAAACACAGGGCGTGACATACACGGGTCTTGACCTCACAGAAAGAACACGGGGCGTGACATACACAGGTGTTGACCTTAGAGAAAAACCACAGGGCGTGACATACACGGGTCTTGACCTCACAGAAAAAAACACAGGGCGTGACATACACGGGTCTTGACCTCACAGAAAAAAAACACAGGGCGTGACATACACAGGTCTTGACCTCACAGAAAAAACACAGGGCGTGACATACACGGGTCTTGACCTCACAGAAAAAACACAGGGCGTGACATACACGGGTCTTGACCTCACAGAAAAAACACAGGGCGTGACATACGCAGGTGTTGACCTTAGAGAAAAACACGGGGGCGTGACATACACGGGTCTTGACCTCACAGAAAGAACACAGGGTGTGACATACACAGGTGTTGAACTTAGAGAAAAACACGGGGCGTGACATACACGGGTCTTGACCTCACAGAAAGAACACCGGGCAAGACATACACAGGTATTGACCTTGGAGAAAAAACACAGGGCGTGACATACACGGGTCTTGACCTCACAGAAAGAACACAGGGCGTGACATACACAGGTGTTGACCTTAGAGAAAAACACGGGGGCGTGGCGTACACGGGTCTTGACCTCACAGAAAAAACACAGGGCGTGACATGCACAGGTGTTGACCTTGGAGAAAAAACACAGGACGTGACATACACGGGCCTTGATCTCACAGAGACAACACAGGGCGTGACATACCCAGGTGTTGACCTTGGAGAAAAAACACAGGGCGTGACATACACGGGTCTTGACCTCACAGAAAGAACACAGGGCGTGACATACACAGGTCTTGACGTAAGAGAAAAAACACAGGGCGTGACATACACAGGTCTTGACCTCACAGAAAGAACGCAGGACGTGACATGCACAGGTGTTGACCTTGGAGAAAAAACACAGGGCTTGACATACACGGGTCTTGACCTCACAGAAAGAACACCGGGCAAGACATACACAGGTATTGACCTTGGAGAAAAACACAGGGCGTGACATACACGGGTCTTGACCTCACAGAAAAAACACAGGGCGTGACATACACGGGTCTTGACCTCACAGAAAGAACACGGGGCGTGACATACACAGGTGTTGACCTTAGAGAAAAACCACAGGGCGTGACATACACGGGTCTTGACCTCACAGAAAAAAAACACAGGGCGTGACATACACGGGTCTTGACCTCACAGAAAAAACACAGGGCGTGACATACACAGGTCTTGACCTCACAGAAAAACACAGGGCGTGACATACACGGGTCTTGACCTCACAGAAAAAACACAGGGAGTGACATACACGGGTCTTGACCTCACAGAAAAAACACAAGGCGTGATATATACGGATCACAGAAAAGACACAGGGCGTGACATACACGGGTCTTGACCTCACAGAAAAAACACAGGGCGTGACATACACGGGTCTTGACCTAACAGAACGAAAAAACTTGACCTCACAGAAAGAACACAGGGCGTGACATACACAGGTGTTGACCTTAGAGAAAAACACAGGGCGTGAATACACAGGTCTTGACCTCACAGAAAGAACGCAGGGCGTGACATACACAGGTCTTGACCTAAGAGCAAAAACACAGGGCGTGACATACACGGGTCTTGACCTCACAGAAAGAACACAGAGCGTGACATACACAGGCGTTGACCTAAGAGAAAACACACAGGGCGTGACGTACACGGGTGTTGACCTCACAGAAAGAACACCGGGCGTGACATACACAGGTGTTGACCTTGGAGAAAAAACACAGGGCGTGACATACACGGGTCTTGACCTGACAGAAAGAACACCGGGCTTGACATACACAGGTGTTGACCTTGGAGAAAAAACACAGGGCGTGACATACACGGGTCTTGACCTCACAGAAAGAACACAGGGTGTGACATACACAGGTGTTGAACTTAGAGAAAAACACGGGGCGTGACATACACGGGTCTTGACCTCACAGAAAGAACACCGGGCAAGACATACACAGGTATTGACCTTGGAGAAAAAACACAGGGCGTGACATACACGGGTCTTGACCTCACAGAAAGAACACAGGGCGTGACATACACAGGTGTTGACCTTGGAGAAAAACACAGGGCGTGACATACACGGGTCTTGACCTCACAGAAAGAACACAGGGCGTGACATACACAGGTGTTGACCTTAGAGAAAAACACGGGCGTGACATACACGGGTCTTGACCTCACAGAAAGAACACAGGGCGTGACATGCACAGGTGTTGACCTTGGAGAAAAAACACAGGGCGTGACATACACGGGTCTGACCTTGGAGAAAAAACACAGGGCGCGACATACACAGGTCTTGACCTCACAGAAAAAGCACAGGGCGTGACATACACGGGTCTTGACCTCACAGAAAAAAAACAGGGCGTGACATACACGGGTCTTGACCTCACAGAAAGAACACCGGGCAAGACATACACAGGTATTGACCTTGGAGAAAAAACACAGGGCGTGACATACACAGGTGTTGGGAGAAAAATCACAGGGCGTGACATAAACAGGTCTTGACCTCACAGAAAGAACACAGGACGTGTGACATACACGGGTCTTGACCTCACAGAAAGAACACAGGGCGTGACATACACAGGTGTTGACCTTGGAGAAAAAACACAGGGCGTGACATACACGGGTCTTGACCTCACAGAAAGAACACAGGGCGTGACATACACAGGTGTTGACCTTAGAGAAAAAACACAGGGCGTGACATACACGGGTCTTGACCTCACAGAAAGAACACAGGGCGTGACATACACAGGTGTTGACCTTGGAGAAAAAGCACAGGGCGTGACATACACAGGTCTTGACCTCACAGAACATACACGGGTCTTGACCTCACAGAACAAAAACACAGGGCGTGACACACACGGGTCTTGACCTCAAAGAAAAAACACAGGGCGTGACATACACGGGTCTTGACCTCACAGAAAAAACACAAGGCGTGACATACACGGGTCTTGACCTCACAGAAAAAACACAAGGCGTGACACATAGACGGGTCACAGAAAAGACACAGGGCGTGACATACACGGGTCTTGACCTCACAGAAAAAACACAGGGCGTGACATACACGGGTCTTGACCTCACAGAAAAACAGGGCGTGACATACACGGGTTTTGACCTCACAGAAAAAACACAGGGCGTGACATACACGGGTCTTGACCTAACAGAAAGAAACAGGGCGTGACATACACGGGTCTTGACCTACAGAAAGAACACAGGGCGTGACATACACAGGTGTTGACCTTGGAGAAAAAAAACACAGGGCGTGACATACACGGGTCTTGACCTCACAGAAAGAACACAGGGCGTGACATACACAGGTCTTGACCTTGGAGAAAAAACACAGGGCTTGACATACACGGGTCTTGACCTCACAGAAAGAACACAGGGCGTGACATACACAGGTGTTGACCTTGGAGAAAAAAAACAGGGCGTGACATACACGGGTCTTGACCTCACAGAAAGGACACAGGGCGTGACATACACAGGTGTTGACCTTGGAGAAAAAAAACACAGGGCGTGACATACACGGGTCTTGACCTCACAGAAAGAACACAGGGCGTGACATACACAGGTCTTGACCTAAGAGCAAAAACACAGGGCGTCACATACACGGGTCTTGACCTCACAGAAAAAACACAGGGCGTGACATACACGGGTCTTGACCTCACAGAAAGAACACAGGGCGTGACATACACAGGTGTTGACCTTGGAGAAAAACACAGGGCGTGACATACACGGGTCTTGACCTCACAGAAAGAACACAGGGCGTGACATATGACAGGTGTTGACCTTAGAGAAAAAACACAGGGCGTGACATACACGGGTCTTGACCTCACAGAAAGAACACAGGGCGTGACCTACACAGGTGTTGCCCTTGGAGAAAAAACACAGGGCGTGACATACACGGGTCTTGACCTCACAGAAAGAACACAGGACGTCTGACATACACGGGTCTTGACCTCACAGACAAAACACAAGGCGTGATATATACGGGTCACAGAAAAGACACAGGGCGTGACATACACGGGTCTTGACCTCACAGAAAAAACACAGGGCGTGACATACACGGGTCTTGACCTAACAGAAAGAAACAGGGCGTGACATACACGGGTCTTGACCTCACAGAAAAAACACAGGGCGTGACATACACAGGTGTTGACCTCACAGAAATGAACACAGGGCGTGACATACACGGGTCTTTACCTCACAGAAAGAACACAGGGCGTGACATACACAGGTGTTGACCTTGCAGAAAAAACACAGGGCGTGACACACACGGGTCTTGACCTCTCAGAAAGAACACAGGGCGTGACATACACAGGTGTTGACCTTAGAGAAAAACACAGGGCGTGACATACACGGGTCTTGACCTCACAGAAAGAACACAGGGCGTGACATACACAGTTGTTGACCTTGGAGAAAAAACACAGGGCGTGACACACACAGGTCTTGACCTCACAGAAAAAACACAGGGCGTGACATACACGGGTCTTGACCTCACAGAAAGAACACAGGGCGTGACACACACAGGTGTTGACCTTAGAGAAAAAACACAGGGCTTGGCGTGACATACACGGGTCTTGACCTCACAGAAAGAACACAGGACTTAGTGGGTGCATGGGCCTCTTTATGGGCATGGGTCTGTTGGGACCTATTTCATGCGTCCGGACTATATATAAAGTTCCCCCGAACTATTTTGTAAAACTGGCCGAACTATTTATACATCGTCCGGAACCGCTCGGAACCGTTCTGGACTGTTTATAACCGCGCTGCGAGACACCATCGCCGACCATCGCTCAAATCAAAGCAGCAACAATAGCCCCACAGTGGTTATAAGTCGCTCGGAACCGCTCGGAACCGTTCCGAACTATTTATAAACGTCGGGTTCATATATGGTCCAGAACGGTTCCGAGCGGTTCCGGACTATCTGGAACGATTTCGAATCATCTGCTGGAGAATTTATATATAGTTCTGAGAACTTTTATATATAGATCGAGGAATATTATATATAGTTCCTGCACCGGGCGGGATGCCCAACAGGTAAAGAGGCCCACGCACCTACTAACACAGGACGTGTGACATACACGGGTCTTGACCTCACAGAAAGAACACAGGGCGTGACATACACAGGTGTTGACCTTGGAGAAAAAACACAGGGCGTGACATACACGGGTCTTGACCTCACAGAAAGAACAAAGGGCGTGACTTACACAGGTCTTGACCTCACAGAAAAAACGCAAGGCGTGACATACACGGGTCTTGACCTCACAGAAAAAACACAGGGCGTGACATACACAGGTGTTGACCTAAGGGTCTTGACCTCACAGAAAGAACACCGGGCGTGACATACACAGGTGTTGACGTTGGAGAAAAAACACGGGGCGTGACATACACGGGTCTTGATCTCACAAAAAGAACACAGGGCGTGACATACACGGGTCTTGACCTCACAGAAAGAACACAGGGCGTGACATACACAGGTGTTGACCTTGCAGAAAAAACACATGGCGTGACATACACCGGCTTGCCCTGTCATCCAGCCTTATTCAGAGTGGGTATGCCGTATATCTATAAATATACAGATGTATATGTATACGTATAAACATGTGTACATTCCTATGCATGCAACTTCTGCAAAGATGCAAATGCTGTCCAAGCACTCGTGGAACTTCGGGTGGTGCTCGATCCTGAAACAGATGTGGTCGTACCTCCCAGCATGCTGAAACACCACAAGCCAAGGCTTTTGAACACAGCAGAGCAGTTGTGAGACCCTGATGTCGCTCGGCGGAGGGCCTTCGTACTTTATGCTAGTTGTACTGTTCCAAAAACTATAGGGCCTGGCTCTTGTGAATGCTCTTGCTCTGATTCTTATTGTTGTTGCTGTTGCTGCCGCTGCTTCTCCGACGACGGTTTGCTGGTCAGGTTCCAAAAGTGTCGGGTTTGTGCAGCTGGGAAATCACTCTATAAGGTACCGTAAGAAATTCAAGCCTGAGCAAGGCTTGGAAAAATATGAAGGCATGCTAGCTGCTAGCTGACGACTTGCTGGCAACAAAAAGTTCCAACCTCCATTTGTTGGGGGAGGGGTGACTGGGGAATCTCCCGCAAAGCAGACCCAGGCTCGAGAAAACGATTCAGCTGAATTGGATTCGGATTTGCTAGCTGCTAGCGGGCCGATTTGCTAGTAAGCCGGCCTATAGATCGGCGAGTACGCGCGGGCGAGTTTGCTTCGGACCATGGGTTTTTCTCAACAACTGCGGAGATAGAGGAAAATCGCGCGCCTGGCCGCGTTCGCGAACCTCGAAACTGTCATCGCTTTTGGACCGGCTCATGAAATGTGAGGCTGCTGGACAGCCAAATGCGAAGCTGTCTTCGCTTTGGGACTTCTTGGCTCACATGATGCTGATGACCAGCACAGTCTGTATACAGTCAAGATGCGAGAGCCTTTTGAAGGCCTTGAGGTGAAAACGAGTTTGGTTCATGTAAGAACCTACGTAGACTGGACAGCATCGAAAGGGTAGCGGAAAGCAGCCATCGCCATAGCAAAGGGCATCTTGAGCTTCCTACGTTGATCTTTCAAGCGCACATGCCATGTGCTGTTTTTCATCTGTGTTCATCTGTGTTCTCTTTCTTGCCGCCAACATCCGCTCTGCTGCGTTCTGACCGGCCCCGGTGTTTCAACTGTCGGCTGGTTTCGCCTTCGTCCTAGTCATTCTGCCATGTTTGGCCCTGCATGGAGAACGTCTCGCGCCAAGGCGCCGGAGCTGGAAAAAGTAGTTGTGGAGGTGTCTGTGACCTTGGAAATGTTCAGCCGGGAACACCACGAGCGCCCTAAACTTTGAGTACGACTCCATTGTCGTTTACTCATACTCTGTGAATGGTCGACATGATGTGATTCGGATTCGGCTGGGAGGTGAATTCGCACTGCTACATATCCTTGAAGGGTGTATAGGGAAGGTGGTTGGAAAGCAACGCCAGGGAACTCTGACTGTGACTCGGCACAGTGGGAGCATGTCCAGGGGGCCGGAGAGCTACAGTTGCAGCGGAATGCGATATGCCCTGCCATGGTGGCTCAGACAGCTTCAGGAGGAGTAAAGGTCTCGGGATGCTCCCATCAACCCACTTGTTGGCAAAACTTGCTGCGTGCAAGCTGTCGCGGCTGTCGCTGTGTTCGAGGTTGTCGAGGCCCTCAGCAGTGGGGAGCACTTTGGCGAGCCGTTCCACTGCTTGATTGCATGGCCCCTCTGCGCATGAACATGCATGATTCATGACGCGGCATGAGTTCCAATGCTTGCACCTGCTGCACGCCCATGTTGGGCCCCACAAGTTGCCAGCTAAGGTTCGTAGACGTTCGAGTGCTGCTGGTCTCCGTGAGGGACGTCGTGGAGGATATGCTGGATGTCCTTTACAGCACCATTGGCCCCATGGGAGAGATGGTAGAGACGCGCACCTCCGCACCTTCGGACTCATTGTGTCATTCTCTTCGCTACATACCGAGGGCCTGGAGGTCGAAGAGATCGACATGGACGTCGTTGTCTGCGTCGTGGTGGAGCTACGGGTCACGCTCCTTTTGCAACCACCGCAAAATTGAACGAGGAATTCTAACTAACTGCGGAGTTGTGAGGATCGACTGAAGGCTGAGGCTCGT
>CAJNDS010002347.1:77500-253170 GCA_905221605.1 Symbiodinium natans
GTTTAGGGTGACTAGAGCTTGAATTTCAAACCGAAGCCCAAAAACCAAAAACTCGAGCAAGGCACACATCACGTCGTGCATCTTCTTCGAGCACGGCTGGTTCTGAACAAGGGAGGTCGAGGGAGCGTCGCTCCGAATCAACCAAAGCTTCACACATACTTCAGATGAACTCTGAAGCTGACCGATGCTTGGCGCGCCTTAAACTGGCCGTCAAACACGCAGGGTCCTCTGTCACTCTTGGTTGCCACCTGAGGTGGGCAAAAGCGCCATGCAAAATCACGCAAACAGCAAGCCGGGCGTGCAAGAAACGGAATGGCCTTTATACTTGCGCTCCTTACTTGTCCGCCCATCTTCTCTCTTGTTTGACATGAAGCACGAGGATGGGACCTTTTGCACCTTGACCTTCGACCTTCAGGCACTGCGCAACCCGGTGCAAGCCTGAATCAAGCACAAGCTCTCCAAGCGGCACAAACGCTGCCCCTCTCTTGGCAGTAGTCGTTGCAAGATCTTCGGCTATCGAGCACCTCACCAAGACATGGAGCATTGAGGGACTTGTGGGTCCGACCCCGAAGCTCGCACGAAGGAAGCAGTACTGAAAGCGAGAAACGGCGTAGACAACACAGTTCTGGCCGTTGTCCTGCATTGGCAACATGGTGTCTTTGCGATGAGGCCGCTTGCAGAACCAGGGATTCGACACCAGACACAATATCTTCACTGGTAGTCCTCCAGTTGGGCCACACGACCATCGTTTTCTGTGGTGCACACCTCTCGGGGGAGCATGATCATGCTTCTGAGGATGGACTCGCGTTGTGCACGTGAGTCATGTCAACTCGCGCCATGCAGGCAACATGCGTCAGACCCGGAAACGCCCATGGCCCATCTGCTGCCTGGTCGAGGCCCTCCAATGGCGCCAGAAACTCGCAACCTGGAGGCCAGCCGCCAGGAAGCTCAGAACACAGCTAAGGCTGCCAGGAGGCTTCTGAGGTTATACGTAGGAAAGCAAAAAACAGTGCCAGGCATACCAGGCTTCCCGGCACACGATTGCACAAGCTACAGTGAGGAAACCGAGCAAGTCTCACATCCAACAGCCGAAGTTGAGGATTTCGGGTTGACAGGTGCACCGACCACGTCAGGCACCTTGCCTGAAGGAATGCTTGGAGGTGTGGACCCAGAAGAAGATCCACAGCCGCGAGGGAGTGTGGCACCTACAGACAATCGCACTCAGTGTGATGAGCTGATGTTCAAAGACTCAAAGGCCAACACCTTGCAACCCTTCCGAGTGTGGGCTTGCGTTGACAGGTGTTCGTCCTGAACCCTGAACAGCGAGCTGGCAGACACAGACATCTCTGCCCGATATGTTGCAGAGGGTCCTTTCCGTATCAACATACCCGGGCGAAATCGTTCCAAATTACGTACTAGGGGATTAGGTTTGTGATTGGTGTGCGTTGAACAGTACAGGGCGAAGCGATCAAGGGCTTGAACAGAAACAGCAAACAAAAAGCCGTCCAAACCAGCGTCGCCTGCCCCAGTACACTGGCTGCACCTGGCAGAAAGCCATGTAGGTTTGTCAGAGGGCTCCCTGCGACGGTCTGAAACTGAAGGGTCCTAGTTGCGGCATTTTGGGCAACCCCGCAATTCCGTGCGGTGTGTGCCATGATGACAAGTGCCTTGACGCTGTAGGGTCAAAGGCCCGACGGGTGAAACCTGTCTCGTACTTAGAACTTACAATACGTAAGTAGGCTGTATAGATGGCCACATGACTTTTTGAAGGGTCCGATCGGCGTCGAAAGAGGACGAATTAGGCCACTAGACCGCGGAATCCTGCTGAGCACACCCTGAACAGCAGAAGCAGCACCAACAAAAAGAAGCAGACCGAGCCAGAAAAGTCAACCGGGGCACAGGTATTGATGTTGTTCTGGAGTGAAGATCATGTCCGGAGAGCTTGGCGCAATGTATCTGCAGCCGTTTCAAGGTCCCGCTATCTCTGCATCTCTGTGAAGTCATGGTCTGCTGTCTGCCCTTGACACATATGATTCGAGCAGCAAGCACGTTCGTGCAGAGCTTCATCAGAACTATAGGACGTACGACTTACAAGTGGTCTTAATGCACCGCTCAGTTGCTGCGACTTGAGGTCGGCAGCGCCGCAGATCCCGTCCGCCGTGATGTCCTTTCTTATGCTTATAAGGCTGTGAAGGTCCGTGCCATGAAAGACAGATGGCACGGCGCAACGCCTCCGCCAGAAGGTGCAGCTTGAAATTGTGGAGAAAGCCTCTTGTCATGGGCACTGCTTTGGGCACTGCGTGTGGAGGCATGGAAAAAGCATCCAGGGATGGTAGGGAGCATACCAGTTAACGTCTTGGTCGTGACCTTTAGCAGAGGTTCTCAGCAGGGTCTGGGGACACATGGGACCAACAAAACTAAACTGAACTGTATCTAAATTCTCGAAGGCGTGAACACATCAGCTGGCTTCTCGCTCTGTAGCTTGGGCGCTTGTTCTACGACTACTTCAGCTGGTGCTGCCACTGCCAATGCAGCGTTTAAGCCACGGCTAGCTAGTGACCACAGTCGCCACGACCGTTCGCGCATCAGCAGGCCTGGTTGCTTGGTGATGCGCCTTAGTTGCGCAGCCATGGATGGCTGCAAGCGGCTCCCCTCAATAATGCTGTGTGCCACGTATGTACATGTGCTTCTGAGCTGCTTTACGTTGACGTTGAAGAAGACGCATTCATCCTGACCTTCAGCCGGCTGCGCTAGAGCAGGTACCCCACCTCTAATCCCCCCAACACACTTCCCGCTTTGTGCCCCTTTATTTATTGCTTGGAATGGGTACCGCCCCTCCTCCCCCCTAGTCAGCGGGTGTCCGAGAGCAGGCAGAGCATCAGGACCAGGGGTTTTCTGCTGTACCTCGTTTTTTCCTCCCCACTCCCCATACTCGCCCCTTACCATCCCCTTACCCCTTCTTACTTATTGATATTGGCTACTTTCCCGCCCCTCCCCCCTCCCCTCCTTAACCACCCCCTCATGGGCCAACCTTGAAGCTCAAGTCCGGACCAAGAGCCCTCGTGGACCAAACTTGAAACCCAAATCCGGCCAAAGGACTCAAATCCGGCCCAGCCCCTCGTGAGCCAAACTTGAAACCCAACTCCGGCCCAAGAGCTTGTAAATCCCGCCCTAAAGCGCTTTTTTTGGGGGCCGTAGTGCTGACTTAATGAAAAACCTGAAGCCTGTCGTCCCGACATTGCTTAGTCGCTGCAGTGGCGGCCGGCCCCAGCCGAAGGGTCGCGTAACGTTAAATAAGAGATGGACAGGGGTTCGCGTACGCACTAGCTGTCAGGGCAAATGCACTCCAAGGGTTTCGAGACTCGAGTTGGGCCCTTCCCGCCTGCTGTGAGCACCCTTCAAAAAGGGAATGACAACGAAAGCCCCAACGAAACGTAACGAACACAAAAAAACAAAAGCAATCATGTTGGCATTCAACAGCAACCTGTACACCAATTGAAAACAGCGCAGCAGCTCAGCGATCTGACAGTCTGGCATCAGATTCTGGGGACCCGGGCTCTGCACGTTCACTCCGGCTCTGTCGTTCAAGATGGTTCCAGAGTCCGGTTCCACCTTAAGACCAAGCTTCAAATTCGTTTACAGTGAGGTCTGGCAGCCAACGATTTGCCAAACAGTGGCCAAACAGCATTCCGCTACCAGGAAGGAACCGTATCGCATGATCGCTCGAGCTCACATTTCTGATCGTTTGCGAAGTTCAGACTTCTGGCACACCAAACGACACGGCACATTCAGGCCAAACTCCCCCTGGTTCCTGATCAGATCATTTCACTGCACCAGCCAAAAAGTAAGCAGTCGTGGTGAACGACACTTGGCCATGGAGTGGTGCGGTCTTGGTCGTGGCATGGTCGTGGCCACGTTCTCCGGACCCAAGGAAGTGAATAGTGAAGAATCTTCACATACTGTACGACACTCCAATTTTCGCTGCGATTCACGTGCAGGAGTGCGCTAGGACTTACAGTACCGCACAGACTTTTGTGACGACGTGTTTGTACTCCACTTAGTTACACTTCTCTCCCAATCCGTGTGGACATCGACGGTGTATTGCAGAATATGCAGGAGAAGCGCTAAAGGAGAAGCGCTAAAGAATGGAACATTTCTATAAACTGCATGTGTTGAATCCTGGTGGCGAAAACACGGCCGCTGGTCTCCACCCGGCGGTCGCTGATGAAAATCGTCCCGTTCCCATTCAACCTGGACACTGGGGAGCTCAGCGATCGTTTGGGAAGCTTTGCTAAGGATGCTGAGCGACAAATGTTAGGGCTGGGTTGTCACCAACGAGGTTGGTTACCCAGTTAACCCATGACCTTTTGCAACAAGCTGACGTCCATCAGTTCCTTGGAGCCTCTGTATGATCGTACCTCGGAACCGGGTAGTCTGTGCGGCCTGGAGTGTCGGGAAGGGGGCTCCAATCCACCACGTATACATGAGTGATCATGACTGCCTCTCTCTCATCCCACAAAAAGGCACCTACCCACCAGGTGGAGGTGCGTCCGATGTTGGGAAAAATGATACAGCTGTTCTAGCACCAACGACGCTGCCACCAGCCGAGGTTAACACTCGCAGTTGCAGCTTCGGATAACCGGGGGTGCACCGGAGTGTGAGGGCCACACTGTCGCCTATAGCCGTGTTAGTCTTCGGGGTGGCCGTGCGGAGGCTGGAGTTCACACCTGCTGTGGAGAAGGAGTTCTCCCAGCCGCCGAGTCCCGACTAACTCGTGTTTGGGCTTGCATCTTCCACCGCTCCGTCATCTTCGTTGTGTGGCTGCGTGGGAGGCCCTAAAGCTCGTGACCTGGTGTCCTCTCCCGCCGAGCTTGCCAGCTTGATGGAGGGGATCAGTGGAAACAGCTTGCCATGTGTTGGGCTACAAACACGGCAAACCATTGGGGACTGCAGAATTCTCCGCTGGGGCTATGCAGGTCGATGGTGTGCTTTCTCGTTTCACGACAGGTGTATGGTGAGACTGGCTTTTCGCCCTATAACCAGGAGCTTCGCTAGACTCTACTACGTGACACTACGTGACTTTGGGATAACTGTGTCCACCCCACCGCTCTCTGTCTCTCTCTCTCTCTATCCTTCTAATTCGCCCCCCCCCCCCCCCCCCCCGCCCTGTGGGACCGCCCCAAATCCCTTGGAGGACTGCAAACCGATGCCGTGGGGTCCCGCTTGTCGTGGCTCCTACAGGGAAAGTGCCTCAAAAACCCCCGCCCCCCAACCCCCCCCCCCCCACCCCCCCCCCCCCAACCCCCCCCCCCACCCCCCCCCCCCCCCCCCCCCACCCCCCCCCCCCACCCCCCCCCCACACCCCCCCCCCCCCCCCCCCCCCCCACCCCCCCCCCCCCCCCCCCCCCCACCCCCCCCCCACCCCCCCCCCCCCCCCCCCACCCCCCCCCACCCCCCCCCCCCACCCCCCCCACCCCCCCCCACCCCCCAACCTTTGCAAAACACTCTTTCCTCCTTTCCTGTCCTGGGGCCGGCCCGGCTGCCGAGGCGGCGCTCTCTTCCTTCTCCTCCTCCTTCTTCTCTATCTCTCGCTCTCTCTCTTCCTAAATCCCCTTTTGTCTTTGGCTCAGATGCGCAGCAAGAATCGAGGCGCCTGGCAGCAATGCCTGTAGCCACTGCGTTCCTCCCTCTGTTGTACTGACCTGCCGCGGAGTGGAGATTCATAGAGTGGCCTCTGAGGCACAAAGAAAGACATGTGACACTCACGAATGTCACTACATGACTGCGGGACTCAGGAACTCCCTCCTTCCCTCCCTTACATGCGGTGCGGCGTGCACTGAAACACGTGCAGCTCGAAGTTGCCCGCGCACTGGCCAGCGCGCGCGTAGCGGTGAATGCCGGTATCTCAGCAGCAACGAGCAAAAAGAAGGACGCACCACGGGCCACGGACACGAACAGACTAGCAGCGGGCCTGAAACTACGGCTAGGTCTGATTGCTCGGTGAGGGCCTGGTTGAAGCTTACATGAAACCCGGCTACGGTGTCCATCTTGCCTGGAGCCTCGAAGGAAAGGTAACGTATTGAAGTCAGAAGCAAGGCAAACAAAGCACTGAAATGCACTGAAGCTATTTCGGGTATAGAGTCCAGAATCCCTCAAACCCAGGAATGGTCCGACCGGTGCCTTGGAAGTTGAAGCGCGTCTTTGGGCGCCAGCTTTTGGTGATGTGAGGGTCACCCCAGAACCGACATTGCTCGAAGCGCTTGTCTGCGTAGTTGCCTGGTGAGACGCAGAAATCACCAAAACAAAGTGTAGCGAATCAAACGCGGCTGAAGCTTGCGGGGCTTCCAAGTTTCGATTCTTCTGGCAGTGGGCGAGGCTCTACTGGTCTCTTGAAGCAGGAGAGTCCAGAGCCCTTCGCCTTAACACCTCACATCCCCATGGCAGGATTTCGGGATTGGCAACAGGCCGCCGGCACCTGAATGTCTGGTGCTGCCGAGCTGCCGATCTCTGAACAAACTTCACACAGTGGTGGGATGAGCGTGGTTGTGGTAGTGGTTGCAGCTTGAGCCTCCGACAGCAGAGCTCAGGCAAACAACTCCCGCATCGGTGAGCAGCTGGAGGTGTACAAGTGTTGGATGCCACAGGAAAGGAACGACAGTAACTAATCAGTGCTCGCAAGCCTTGCTTACAAGCCTTGCTTGCGGCTGAAAGTGGCCTCAATTCAATGAATTCCGGGCCTTGCCCTCCGCGAGGTTCAGTCCGCTCCTTGCGGTTCACGGCGATAGCGGCAGCCGGGCTATAGATTAAATGATTAAATCAAGATTAGACAGGCCAGCGATGAAACTGCAACCTCTTACCGAGCCATAAGGACCCGAAAATAAGGGCCCGCAGCAAACTTCTCTGCTCCAGGCCGAGCTTTCGGCCGAGGGGCGGCTTTCTGAGGCATTCAGGAAATGTGCCAGCCAGAGGCCTCACAGTGTGACAATGAGTGGCATATGGGAGCATCGAGCTTCAAGAAGCTGGACTTCAGCCCAAGATCAGAGTGGGGATGGCTCCTCGAGCCGCGTTCTCGGCCCCATTCAAGACACTTCTCCAACCCAGTAACATCTCAGGCCCTGGCCTGCTCATTCCCCACTGGCAAGTGAAAGTTCCCTGGTCGGGCTTCCTTGCGTCTCGCACCCGCATGGGGTCACGGCTTGATGGCAAACCAGCCGAAAGACGGCTAGGTAAGTGCTTTCAAGCGAAACTTCCGAGGCAGCAGCTTGCCGTGACAGTTCTGTGAAAGCAAGACCACATCAAGCGGGTGAACATGGCGACTTGGCCTGGCCAAACCCATGCGGCTCCTTTGTAGAATGTAGTCGGAGCTGCAGCCCACTTCACAGCTTTCACCAGGCAAGAGCTTGGAGCACTTCTCAGGAATCTCCTCGGCCACACAATTGCGGCAGCTTCTCTCTCAGAAGAAAGTTACACGCATCACTTGCAGTCCTGACACGCACTGGCTGATGCTCAGTCCGTTTTGAACAGCAGAATGCAACCTTATAAGCCTTACAACCCCGGATTCGCGCACGACATCGCATGACTTCCCTGAGCTCGGCGAAGGCACAAACTTGCCCCTGTTGATCTGGCTGCTCAGGGAGATGGGCCCGCAAGCAAGCGGCACAGGGAGGCCCCAGGATGAACCCGCGCGGTTCCTCGCAGATTCCAAAAGTGAACAGCTGCGCACCCACAAGAGTTTCGAAGCATTCAAGAGGCCAAATCCTTCTACATAGCCTCTATAAGCCTCTATCTGGCGATGCGTTTGCGGTTGCCATTAGGAATGTTCATGAATTTCCTGTCATGATTCTTGGGGGTCCATAGTCCTAAGACTTCTGAAGTCATGGGTCAAGGAAACCAAAGGGTGCCTCTGCCTGGAGTTGCTAAACAGGTGCAACAGGCTAGAATGTCAGAATGCCCACCCACCTCGCTCCGGCCATTACTTCAAACTTGGCGATCAAGTTGGCGATCTGGCTTCCGTCGGCTCCCTGGAGGCGTCGGCCTCATCCGTTCCCCATGGTCACAGTACCCAAATACCCCGCAGGACGTAGGGTTCCATGGGGGATCCTACTATAAAGCCACCCTGGCATAGAATGTCCATCCCTGCTCAGCGCTGCTCCTCTTAGCAAGGCGAAATCGCCACAGGGGCTGCTATGGGGAGGCACCTTCTTGAGCTGATTATGAGGGGGTTCCTTGTTGGGCCCACATTTAGGATCCTGATTATCGGAAACCCCCATAGATAAGATCGCCCCTCCACGCGGTGCATAGGCCACCTCGTCGATGCCCATCCCCAGGAACCCGAAACTCCTTCTAAACCCTAACATGGCCATATGCTCATGGCAGGCCTTCCCATCTCCTGCAGGGTCGTCAGAAAATTTTTCAAAATTTCGTGAGGGGTCCACTTGACTAGGTCAGTCTGACCTGGTGAAGAATACTTCAGAATCATCAGTAACGAGCCGAGTTGGGGTACGATCTGGCAGCGGAGGGGAGAAATACCTGAGGACCTGAGGTCTCAGCGAACCTTGCAAGCAAAGGTTCAGCAACCGTGTAGTACATGGAATAGATTGAGAAAGAAGCAGAGACAGCCAAAAAACCGGTGCTTCCTCGCTCAGCCCCACCCGACTTGACAAACACAAGCGATGATCAAGCGACAAGGGGCTGTTGCTGCCAAATCCGCAGCTGCCGGCGAAGGTCAAAAGATTAGGGTTGCAGCCTTGGCTGGGATTTCAGGTGGAGTATTTCAAGAAAAGCTGCCCGACATAAGGGTATAATGGTTTCTGAACCTTGAAATCGAGAAGCAGGTGTACCGAATGACCACATGATCGATGGGAACTTCCGCATCAGCATCCCCAACGCAGAATTGACCAGATGCCGGAGGGTCATAGGACCTGGACCCAGAGTCGGCTTCTTTGGCATTTGCGTGCCCCAAACTTCAGCCGAACGTCGTTCTGCGCAATACAAACTGGAAGAGGCCGGGCGTTTGACCCAGCCACTTACTTAGTCACACTGTATTGCTTCTTAGCCAATAGGTGCTTGTGGCGCGAGAGCGAAGCACACAAAAGATTTTTCTAGCAGGCCTGAACAACCCCTGCAGTTGCACCTGCCATCAGTGCTAGTTGCGAACTTTTGAAGCAGTAAGAACTCGTAAGGCTTTAGAAGTTTGCTGACTTGGAGCGCTGGCAACTCTGGAACTGAAACCAATGCCCGGAGACTACAGCCTTTCACGTCGCAGTGCCGCATTTCCCAGCCCTCACACTGTTAAACCTAGGACGCCAAACCAACCTGTGAGGTTCTTTAACCCTACCCCTCTTCCTTCCAGCGCCAATTCCCCCCTCAAGTAAGGGCTTTGTTTCTCCACGGGAACCACCACGTCGGGGCATGCTTTTCAGGATGCATGCCATCGACCCTCTGCAACTTTTGAAGATGTTGTGGAACTTTCAAAAGTCTTGACGTTTGAAGAGAGCAGAACCGATGAGTGTGTAAACAGTGCAATTTTTGACTTGGACACAAGGCCCATGGCCATGGTGAACCCACGCTGCCTGCAGGACTTGCTGCTTCCGTGCTTGGCGCACACCTCTGGCAGACATACAGTGACAGGCAGTAACTGGTCGTGGACTTCTAAGGCTAAGGACATACTGAGATCTTCGTCAACTGCGTCAGGGCCGCTGGGGCCCCTGGTATGCTCCGACATCTACATGCGCACATGCAGGCATCCACATCTGTGGCCCAGAAGATTGCTACGTATCATCACTTGTGGGGGTTTGTCAATGAGTCAAGGAGTTATACAATGCAAAGGTGCCCTGACAGCATCCTACGGTGTTTAACCCGAAAAAGCCCCACACCGGCCTTCTTCACGCAATAGCCATCCGGCGGCTTTGCAAAGCACACTTCCTGCCCCGCTGTGGCAGAGTCGCAGCTTTCTGCTTGTTCGGATTGCGGGCTCGAGCTTTCAAGCTGTAACGGAGTGGACAGTACCAGCTGTACGTATGAACCTCTGCTCCATTTGACAGGAGGTTTGGGTACTTAGAAGTTAGTCGATGTATTTTATCGCAAAGAAAGCCAACTGCAAAACAAGCGCATGTTTGCTTTCCTGTGTTGTTACAAATCTTGAAGGGGACAGTAAACACTTCAAACCCAATTTCCTGGTTCCGAGACTTTCCCGGGGGGACTGAGGATATCCGCTGTCGAAAACCACTTTCCACAAAGAAATGGCATACTGTTCAAGGCTTTAGACGGTTCACTATCAAACACTTAAACAATTATCAAAGCTTCCAAAATTTTAAGGTAAACGAGTGACTGGTGAAAAGCTTTGAACGATAAGTCAAATCTCTGTTCTTAGTCTTTAACTTCAACACAAGATAAGACTTTGAAATGCAAAATGCCAACTGCGCTTTCTGGTTGCAACCTTCATTTGTAAGAACTCTGGAAACTTAAAATATTAGGGGGACACAGCGCGCGCGATTAGCTATCATGGAAGCTTTCGTTCAGCAGTTGGGAAGGCTTTTCCTTTTGATGTCTTGGGTTGCGTTGCTTGGACAACAGTGCTGGGCCACCCCAAAAAGAAGAACTGAGTTCTATTTGTAAAGCAACAGTGCAAAATAAAATAAGTAAAATGCAGGAAAGGGGAAATGCAGAAACAAAACCCAAGACTAGTCGTGGCGAGAGACAGATAAGTTGCAGCCTGCTTCCTCTGACATGGGAGGCGGGTGAAGGAATGAACAATGTGGGGAAGAGACGAGCAGCCCGGGCATGCTTCGTGTCCTACTATCCGTTCCGAGTTTATGCCTCGCCGCAGAAGAAGAGAAGGGAAGAAATCAGTTAGGCTCCCTTTATCATCCTTCTCCTGTCTTCCGAATTATTCCACCGTGGCCTTGTAGTTCGCCAATGGCGATGAACGAATTAGCGAATTGAATGCAGCATTCCATTCTCCGCTCCAACAGGCAAGGTAATGAACACTCCATCTCTACATGAATCTTACAAGTAGAAGCACTTTAAAGCTCCAGACTCCAGATTAAAAGGATCGCATTCACAAATTGAAAAGCCCTGTGTGCAAGGTGCTGGCCTGGCTAGGCTGGGAGTTCAACCGACATAGTAGGATCGTGGGATATGCAAGCACGCGCATAATCCAAGCAGCACATGTCCAATTCAATGGATGCCTTTGTGAAAGCATGCGAGGATGCCCGAAAACTTGGGGATTTGAGGCCTGGCCTTCCCATCGAAGTGGCCTCGAGGCACAGAAAGTGGGCGGGGGGGAGGTGTAAAGGAAGCGGTGATTCGGGTGATTGTTGGGCGCTGGAGGATAAGGATTACATGGCATGTCGCCCGTCCTGAAATTCTGACACTGAAAGCCCCCTCCCCATCTTCGGGTCCAGTGGCCAGTGAAGGGGCAGCTCAGGTAGTCTCCACTTCGCGGGTCGTTGGCACACTCCCGGCTGCCTCAGAATCCAGAAATTTCAAGGGTCGCCCTACTCTTCTGATCCAAGATGGCGCCCCCAGCTTCCGCTCGGATCGTTTACGCAACTCAGATCAGGTGGCGGGGCCCACTGGACCAGCAATCCCGCGTTTCCAGATCTTGACCAGTGCAAGCCGCGCACCTGCAGCGCATGCGTCACTAACACGAAGAGAACCGCCGGCTGGCGACTTGACTGCTTGACGAAGCCAGAAAAAGGACAAAAAACGAAGATGCAACAAACAGGTGTCTCGTCTTCACCTGTTGGCACGCCTTTCAAGGTATTTCTGTGTGGCTCCCCTTCCTTGGCATTAATGCAACGCTGTGAAGCTCCAACAGCTGCTGGGCAGCTCGCCGGACTTTACGGCGGTTGGGGTGACAAAAATGCTTTGGGCTTTTCGCGCGTCTTTGACTCTTTGATTCGCATTGTGCTGATTTGTAGCCTAGCCTAGTCCCGTTTTCAGGGAGGATGTCACGGCTCTGGGGCCATTCGCAAGAAGAGCCAGGCGTGGCCACAGCAGCCATAGCAGCTAAGTCACAAGCTAACGTTGTCGTTGCCCGGAAAGCACTGGCTGTTCCTTGAGGCGATGCCCTGAAATAACCTGAATCCTGAATATACATTGAATATACATCGAGTCACCGAACTCTTGTCGACTCGTTGCGCGAAAAGAGAAAGTAGGAGGACCCTCACAGCTCGCAAGGCCCTCTCTGCGCGCCAAGATGAAGCGATACGAGGTTCTGTGTAAAATCAGCATCGGCGTCGCAGGAGACCTTAGCATGTCAGTATTCAAACCACAAGTAGCCAGAAGGACCAGTACCTGTGCCCCTGACAGCCCATGCCTCTTGATCGATGCCGAGGCTCCCCTCCACTGTCAGGATCCTGCCCTGGCTCTTCGTCATCTTCGGCATCTTCGTCAGGGTCGTCCGGCTCATCATTCTGGCTATTCCTGCCATGTCATGGCATATGAAACGGCTTGGCGAGCAAAGCTGGCCAGAGTAGACGCTTGGGACGGCCATGTGCTCGTACTTCACGCTACCACAGTCCTACCCTGCGGTCAACAGTCCTGGTCAGCTCCAAGACGTTGTAAAGGGTCGTGCCTCGGGCGGGGGACTCTTCAACCCAAGAAGTTGAAGCATTTTTGAGAAGCCAATGGTTCGGCGTTCAATGTTGTTCTGTTGTCGTAGCCTCAAACAAAACAAAGCGCTTGCACTGTGAAGGATCGTCAATGCTGGTATCTCTACCCGACCCATGGCTCTGCCAAAGTACAGCTCATTGTGCCAGTCGTCTCACGGAAGAAAAACCTTGGCACTACATGCCAGTCACATCATGATGAGTGTGACATCCCCTCATCTCCCATGTCCCCCACGAGTAATCTAATCCGAGCACCTGTTTAATTGCCCCCCCCCCCCCCCCCCCCCCCCGCCCCCCGCCCTCCGACAGAATAAGAAAGGCAGGGCGCCACCATGATAAGACCATGGCAATGTAATGGTTCTCTGTTAAAAGCAATAGGCTGCGGATCCCTGAGGTGCTGTAGCTTCGCAGCTCAGCAAGCAACACAAGAAGCCTGCCGACTGATTTTGGAACCCCTCCGAAACAATTTCTTCAAATGTGGCGGTATTGGCCCATAATGCAAAGTAGTCGTCCGGCGGGCTTCTCAACAAAAAAAATCTTTGAATGTGCTCGGATTACAGTGCATAAGCCAATGCGACGAAGACCAAGATCTTCCGAAAGCATCCGGGACACGTCTCCACCGGAGACCGGATCCTGGAAGGATCCTTTATCAAGTCCGCCGTGATCTGGATGCTGTCCACGCCCGGCTCCATGCGAACGATCCTGGTCCGAAGAAGGGGCTTCATGGAGCCTATAGGCCCGATGCAGCGTGCCCAGATCCGGCAAGCCAGTCAGGCTTGGGCTTAGTTTGGTTTAGCCTTTCGGCCTTTTGGGGGGGGCTCCTCGGCTGTTCGACCAACTCGTCGGTAGTGGCCGGGAGGCACTCGAAACTGCGCAATGCCTTGTAGTGCCATGCAGTGTCAGGATTTCACGGCAGAAAGGTTCAAGAACTTGCAACATGCATGAGCCCAGTGCGCGATCAGCAAAACTCTTCCAACGTGGTTCCATTGTGATCCAGCATGTCACAGTACAGGCTCAGGCCTCCCATTCAGCTTCGCGATTCCCACGCCTTCCTTGGCGTACCCAAGACTGCAACGCCCGTGCCGCAGTTCAATCTTTTGATCGATTATAGAATGAAATGCAGCCCAGCTAAGACTAGGAACGAATGGCGGAGGCTTTCAAGGCTTTCGTGCTTCGGGGTTACAGCAGGATTTCCTGGTATGTGAAGCCAAGTCGCTGCACTTCACTTGCCCCGTGGAGACTTCGCCTGCGCAATGTGCGTGGTCAAGGGCATGGCACAACAGCTTCCGGGGTGACAGGGGGTGCTGCTTAGAAGGGTTTGGAATGGTTTGGAAGTCAGACTCTTTAATTTTGGTGGGGGGGGGGGGCCGGGAGGCCTTGTTGGAAGCTTGTCCTCCACACGCCCAGCCACATACCAGTCACACTCACAACACCTGCAGCACAACCTCACCGCTTATCATGGAATATGCAAGTGCGGCTCTGTAAGGATCAGTGGATCAATGAAATAAATCGTCTCCTTGCATACATACAACCACGATCCGAAGCCCCGCAACACCCCAAACCACGCACCGCGACACCCACCACCCACTACAACAGAGCCACAACACCCATGCACCACCACCCACCACTACCCACCAGCACCAGCACCCACCATCACCCACCAGAGCGCACCCCACCAGCACCCAAGCTGCGTCCCGGGCAACCCCCTTACATGTCGTGAAACGCACAGACGTCAAATAGGCGTTAAGCAACCAAAGCACGCCCTCCGCGCTCAAAACAATACTCCCTCTTGCCTTGAGCTGCGCAAAGGGCACCGCACTTCTTCCCTCTGCGGGTGAAGAGGTCGCACTCCGAGTTCCTGGTGTATTCCTACCCTACCATCATAGAATCCGTTAATTACTACAAAACCCTCCGGCGCAGCTCCATAGGGATTGCTCCAGGGATTCACATGCTCAAGCGAGCGACAAGGTTAGGTAGCAAGCCAAGCGGGACACGTTGAAGTTGCAGACGTCTGACTGAGTCCCCACTTTTTGCAAGGCTCCCATCTGGAATCGTGCCGGACAACTGCAGGCCTAGGTTGGAAAAGGTCTTTCATGTGGTCAGTGGATGTCGGGGGTCCCCTTGCTGTTCACAAGTACCAGGACTTTAGACCTACCGCTCAAAGATTTTGTGCCCTTTCAAAGCCCAACAAGGTCTTTTGCCAAAGGCGCTCTTGCCATCCTTGTCAACGTACACCTTCACACGACAGAGAGATATGTGCGTGCTGGCCTGTTTGCAATCAAGGAATATCATTGGTGTTGTTGTTTGATTGTTCTACTTTGGTGCAGGACATCCACGCAGAAACAAAACATCTGGCACCCTCCAAGATCCCCTTCGCAGTTGCGCCACAATTCGGAGACTGCTATACAGACGTCTCATAGCTCACCCAGCTACGGAATGCCCTAAAGTAAGCAGATTGGGAAACAGTCAATGCAAAACCACCAACTGTCTTGGTGTCTGCGCTTTCTGAATCCTTGACTACGCTTGCCGAGGAGCTGGTGACGTCCCAGACACGCAGACCTGGCGCCGGTCGGACGTGGGTAATGATAAGTTATGACCAGGTGCAACTGCTGCTGAGGTTCCCGCAACGTCAAGCTCCAAAACTCCAAACTTGCAATCTTTAAACGGTTGGTTCAAGTTCAAAGCCCGGCACCTTGTGCGTTTGTCGGCACTTCAGTGTGATGGACCATGATCCATCCTGCACAAGCGCGACCATGTGCTTGCGATGTGGTTCTTAAGTGGGGTATCTACGGCTGCACCGCAACCGCAGTTTGGAACTCACAATGCGACAGGCACCGCACCTGGCACTGAACCTCCCCCAGAGGTCTCCGATCGCTGTTGCATACAACAGGGCAGAGAAAACCATCAGGAACATTGGCGCCTCCCGTTGAGCGTCACAACATGTGCCGAGTCTGTCTGGCAGGACGGGTTCATGACAAAGTGTGCCGCAAGGCTTGACATTGGCTGTAGATACTCCCTGTTAGTGTACAAGTTTCCACGCCGGACAATCCCGATTTTGGAGCCCAACCTACTCAGCTACACCACGTCCTACGAATCCCGCTCGCACATCGCACCCCCAAACTCCAAAATGTAGGCATAGACACAGAAGGAGGTCACGTCGTCGCTTTTGATGTCGGACGACCGTTTTTTGTTTGAGTTTGGCCGCGTCTCACCTCAGGATGTGGAATGACGTGGCTTGTTCTGCACACAATGTCGGAAAGCAGGACAGTTCCCAACCGAAGCGTGGAAAAGCCTTCAGCAAAGGCACAGCTGCTCCCCACGCCGGCAGGTGCAAGATGAAACCACCACCAACGACCGGACAGGCCAAGGGAACAGGGAGACATCTCCTTAGAGCCGGAGAATATATGCCTGTAAATTGTCGCAGACGATCTGGCAAAAATGATGCCTACTGACCAGTGGGTTGCAAGTGCGGTCACAAGATGAGAATGATTCTGAGTTGGATCTAAATTAAACCTCTTTCGCATTAGCCTTCCCCTTGCTCCTACAGGGTTGGCGGACACACCACCCGGGCTGGTGGCTTCTTTGCACCAAAGCGGCACGCAGCGTGGTCCTGTGTGGACAAGGTTGCCGCGACGAATCTGCAAACCTACCACGCTACGCTATAATTATGTCTGGTCAGGAGAACGGCATCTGCCCCTTAAGATTGGAGATAATATGACGCCAGTATAGACCCCAAACTTCAACCTGCAAGGCCACACGATCGCTTCAAGCGCATTGAGTTACACGGGGCCTGCGCGAGACGGTGACCAGATCAGGACAAGGCAGCATGGGCGCAGGTCCGTCCTGCGGAGGTGGCAAGCTCAACCTGTACTCTTGCAAGCTGTGTCGACACGCTACGTTTGCACGACCTACAGCGGCACTGCAACAATGCACTGAAGCAACTTCGACGACACCAACAAGGCTCCGGATTCCTCTCGAGTTTCCGCAGCCTCCACGCTAAGACTAAGGCATCAGGATTTCGCCGGTCCAGGTCTTGGCTCACAGCCCACCACCCAGGCGCAAGGCCATCGACAGGCACCACCCAGAATGTCTGGACCAACCCTGGCAGAGGTATTCAAGGATGCCCCCCCCCCCCCCCCACAAGCGCATCACAAAGCTACCTTGGCCTACAGGGTCTGCACAGCACGACAAGCTGACAGCATATGATCATCGACCTGCTTGAAGAAGCCTTCAGTCAATCAAGCCTGCAGCTGTGGACGGGACAATGTCGGTGGAAGCTTCGTTTGTCTCCCCGACAGCCACAAGGTGGAAACTGCCCCCCTCTTCCTCGGTCTCTGCTCAAACGCACTGACCATAGCAAAGACTGCATGGAGTACCAGTGCGGTCATACGAGTACAGCACATTTGTAAAATCCACCAATGGTCCAGGGGATTAACCGGCTGAGGGAGGGGCAAGGGCCTGATTCCCCACCGCAAGGCTAACCTCTGGACTGGTGACTGGGGGCTACTTGTGGAGCAAGTTCAGATTCATCAGTCGTGACAGCGCCCATCCATCGGTGCTTGCCCTTGACACACATAACATACTAGTAACATGATCATGTAAAAGCTAGTTCACTAACTAGTTGGGCCTACAGGCTCTTTGGCCCCAAAAAGCTTGCACCGCACCTTCCGGCAACGCAAACTTCTTGAAGCCAACATGGGGACCGTAGAGTGCCAACGCTGCGGCAAGGAATCCGAGTCCAAAGGGTCGATGGAAGGGTAGCGTTTGTAGCATGTGATCTTGGAGGAGTTGTCGGCGATGAGTCGGCCTTTTGCATGCCCAAAGCCTGACATCATGGCAGGATGCGTCTTCCCGCGCCCTGATGCCGGAAGTTAGGACGGTTCGCCCAAAACTCTGAGATGTTCCGACTGAAGCGATGAAGGAGGAGGCCGTTGTTTCAACACCATGCCAAGGTGCTACAGGCTTCGGTGATGGCACTGGCCTCAAGGAACATGCGTCAAACGACATCTCCAGCATCTGGAAAGTGCATGCACCCAGTGTTTTTGCCACCCGCCTATATTGAAGCTACTGGTTTCGACAGCTAATCCACACGCAGCTCAAAATGCACCACATCGCTGGGGCTAGCGCAGGTTCATCCACGGAAGTAGCTTGAGGGATGTCGCCGGGACCATGCACTCACGTGTACTCTACCGCTCCATGATCTGTCTCGATGAAATCCAAAGTGGCACTCTGCTCTACAATGCTCCACATCACCAACAAGACGGGCTGCCCACTGAGCGGAGGTCGTTCGCGAAGGATCGAGTGGTTGAGTTAGCGCACACTGTAGCTCAAAATTCTGAGCTGTCTCCAGGCCTGGCAGAGAATTCACATGAACTCACAACACCTCAATGAACAGCGAAACCATGGTCCACGAGTCTTCGCACCAGAAGCCACGCAAAAAGACTTCTTGTGCCTGTCGGTTATGGCAATGCGGAAACGGCGCGAGAATAACCCTTCCCACAAGCATTGACACAATGGCTACCGCCAGCACGCAAGACGTAAGCACAAGTGTTATGTCCCCAATTTAGAGTCGCGCCCGACACCAATATATATATATATAGGTACAATAACTGACAGGTCCTAAGCTCTGAAGCACCTGCCGAGTTCCGCAGCTTGATCCCACCGGTGACCGGCTCGGAGGGCGCTGCACGCGAACCGAAATACAGGCTCACCTGGGCAACAGAAGAAGATCCCCCCCCCCCCCACCCTTTGAGACTGGAAGCACAGACTTGCGGCGTCCTATCCGCATCTTGTCGGAAAAATGCACGCTGACTTAAAAACAGGCCGAAGGGCACGACCAGGAATTGTTGGTGATATTCCCGAGCACACCAACCTCATCACTGTTAAGAAGCGCAAGATTTGAGGAAGCCTCTGGGTCCGCCTCTTCCAACTGGGCCGCCCGCCCTCGCTCTCACTCTCTCTGTGTCTCTCTTCCTCCGTTTTTTTCTTCTTCTTCCTTCCTTCCTTCTTCCTTCCTTCTTCCTTCCTTCTTCCTTCCTTCTTCCTTCCTCTCTCTCTCTCTCGTTGCATAGGCGGGCGAAACTGACAAGCTTCAACCTTTTGACCATGACCTGTGCAAAACGGTCGACGCGGGGCACCTACGCCCACCCCGCCTGACAACAAAGAACACGGCACGAACAAGCACGTGCCACTTTACAACTGTGCCGGTGGGTGATTCGAAAAAATTGCACGCCTGTGGCGCCTGGTTCTAAGTTGCTAGGCCAGGCGCGAGAGCTGGGCATGCAACTTCACCAGCTGTACAGCTAGGAGGATCGCGCTGAAGGTGGGCACGCGCACTCCACATAGCATCCGGTAGCCCATGGCGTGGTATGGCATGCACGGTAGTCTGATGTACTTTACTACACACGGTCAGGAACAGCTTCGCAATGGCCATCTCCTAAGAGCCACCCGCATGTGCATCAGGCAATGCTTGTCGGCCAATAAACAGCACACGGCACTCGTAATTTGTCCTTGACAGCCAAGAAGTCGTGCACCATCCGAAAGGATGAGGGATCACGAAGCAACGCAACTAACCCGAATATGTGAAGCAGAAACCACTTGGCACGTATTTTTAAAAGGAACCAAAGACCTGATCCAGGAAATGTGGGGACCTCGAAATCGACATACCAAAAAACAACAACCTAAGATTGTAGTCGACGAAAAACCGAGCCAAGAACCTCCGCCCTCCCCCGCTTCATCCTGCGGTGGTGCTTGAAGTCTTAGGTACTGCCCCATCGCACCAAGGGGATAGTGCAACGTCAATCATGTCAAGTGGGGCTCGGCTCCGTGCCTGGGGTGCGTGCGTGTGTGCGCGTGGGAAGCCCCTTACGTTCGACCTAGTGGTCGCGGTAATGCAGCTCACATGTCAACACAAAAGCACTAATTAGGGCACGGAGAACCTGATGTTGGGGTCGGGGTTCACAAGGCAATTCCCGAGGTGAAGAGCAGTCGGAAATACAATGTCCACACCTGCTACTGATGGTGGTGTTGGTGGTCCGGTCCACAACCCTGCTTTGGAGGGCGACAAGGAAAAGCAAAACCTCTGTGTTGCAACTTCCCAGAACCGCAGAGAGAAACGAGAAAGGCACAAGGGCATAAAACAAAGCTACAGGGACATGCGCCCGACTGGACTCTGGCCTTGGACGCCTTAGACCCAAAGTCAATGCCACTTCTTTTGGCATCGATGTCCTGAACACATCCGTGCCGCGAGCAAGCTGTGGCTCGGCAGCTTTGGGCACATGTAGCAGATGTAGCAGCGTAGCAGAGCAGCAGTGGCGCTCAAAAAATGTTGTCCCTGCGGCTCAGGTTCTCCCGAAACTCCTTAGATGCTGGAAGGGTGCTTGGAAAGCAATTGCTTATGTCAAGAACGAGTCTTTAGCTCGGGCTCGGAAGGATTTGCAGCTGTGAGCTCGCGCAGGAGAGCCTGACGGCATGCAGTCAATAACGTGGCCTCAACACACCTCAGCGCACCATCTGCCGGCCGGTGAACATCTTGAGGCACAACGTCACCACTGGCCATTCATCCAGCTACTCAACCTCATCCGAGCACAAGGCCCGCTAGTCTTCCTGCAAAGTCTTCCTGCAGGTCTTTGAGTGCTAGCGGTGCTAACGCGATTCCCATGGTGCTCCGGTTGCCTCCGCACTCTCTGCACGGGGAAGCGTGCAGCGTAGGCGCAGCACCAGGCCTGATGCTGCACGAGGCCTCCAAGGAAGAACTTCTGCGAATACATGTTTGCATATGCGGAGAGAACATAGTACTTCATAGTACTCGTAAGTTGGAAGGTGAGTAGCTTGAAGGAGGCTTGATGCTGTGGCTTGGCGGCCTGGCTTTTTGTCCTGACCACTTCCATTTGCCTCGAGTCTAGCGGGAGTCTAGCGCAGCTGCTGTAGCAGCTACTGTAGCCGGCTCCCTCCCCCACCTCCTGGTTGACATCGTCACTGGCAGGCCCCGCTCACTGAGGCGGGCAAGGTCGCAGTCCACGGCGGAGCCGCCCGAAGACTCGACCACGTCCCAGCTGAGGTCCTCAAGCCAAGCAAAGCCAAGCAAAGTCCAGAAGATCCTATCGAGGCAGCACACGAAGCAACCGATCTGCGCAGCACTGAACTCGCTTGCAGCCCAAGAACCGAAGGGATGCTCACGATGCGACGCACTGGCGGCAGAATCTTGGAGACATCCAGAGGAAAGCAGCCAGCCGGCGCATCCTACGCAGGGGAAGATGAGTCTCGCAAGGCGTGTGAGGCGCGCATCGTGCGCCGGAATTCGCTGCGCCCGCCTGGTCCGGCACGAGCTCCTGAAGCTCAGCCTCCATGCCAAGCCTCAAATGTTAAGGGACCCCGAAAATAGACCCCTTTAAAGAGAATGATTCCCCTTATAATTATAGGGACCCCAATGAGACACCCCTTATTTCGGAAACCACCAAGTGGGATCTTTATAGGGGGCATGCCCCTGCTGAGCTTTGGAACTTGCACAGGAAGCCAGACACACGTGGTCAAGACATGCAGGAGCTTTCTTCTCGCAACTTAGCAGGCTTCTGCTCCCGAGACGCCTTTGCCCTCCCTGGTGGAGTGACTCACCAGGCCTCATCACTCTGTGTGTGTGTGTGTGTGTGTGGCTGGGCCCCTTGTCACGCATGTCTGCGGCGAAGTGCCATAAAGCATCATGCAAAAGCGACTCTGAAACATGCCGATACCCTTGTCAAGAGAACGATGGCTATGCCGCAACTCGGCAACTGCACCCGACCTGGGAAGCGGCAGCACAATGTCGCTCAGTTGCCACCGGCCTTCAAAATACAACGAACAGGCGTCGAACTCTCAAAACTCAAAACATCGTGCAGCGCTCAGCCCCTCAGCACCGACGGTCCTGACTGCACATCCTGGGCTGACAATGGTCGAGGCTCACCAGCTTTCCTCAGTTGCTTGGGAACCCTTGTCATGCCGCGTTGCGAAAGGGTTGGTGCACGACTTTCCCATGGGCGGTTCAACCCTTACCAAGTTTATAGGATCCGGTCACTGCAGCAGCACAGTCATATTGGCCCAACTGGCATTACTGACTCACGGCCAACATTTTTTTTCAACCTGGCGGCTCATCCCAGATCAGATCTCCCACCAGTGGCTGGTGTGCCTCGGCTAGTCGGCAAATCCCATAACATTTTCGAACCCTCTCCATGCTGAGGTTGGGAGTTCAATGCCAGCCTCTGCATCTAAAATTGGAGACCGCCCACGAGCCGATAAGCCGATGGGTCCTTGGACTATTCCCAAATATCCCCCAAACTGCCAAACAGCGCTGCGCATACGAGGTTCCTTCATTGGGAGATCGATAACGCGTACGAATTACCGGGACGTGTCACACATCTCATCCACTGCCCCTGCTTCTTCGGGTTGCTGGCTAGGCCACTCCGCCAAAGCCCCTGCAAGTTATCCACGCCTGCTTCCGGTTTACATGTAATTACATCATGCGTGAACTGCACATCAGCAAGAACAAGTCGCACACCAAAACATCACCCCTGCGCGGATCCGAACGCAATCACGACGCGAGCGCGATACATGCCAGAAGTACAGCCAGATTGCACTTCAGACGCACGTATGTGCACCACACTCTGGAATTATCTGGAAGCGGTCTTGCGCTGTTCGGGGCCTACCCGGCGTGACTTCACTATTTGTGGGCGGTGTTGCACTGAAGAGCCACCACGTTGCGAGTCCCCTGAGGCGGGCTGCAGCGGCTCGATTCCAACAAACGCGACCCACCTTCCAGGAAGCCGCTGCTACACAGATGCTGTGTCAAAAAGCACAGCCATTGCTAAAGAAGAGAAAACAGCAAAACACAAGCCAAGCAACAACAGAAACAGAAACAAAAAAAAAAACCTTGACCACACAAGAACCAATCTCCTCCCAATTTCGAGGCCAGAAGCCGCTGCCAGGAGTTTGCCCCACAGCGGCACAGGCAAAGCACGTCGCAAGGCTTCCAGCGGGTCCCTAGAGTAAAACGGCCGGGAGGAGTGGACTCTCTCTCCACACTCAAAGTTGGTACAGTTTAGACTCTCTCTCCACACTCAATATTTGTACAGTTGAGACCCTTTTTGCAAATCCGAGTGCCTCTTCAGAAGCAGGTGCATCGCCAGCGCGCGGAGCCCTTTGCAGCTTGCGTCAGTCGGAAGCCTCGGGCTTAGACCAGAGGAGCAAGGGATCGCCAACCTGCGTTTCAAGGTGCTTTACACGAAGTCAAGAACAATAGAAACCCGCCCCAAAACCCCCCCAAACACACAAAACCACGGCTCAAGTTCCTCGAGGAGAGAATGTTTGCGTCTGGGCGGCTTCTCGAGGCCTTGTGCGTAGTCCCGCGAAGCAAAAGCGGCCGAGGCAGCCGCGAGGCTGGAGCCGCCTTCTTTCCGATCAAAGAAGGCTGTAGGGAAGGTTTTCTGGGAAAATATAATATAACTTCATCTAATAAGATATACAGATATATTTATATATTATATACTATCGTAGGATAAAAACACACAAATATGTTACAGAGAGGGTGGGTAGAGACCCTCTGTGGTTGGGCACTCCAGGGACACTCTGGGGTTGGGCACTCCAGGGACACTCCGGGGTTGAGCACTCCAGGGAAAATTTGGGCTTGGGCACTCTGGAGTTGGGCACTCTGGGGACACTTAGGGTTGGGCACTCTGGGGTTGGGCACTCCAGGGATGAGCGAGGAGTAGACCAGGCGAGGAGAAGAGTTGAGATAGAGTTAAGTTTAAAATCTAACAACCCCACACCCAGGGCGGGGAAGAAACAAGTAAATACAAAAATAAAAAAACGTTTCATAATAAGTGTGTCTTTGGGTGTCAAACTCACGACCCATCCTCGATTGGAGGTAAGGAGGAGCTGGCAGGCACGGTCCCAGTGCCCACACCACAAGGCCGCGCCGATCTCGTACCTCAGCGCGGTGGATAGACGTCTCTCGATCTGCTGTCTCTCTCTCGCTCTCTCGTGTTCCTTCTCTTTTTTTTTGTTTCTCTCTCTCTCTCTCTCAGTGTCTTAAACCGACACCGCGTTAGCACATTTCTCAGCATTGGGTGGCAGAGAAAAAAAAGCACGGCCAAACCTCAATCACTTTCACAACTCTTACTCTTCTTCTTCTTTTTCTTCGTCTCTCTCTCCCTCTCTCTTTTCCTCTCTTTCTTTCTTGGGGCTCATGGGCGACCCTCTCTCTGCAAGCGTGGTCCCCTGGCCGCCCCGAAGCGTGTTTGATGGGTCCGTTTCGAGTACTCCTTCCTTCCTCCAACCCCGCGATTGCCTAAGGGGGGCGCCCAAAGGCTTGCGTGTCTGTTTGCGAGTCCCGGTGCCGGTTTGTGTGTGTGTGTGTGTGTTGTGTGTGTGTGTGTGCTTTTTTTCCTCTCTCTCTCTCTCTCTCACTCTCTCTCTCAAGGGGTATGGTCTTTCGAAAGGAGATTTCCCCCTTTATTACTTTTGGACTTCACGTTACTGTATAGCCACCAAAACTCCTGCGACTGTATAGAGAGACAAAAATAAACGCCATCCGGTCGCCGTCGGACCTCTGCCAAACCGAACGAAGACAACTCGAAGAAGTTTGCGAAGCCCTTGTCCCGGATTTCCTTCCGCTTTGTCATTGCGGCGCGTCGTTGTTGGCTATGGTATAATCCCTTCCCCCTAATACTAAAACCCTCCCCCCCCCTGATTCTGAAATTCGCCTGGGCCCGAAAAATATTTAAAATTAGGGGGGGGTCTAAATCCTGAAACCTGAATTGCGAAACCTAATACAACCCCAAAGCCGAAGACAAGACAGTCGCAGCCTTTTTTGGGCAGAGATTCCGATCCAGTCGGCCGTTGAGCTTCCCGACAGGCCCTGAAACCCTAATGGCTCAACTCAAGCGCGAAGGCCCTGAACCCCTCGCCCCCTAATTCTCCAACAGGGGCAGGGTCCGGGAAAAAAATATTTAAAATTAGGGGGGGGGGGGGGGTGTTAGTATTAGGGGGAAGCGGTTACAGGGGGTGTCTCATCAAAGACTGAGGTGAAGCTCCCTCGCACGACACGGCCTCCAAGCGATGGTCGTAGGCAGCCCGGCTGACCTGTAACTCAGGATTTCTATATACACCTTGCCGCAATAGATTCAATAGATCTGGGGATGGGCCTGTGCTTCACTCAGATTGCGCAGCACGATGGTGTAGCGGTGGGCCGGGCACCTGCCCGTTCAAAAGTCACACATCAACAAAGGGCGTTCAGCAGCAGACATGTACAGCCCCGGGAAGTTGAACAGCAGACGGAACCAGGCCGTTTTTGGTGAATCTACTCACTCTCTCGTGTGGCATCGAAGCATCTATGGGCACCAACGATGCTGACCGTGCGAGGTCAACAATGGGACGCAGGACCCGACAGCGCAACAATTTCACCAAGAAGCAGCATCTCTTCCCAAAGTGCCAAACTTTGCGCGTGGTCCTCAGCAATACTTCAGGACTGGGCAAAAAGCAAGGGGAGCGCGGAAGGAAATCCTCCAGAAAGACTAAGGTCTCGGTTCTCGCATTGTCGAACCCATTCTGTCGTCAATCCGACTTCGAGGACTGGACCCTATGCAGATCCATTGCGTTCCAAGCCCGAAACCCGATCCCACAGCCGACCAGAATCAAGGGGGTTTGAGTGAAACACCTCGAATGTAAAAATCTTGTCCCGAACGCCCAACTTAGAACCAAGGCGGGTGTGTCTCAGAATCCTTCTTCCTCCCTCTCTCCTCTCCGAAGCCAAGAAGCTGGAGGGCCCAGGGCCAGATCCGGCAGAGAGCTCTTTGAGCCCTTGGAGTCCCCTCCCTCGCGCGCGAAGATCCCAGCTTGAAGCTCGGCAGAGGGCTCCAGGGATTCCGGCAGGCCTCACCCAGGCACAGCAGAGGAAGCACTATATAGGACCGGAACCTAGGAAGTACTTCAAAGGCTCATGAAATGTGGAGGACGTGAGGACTCTTCTCCAAGAAGAGGCTATCAGAGTTTCTGGCGCTTCTTCTCCCCGTCCTCGTGGTAGCCGGGCCAGCTCCACAGCCACGCCAGGGAGGTGCAGTGCTGGGCCCAGCCGCAGCGCGGCATCTGGCACGCCTCCGGTCTATGTTTGTCAAAACTGTTGACAAACCCGAATCCACACCACTAAGGGAAGTTCTAGCCCAGATCACCATAACAGTTCCAGGATTCTACCGGATTCGTTTGCCACTGGTGGGGCTGTTTGAGGGGCCCCGCGCCTAGTGCAGCGGCCAGGCGCTGCCTTGGCGATGCCTCCTCGGTGGTCACGGAGCAGACGGAGTAGAGCACGGCAGCCCAGACCTCGAAAGTTTTCGGAACGAAGGTGGTGGTTCAGATTCCCCTTGGTGGTTTGAGGTTTACAGGGCCTCCAAGTTGATGGACTCAGCTTAGGAAACCCGAAGCAACACAACCAGGCAGGCAGGCCTGGACCAGAGTTCGACCAATGAGTTTAAGCCTCGTGCCGTCCAGGTGGCTGTTAACACCAAACTTTGACCGACTGCCAATTGGCTGCCAACCTCAAACCGACTCAAACCAATGAACTTTTCGGAATCTTAGGCTGATCTGAAGCGGTACTGTAACTCCGAGTAACTCCGCGCGAGCCCGGTTCAGATATTTCCCAGACAAGTTCAGTACCCTTGCTGATGCGAACCATATTCCACCAGTCAAAGTACAATGGTTCTCTGTGGGCGTGCGCGTTGGTGAGCCACATGCTCGCGCGTGAATCATGCGATATTTCGCACACAGTGGGCTTGTCAATGTACGGTTGCATGATGCAGTTGTAGTCCTATGGACACACGATCCAATGTCTCACTGTCCATTGAATGTGCATGGATAGCTCAGGCAAACCCAGCTTGGGGCCTCGGCCTCTGGGACACTTGAAGCCATCCTGGCAGCCTGCTGACACGCCTGGGCCTGCACCCGACATTGTTGGACCCATATTTGTGGAAAAAAGAATTCCTGCAAGCGCCTCAGCTAATTCATCGCCTTGCAGACCCCCTGGCGCAGGGTTGCCACAGGAAACCCTGAACCTTCCAGCGCATGCCCACGAGCACCCCCCATAATTACGCTTATCGTGCACCCTCAGCCTATTCGCCTCCTCTTCTGTCTCAGAAAATGATTGGTGGACTGGCCGCTGCAGATTTCGGAAGCTCGTCGGGATGTCGGCTGATTACCCCACACTGGCCCAGGCCGAGGCGAGTTGCGCAGCATTTACAATTCTGAGAATGCTTTTGCGCAGAATACGCACAAAGAAAAGCAACCTTTTGAGCACGCCCCCTAGTGGCCCCAATTGCCTTAGCCAAGCGCAAACACCCATCAAACCCTACGTCTTTGGCATACGTCCTGAACATACTCCTGGAACATCCCTGTGGGCGGCCTTGTCCTCGACCTTGCGCTTTCTCCCCTCCTGCGACCTTGAGCGCCTTGAGCTTTGACTTGGCCTGCAAAACAGGGAGCTACGTGGCAAGCGGTGTCGCTCAATAAGAAGTGCGAGCTTGAATAGCAGGTTCGTGCTCAAAGGCTTCAGTTGGGCATTGGAGGGTCTGGAAATCTGATGACTCACTCCTTTAGCAAACACATGCGCATCACATAGACACGCGCTTCTGGATCTTGTCATGCACACACGTTTGAAGAACATCATATAGTTGATCTTGACGGTGGCGAAAGGAAGGCTGAATGACGAACAGCTGGCAGTAATGGAAGGCATTCTCTGGGCCTTCACTCACTGCACAAGCTTAACGTACCCATTAATGTTAAGCGCGGAGGAACACCTCCCCGTCTCCACCGCGGCAGGTTCCTGTAAACAATGTCTGTATCAGATGGTCTCTACATACGTCATGATGCAGCATGAGCGAAGAATGGAAGTGCAAAGTGGGAACCATCAGCAAGGAAGTAGGCGAGGGAGCGATGATGAACATGTGTGTAACATTTCGTCGTGCCATAGAGCAAGAATTTTGACAGGTGCATGACGTAAATGAAAAGTGGGCCATCCGACTGAAGGCTGGAATTGAATCGGAGACACAAGCAAACAACTACGAGAAGCCAGCAACGCTTAAGGTTGAGGGATCCCGGTGTTTTGCTGGATGCTTTTCCGTCCCCTGTCTGGATGACTCTCACTCTCAGCGCTGGCCTGATTTGCCCTGCCGGGAAGCCTCAGTCGCCACTTTTCAACTTTTTGTCGCTGGATCAAATTCCTATCTTAGCCTATCTTCCTCTTTGCTTGATACACACCACGTGCAATATGAAGTGAGACTTATCAAGGCCACCTCTTCTGACTCTGAGCCTCGTGCCCAGGGATGCGAGGTGCAGCACCTCCCCAGAGGACAGCACATCGTGGCGCTGGAGGTCCTGGATCTGCAGTGGATGCCAGGGGTCAATGGTCATTCCCCACGAAGGAGGGATGTTGAGAAAAAAAGAAGCGTGTGGTTCAGCCATGGTGCTGATGGGATCAAATGCGACAGAAGCTTGCCGACAAGCTTTGGTCCAGAAGTCAGCACGCAGCGTAGGCCAACTTCCTGGTTAGACTCTCGGGCAGCTCAACCCTTGCGAATCTCCACCTGCCCCTGGCTTCCCAAAGATCACAGAGTGCTAGCTTTAACCCATTGAGAATGAATGAACCCTGAAGTCCCCCCCCCCCCCTCCCTCTCTTTCAACGTAAACTGCGAGGGGCTGCTTCCAGCGCTTGCACAGCGGACTTTGCAGCCTTGGCGGCCTTGACAGCGCGGGCCGCGCCCCGAACACTGCGCATGCCATGGGATTGCGAGCATACATATATATATATATGTATGTGTGTGTGTGTACATAATCTTTCTTCTTGATATGTACTTTCGCATGTGTGTATACATATATATATATAGATACTATATCTGCCTGTCTTTCTCTGCATATATGTATATATATGTGTGTGTATACGTATGAGTGCTATTTTTGGCATCTTTTCCTGACAACTGATTCTCATACGACGGTGATGTTTGTTGATTTCTTCTTAGTGTTAGGTAGCTACGGTTGTTTTTGTCTGCCTTGCTGACTTGCGCGGCGCTGCAGGGCTAGTGACGCCAATGGCACATGCTGCCAGCCTCGGAGGGACTGGGCCGAAAGCCAGTGGAGATAGACAAGCCAACAACGATTTTTCGAAATCGATCTGGCAATAGAGAAACAAATGGATAGAGCCATTCGCCTATCCCCTCAAAAAAAATGAGAGGTTGCCTATGTTGGGAGAAGGAAGGCCCGGATCCTTCCTTTCGGGGGATCTGGAAAATTTGAACCTCCCTAGAAATGATATTCCGAATATATTTGATTGCCTTCGTTCATATGTGAGATTATATCACGAAGTTGATTATATAAATTATTGATGAAAAAAAGGATATCCTTCTTCTTCTTCTTGAAATAGGATATCTTTCATTTTTATTCTCCTCGATATATCTCAAACTATGTTGATGATAGAATAAAAGGAAATCGAAGGGAATAATCCCTTCGATTTCCATTCGAATTCTTCTTGGGAGGCCTCTGCCTAGGAGGCCAACCCTGCCTGGGAGGCCGGCCCCTTCGGTCTGGAGGCCCCTGTGCAAGAGCGAAGTCGCAAGCCACTTGCGTGGCCAATAGGTGTTCACTAAAGCGGATAGCTGGGGTTTCGGGTCCAGTGGGGGATCTGAATTCTGCGACTCGAAGCACAAGAAACGGGTGCAGTGAAGAGCTAGGCTGCGCGACCCCACTCCCTTCAGAAAACGGGGCGAATGGGAGATTAGATGGCATCTTGTGTCTCAATGTGCTGAATGCTTCAGCATATATGCCATGATCTGCCATGCCAGGCTTGCCCTTCTTGACTTTGATTGAAGCACTTCTCATTGTTTGAGGACATCCTCAGGCTGCAGTGGCATTGCTGACGCCCAAGTTTCTGCCGAAGGGGCTGGCCACAGCAACACGGATTGATACAAATTCAGAAAGATACCGCTTGTACCTTCCCGCTGCCCGAAGTGACAATTCATGGCTGGGCCTGCTGAAGGTGAGCTGTACAAGCAGCTACCCAAGCACCCACATAATCTTCACGAATGATAATGGCAATGATAAGTATCATGACAATTATGGCATTTAACACCGTAAATCTTGCAACCGCCGTTTGACCCTAGGCACTAAATACCCTAAAAAGAATCCCCGAACAAGCAACTTAAGCCCTGAGTCCTGAACCAACGCCCTAATCGGCTTGGAGCCTATGGGGCTGACGGCTCAGGGGGATTGGGGGTCCTACCGGCTGTACGCTCGCCCTGACTCACTGGACAGCAGCGGCCCTGCGCCTGGCGTGCTTCCATCTTCTGACCAAAGCACTACAGCACTCGAAACTCTTTTCACTGGTTTCTCCTTCTGTCGCTTGTCTTCTTGAGGTGCTTGAGATCTGAGAAAAATTGAGTTCCCAGGCTTCGCTGCTAAGCCGCTAAGCGCTGGAAGAAAGGCTGGCCGGCAGCGGCAGCGAACTGCACATGGGCAATCAGCGACTAAGTCGTTTCATGTTCTGGCCGTACTGCGCGAACAAAGCCGAACCATTCTGCACTTCAGTTGAAGCTGAAGAAGCTGAACGAGCTGGAAGCAAAGTTGGGGCATCCACTTGCAGGACGAAACCTGCAGAACAAGGTAGCACCAAGTGTGGTGATGGGCGGTGACTTGCTGGGTTGACAGGCCTTGACACCAGTGTGCAGTGCTCCGTCATTCGCACCTGCAAGCTGCACACATCTCAACCGCCATCCTCATGACAACCATTGCAAGTGCAGTATCAGTAGTTGATTCACGAGTCATGGGAGCTGCAGGTGCCTTGCACACGCTGCGGCAGCTGATGGATCAGCTGCCAAATCTCCTTCTCGGCAAGCCTGATGTGGTCAAAATCCTTAAATGAAAGGAATCGCTGCAAAAGGCACGAATGCAAGATTGCACAACAGTGCCTCAGGGCAGGCAAACGGCCAATGCCCGAAGCAGCAACCTCACAGGAACAAAAAGCTCAGTGCGTCAGGCATGTCAGGTCCAAGTGGTTCAGTCAAGAAGCCGGGGTGTGTGAGTCAAATTGCTCAAAGGCAACTGCAGCGGTCCAACCTGACACATTATCACTGTGCTCAGCACACCACAAGTGCAATGGAAAAGGAATTGCAGGCGAGGACGGGGTCATCATTATGCTTCGAAGAACTCTGGCGCAGGCAGCGGCAGAGCGCAAGCAAGCCTGATGGTGTGGTATGCACGCCGCACTGCCCGCTCATTGCCTGGGCGCAGACGCCCCTCTTTCTGCTGCAGGAGTCCACGCAGAAGCCTTTGCACTGCGGGGCCTCCGATGCGCGCAGCAGCTTTCAACCTGCATTGAAATTTATCCTTTGTTGCCCTGATCTCCTTGCTTTGGACCAAGCGGCTGAAAGACGATGCATCAGTCCATTCGGTGATGTCCTTGCCGGCAGCCCAGTCATTTTCTGGTCGGCAGATGTCGGCAGCGCAACTCCGAGCTCCCGGCGATGTGAGGCCAGCCCTTCGCCTTCATCTCTGCAGCATGCCTCAGCGCAAGCGAATGGGCATGCGCGGGCCTATGTGCATGCTGCATCAAATGCTTCCTTGTTTCGGAGGTACCGCTCTCCATTCCCGAACCCGTGGCTGTTCTAAACCTGGTCCACGTAGAAGCAACGTTTCGTATTTGTGAAGACGCCCAGGGGGCTGGGCCTGAGGCCACTCCGGGCCCAGGCCCCATCACTTCGAAACTCCCCAGCTGCGCAGAGCCCGGCTCAGCAAGTAAGACCGGCCACAAGTGGGAACCGAAACATGTACCTGGTAGCTGACAAAAAGTCAAAAGAGACATGCGGACGACAAACAAATAAGACGTGTGTGGCACAGCCATATCTTCCAGACAAGCCGAGCCGACATCAAAGCAGCACGCGGTGTCACAAAGACGCGCGTGACACTGCAAATGCCCTTTCAAAAGAGCCGTGCCCACATCATATCAGCATTCAGTGCTACAAAGACGTGTGTGGCACAGCCATATCTTCCAGAAAAGCCGAGCCGATATCAAAGCAGCACGCAGTGTCGCAAAGACGCGCGTGACACTGCAAATGCCGTTTCAAAGCCGTGCCCACATCATATCAGCACAGTGCCACAAAGACGTGTGTGGCACAGCAATATGTATAGCCTCCGGGCCGCTGACTGGTGGCCTTCAAGAAGATGGGCCAGGAACATGCCGAAGGTGTACGCCTGAGGGCGGAAGGGAATAGTTATGGGGAGCAACTTGCACTTCATTTCGAAACCCTGTTTGCGAAGCTACAACCACCTCTCTCTCTCTCGCGGACTCGGGTTCGTCAGCAACCACCTAGAACCAAAAACCCTCTCTGTTTCGCTGTCCCTAAACCCTTTAACCCTAAAACCCTCGATCCTGAACACTCCATGAACTCTAAACCCTGGGCCTCTGCTGCTAGGGCTGGTGTGCCAGCCAGGCCTGGCACACCGCCCACCACCGCGGAGCCTTAGGTCTTCGGTGCCGGGCAGGATGGCGGGGGTGGGGGGTTTGGCAATTTTGCGATCGTTTGGGTTGTTCATACATTTTTGGTTTATCCAATCTTGACGGTTTGGTGGTTTAGGTTTGAGGGTATCGGTGTATGAGTCATGCAAGTTTTGGGTCTAGGATTCAGGGTCTATGGCAGGTCAGTGTCTCCAAAAACACGGGCCCTTGTGCAGCGAGGCCCACGCCAAAGTCGCACAGCTTGGCCACGTTGGCGAAGATAAGCACATTTGCTGTTTTGACATCGCGGTGGAACACCTTGCTGAAGCATGGCAAGCGTTGCAACGCGTGTAATCATCATGAGCATCCATCTCCAAACAATTTGGGCCGTGCGCTGGCACCACGCGGGAATGCAAAAAATGCAACGCCCGGGCGGTATCCAGCGCCACGTTGACCTAGAAGTGCTGAGAGGTGGTGTGAAGCTTCCTCTATAAACAAAATGTCACCTGGGGAGGGTGCCCGGACAATCCATGGGAATGGCCGGCGGTCATGGAGCCGCTGGAGGAGCCTGCGCCAATACACGTTGCCAGAACCGGCCACGCCAACAACATCCGCAAAAGCCACGCCTACCTCCCAAGCCGCCCACATCAAATCATCACGCGGTGCCACAACGAAACATGTGTCACATCCATCAGACCCTTCCAAATCGCCAATATCGCATCGGCACGCAACGCCATAAAGACCACATCGAATCAGCGCTCCGTGGCACAAAAACAAATGTGTCACTGCCGCGCAGACCCTCCCAAGCCGCCCGCGCAGTGCCACAAAAACATTTGTGTCACTGCCACGCAGAGGCAAGTGTATTGGCATTTGTCACTCTGTGCACATCAGCTCTCACTGTTTGAAACAAAACTTTCGGCTTACCTGTCTCCGCTACAGCTCTCAGGCGCCGTCGGCTCGAAGCAGTGCAAAGCGTCAAGAGGTTTGCGCCGCGCAAGATCCATGCGGAGCTTCAGCAGGGATCGAAACTGACAAGGATCGTACATGACTGTATACATCTGTATACGACCGTCCATGATAATCCATGAGTCTAGGCTTTAGGGAGCTTCGGCGGGTTAAGCTAATAAAGCTGGAAAGCCTGCAGCGAAATGGCGAGTCAACGTTGTAAGAAGCAACAAAGACGATACCAAGAGCGGCAACATTTCATGAATCGCAGCCACCGCGTGTCTTGAGCTTGGTTTCAGGATTGTGAGGTCTGACCAGCACCAGAAGGAGCGTGCAAAAGAACTTGCACAGGCGGCCTGCATGTTGCTGGATCGCCGCCTGTATGACATGGGCATCCACGCCATGGAGCAATGCAGGCACAATGCTGCTTGGTGCATTGATGTTCAGGGCAAAACCCTCTTCTTCCTACTTGCGCTCCCGGCCATTCGTCCTTCTTGGGATCATGAATTGGCACAGGGCTAGAAACATTTGGGCTATTTGCGGGGCCCCTATTCGTGGAAACGCTCACATAGTCTTTGTGCAATCTATCAACTTTGAGGCTTGACTGGGACTAGAAAGGGACTTCCTTACAAACACTCAGTTGCTACACATCTTCTTGCCCAAACTCATGCGTTGGAAGCTATTCGGGACTAACGATTCGGAAGTTCTTGTTGCTGGCCGACTTATGCGACGCATCATCTGAGTCTGCAACGTCAACGGCGATCGGGGAGGCCGCCCTCCTCGGTCGAGGCTCAGGGCTGGGGGCTCTGCCGCTTTTGCATTCCTGGCGATATCTGGCGGGGCTTCAGGATTAGGTCATATAGACCGTGCACAAGAGACGCATCCTGTAACAAAGAACAACTCCCTTCAAGCTCAGCTCTTCACCCCACAGGAACCCAAAACAGCTGCCCAGAGCCTGCAAACGGGACGGCAAGGGGTCTGAGGATGCGGAATTCAGATTGCTGCACCACACCCTTTGCTACACTTCGTGTCCTGAAGCCGGGGTTCTCATCTGCCGCACCCCCAAACCAAGACCCCCTCCCACAGAGCTCCCAGAGCCCCCGAAGAGGATCCACACTTCCACGCAAAGGTTTAAGTTCAGAAGCTCAGCAGCTCAAAGCTTCGGATTTGCGTTTAAATTCAGACTCATTAGGGGGGGGAGGATTATGAGACGTTATTTTGAAGACGTCTAAAGCGTTTAGCAGCTCAACAACTCTGCCCAAAAGCCCTCAATATTGACCTGCATTTTCATCCTATCACCTTTCATGAAGATGCTTATGTACAGCACTTTGAGGTGGACACACATAGCATGGCCAACTGCTTGCACGAAAGGCGTGCAACATGTTCTACCTTTCTGCCCACACGGGACCACGGAAGCCACGGCTCCCGCGACTTTGATTCGTGTATCTTGAATGCTGAATTATGGCCTTTGCCCGGAACTAACTCCTGTGTTCCAAACCGTTGCTTTCGGCCGGGAGCTTCAAAATTTTTGGATTCTCTGTGCCTCCAGCACGGCCAGCTAAACTCGCTAAACCTTCCCTCTAAATAACTTTAGAAGACATGCACCAAACGCGAACCAGCCTTTCACAGTATAGTCCTTTGACTGGTTCCGCTGCCCCTTCAAGGATGTCCATGTAAGCTGCACCTTCACAAAGACACACGGACCCCAGTCACACGCAGCATCTACGGCGGAGGGAAACCCGGATCGCCTCCACAGCAAGCTGGAAGCAGCTGCTTCCCATGGCGAAAGACAAAGGGCACGAGGAAGCTAAATGGGCACACGCAGGTGAAGCTTCAAGCGCTGAGGTTCCGAGCAATTCCTGAACCATGCCAGCCCAAGACTGAATATCCTAAGGCTCTTGGGCTGCAACAGAAACCCCCTGCAGCACCAAAGCCGCCCTCCACTGCCCAGCTAAACCCTATGCCTACACCCCAGTCTTATTGACGCCCAATGATTTGAATTACCCTGCAAAGCACGCAAACTGACTCATACAAATCGAACTTTATCATCCGCTGCGTGGGCCTCTTTCACTGTGGGTACCCACACAATGCTTCAAACTAAAATCAAAGCCTGGGAACTGTTTCTAAAAATCTTGGAGGGATTTTTCTAAATCTCAGGGCCTCACATTAACACAAGTAACACAAGTCCCCTTATCGCTGTTCTACAATCAAAGCATCGGCTCTGCATGCTGAGCGAACCACGCATGGTCCGCGCGGAAACACATTCGACCCTACAAGAAGGGCCCCACTTTATTGCGCTGGATTCAAGAAGACCTCTGACAGAGAAGTACACACATCGAGAGAAGTATGTACAGAAAGATAGGAGGAAACCGGGTCTTTCTCAAGCGATCTACTCCATGGCGAATCTTCGCGACTCCTACACCAGTATACCTGTCAACAAAGCTCTCCCATTGTAAAGCTCCAGCATGTTTGCAAGTTCTTACGTTTCTTTTTTGCAAGTTAGCAAAACTAACTAACACAATTTTATTGGGACAATGCCGACCAGGCTCAAACAACACTAGCAAAACACACATGAGTATATGGAGTCTGTGGAAAATCCAAATCATCTTCGTTTAACCGCTTTGCTCACACGAAGCTATCGCTGGCTATAGCTTGAGAGACGTCTGCAGAGTCGCTGTGACTTCCCAGCCGCTGGGCGCCGGTGGCGATGGGACCGCTCCCGGCTCGCGGGAAGGCCTTGGCGAGAACCGGGCTCTTCGAGCACCCTCCCGAAGTTGGTGTAGGTTCGCTCGCTATACTGGCATTCCTGGAGCAGGGCCAGGGTTTGACGCCTCACCAATGCGCTTTCCACACATCGGCCGGCCCCAGCTGGGAGTGCCCTGGCGCCTCCATCGCGGCAAGCGTTTGCGCCACAAGTGGCGAGGGCACCTGCGCTTTAGGCGGGCGCGAGCAGGCTCGACCACGAAAGGGCCGAGAGGGCGAGAGTGGAAGTTACCAGCCCGTTGGCGATTCAGGACCCGGGTCAGCTCATGGCGGTTGAGGGCCGCGGGAATGTGCAGGCGCCAGTCGCTTGACAAGCTTCCACCTGAGACATGGGCACACCAAGGTCCACGCAGCGCTGTGCAATGCTGTCGAGAGTCTTGGCTCTCATGATGAACTCTGTTTTGTCGCCATGGCTCCTGGCTTGAAGATACTGTGTATAGGTGCGGAACGTACAAAGGCTTATCGATTCATGCTCTTCCTTGCGGGATATGACGGATATGACGCGAAACACGCGAAGCAGCATCGAGCTGCATGCATCTGGCAGAGGCACCATAGGCATTTTGCACCTTGCAAATCCGTTGCAGTGCATGTTTGGGTTGAGTCTTTCGGCGTGACTGGCGTGGGTGAAACGGAGTCGGCTTGTCTGCAACCTTGCTACCCTTAAGGGGAGATTGCCCATGGGTGATCCATGGATGATTGATCACAAAGCTGCAGCAGAGTGTCGACGCCCAAATGCCCAAATATGGGTGTGGTAGGGCCTTCAGCCTCTACCCCTGACTTGAGTTGTCGGGTAAACATTAAACTCACTAAACACGCGTGATTCTTGAGAGGCTGGCAGCTGCTGAGTGTGGGCACACTGCGGACACGAGGAGGCTGTTCCTCACGAAGCCAATCTTTGGCCGTGATCCCTCCACTCAGAGCGCACTGAAGATCATGTAGCGAGAATGATACAGATTACAGATCCATTGAAGCGGCAAACTGACCACAGCCTCACAGCCTCCCTGCGTGTGAAATCTGACAAGCCCCGCCCGCCACGCGAATGCTGGGAGCGCCAGCCATGGGCCCCTATGCAAAGTGCAGCTGGGAGATGACTGGCCTCACAAGCAGGGCATCCATGCGCGGGGGATGACAGGGGCGCTTTTTTCACCTTAAAGCTGCGCTTGCTCGGATTTCAAGTATGGCGAATGTTGTGATCCCAGTACGACTCCTCTGACTCGAAGCGCCCTGAACACTCAGCCATCCTTCTCCCGGAAAGCTCAAGACAACCCCGCCCTGTCAACCCTGCGACATCTTCCATGGACCTCAGTAGCCGAACTGCGTGTACATCCCGCCAAAAGCGCCAGGACCCGGCCTGGCACAAAAAGCTTCGACTCTCCAGGATTCGATTTTATGAGACTCGGATAGCCCTGATTATCCGCCAGCCTGGCTAGCGACCACTAGAGGCTATGAGAGGTTAAATACTTTACAATAACACTGCCAAGGCCACGTGGGACAGAGCCCGGATGAGTCCGACTCATTGCGGCATCGGATCGAAAACTTCGGTCCTGCCGCGGTGGCAAGGGTTTCCCTTGGCAACCGATAGTGATGGGCTTGGGCTACTTGGCAACCCTGGGGCCCTCACCACCTGCTCGAGATCCTTGGCTCAGCAACTCGAGGTCTTTACGCGCTCAAATGTGGGGTGAAGGCCGGACTGAAGCCCTGTGAGGCAAGCATCGGCTGCCAAGGCTGTTGCGCGCAATGTATACCAGGTCATGCAAGGCCTAATGACCGCTCCTTTGAATGCTCTTGGCGGGGAGCTTTCTCAACCCCCCCCCCCCCCCGCCCCCTCCTCTGCCAAGAACGCCAAAGTTCTTCTTTTGGGTTGGTTTGGCGGGGCGGCTGCCCAAAATGCTGGAAAGCATATTTGGCCAACTTTTGGCCAAGAAGAACAGTGGCCCCCGGTGGCCGCTGCTGGAAGACCCGGGGCCCAAACCGCCATCTAGTAGCTAGTAGCTGCTCTAGCGGGAAAGGGAGGTGACAAGTAGGCTGTGCTTCTAGGGCATTTGAACGAACATCTCCGACTGAAACTAGCCGGCTCGAGACCGGGGTGTACCACCAGGTCGGCGGAAACGACGGCAGCCACAAATTAACTCAGCCGAACTGCGGAGGTCGTATTGACCAGGACCCGGATGCTCACCTGAGGCTTTGCAAAAGTTGATGTCTGTCACGACAATTCTGCAGGGGGCTGCTAGGGGCTGCCACCATGTGCACGCACGCCCCGGTCCGAGGAGCCAAACCTCATATTGCAAGTCTTGCAAGAGGCACAAGACCAAAGGCGTAGTGTCGAAGCGAGGTGTAGAGTAGAGCAGAAGAACACGCGCATCAATCAAGGGTGCACGGCATGGGTACAATGTAACTAACTGCATCTCAAGGCACCCCCATCTCGGGGCCGACTTCGACACTGGACCTCGGGGTGCAAAGCAAATTTGGCCTCAGTACACACATGGCTCTCAAGGAAGTCTCTCAAGTTTCAAGGAGTTTTCACGGAGTTTTGGGGCCACCGGCTCTCCGAGCCTCCGCCGGTTCCGTGGCCATAAGTCCCCGGGCCGGGAGTCACTGAGCACCTCGTAGCAGTGAGGAGCTCTGGGAGCTCACGATGTGGAGTCCGGCTGAAGTTCCATGCTATCTCTGCATCAGTTTGGACACCCAACTAGTCTACGTACGAGTTTGGAGCAACAGGTACGCATCCCAGACGACAGTTTCGGGGCGGCGATACTCTAGGAATACGTGTAAGGGTACCGGTGTCGCCTTGCCAGAGAAGGATCTTGAACATGGAGGTATGTCTTTGGGATTAGGTATCGCTTCGCCAGACAACTGCACTGCCCCCTGCAGTAGCCAAGCCAGGAAGTGATGACAGTTTCGAAGAAACCGACCGAGAGACGATTTTCGTCCAGCAATCCAAAGCCATTGAATTTCCGGAGCCCTGAAGTATCAAGGCTGAAATTCCAGTTCCAACATTGTCGAATTTAACTCCATTTTGATCTTCTTGCTCACATGTTGACTTGGAGCTATTTCTCGGCTCAAAGAGGACACTTGAGGCAGGAACGCTCGGTGCCCCCAGTCGGCCTCGACAGGCAGAAAGAGGACGGAGCAAGCAACACAAGAAGGGTACCTTATTGGGGTCCTTGTTACAAGGGCATCTTACTAGACCCCCATATCAAGCACATTGGGGGAGAATGTCAAAGCAGAGAGCAGAGTCCCGAGCCCCGTCTCGTCGGGGTGTGCACGTGTGCCGCGGGAACTGCGGCCTCTGAAGGCTTCTGCGTTCTTTGCGTTCCGTTTACCATCATTTAGTTGAACTCCTGCTTCCGGAAATTTCATTCTGTCTGTGCATACAAGTACAAGAAATCCACACGCATTCGAATCCTGCCTGGTGGGTCCAACATTTGGCACATAGGATCCAGGACCTGTGCAGATCTTCGCATCGCGTCACCCTGGATCGTGTGGGCGCGGGCTGTTCGGCTACACTCTGCAGCTTTCAGCGGGCTTCGTCCAGCCTGGTGTGCTGTTCCCAGATCCCAGCCTAAGCATGCCGGCGCACGGCTCAGTTTTGGATCCTACCAGCCTGCAAAATCCTGACTAGTGACTACAAGCCAGACCCTTGTGACCCTACATAGACTCCTATAATTTCTGGTGATCTCCTAGTGTCATGCTCTCCAGCCAGCATCCAGGATCCCCGGCCCACGTGCTGCTCTGCCGAACACCGGCCCCGCAGACCGTGGACGCTTCTGGGGCGATGTGACCACTCTTGAAGATTGCTCTCATCGTACATCCACCAACACCAAGTCCCAGCTTAGATGGTCGAGTTTGAGCCCGCGGCCGACCCATAGGACTCGCTGGCCCCGTAGGCACCGGGTCCAGGCGAGGTTGCGGACATCCCACCCTCAACGTTCTGAGCCGGTGCTCTTGTGGCTACATAGCAAGCTGCTTCTAAACTGGCAAACAGCACAAGTCCAGTCAAAGCACCTTGTCACGGGTCGAGGAACCGAAGGCATAGCAGGGTTGCCTCAGCCAGCAATGTTCTGGAGAGTTGAAAACTCCAGACTCCGGTGCGCTGACGCCTGATTCTGCTGTTCTTGGAGGTTGCGTGACCGTAGGCGCCGGGTCCAGGTGTCATGGGTCTGGCAAGCCGCGACAGAGGCAGGACCGGTGAAATTCACTGCCGCTTCCCAGCCTGGCGCCACTCCCAGCGCTCTTTCCAGCAAAGGTCCATTTCGGTGCCTTGGCCACATAAGTGAATTCTATACCGGAACAGCAACAACGCACAGCAATGGCGGTTATGACAATGAGTGGTTTCGAGGTACACTTCTCCAAGATGCAGGTTCAATCTGGGTCAGTGACTTGCCGGTTCTGGGACATGTTCGTCAGCAGCACGCCGCCTTCATAGCCCCAGCAGCTTGGTCGAGCCACTGACATGCCTAGGAACAGGCGCTCCGAACAAGAGCCAAAGCAATGGAAAGGACTTCCATCTTCTTGTAACCCAGCCTGGCAGGGCTTGTTCCAAGCCTGAGATCCGCCGGTTGCTTCCGTTGCTTCCAGGGACCCTGGTGTTGCTGTGGCTAATGCATCGCAACTAATCGTGAGCCTCAACTGCGGGGGCGGACGGGATTCGACAGTATCGTCTGCGCTGGCGTCTCTGGGAAATGCAATGGAAAGGGTGCCAATTTGAGAGCAATTTGCCATCTTTTTAACTTTTAACACTGTGGAACATTAGCGGAGCGGGTGGAACCTCCCATGGTTTGGGAGAGCATTGCCGGGGGTTACATGTCTGCCTGTATCTGTAGCCCATTTTGGGCTGTCACAGACGGCGAGTACATGGAGCAGCGGGCGCTGAAAAAGCGCGTAACGAGCTCCTGGTGGGAGCATGCGGGAGCCGACTCATCTTTGGAGTGGCAAGAGTTCCGTCAGTTCAGTCTCCAGTCGTGCATTTTCCATGGCGCGTTCACGGAGCAGGACTTGCAAATCTGCATTCCTTGGTCAGCTGGCAGCTGCATGCACAGTACAACGAAGTAGCTGGCACTTCCTTCCTGGGCTCCTAGACAGCACTGAGACGAGCTTCTGCCACTCCAGCGTCTCGCAAAGGGTCAACACTTCGCGCGCTTCTTGCCCTGCCTCCTCCGATGCCGGGTGGACCGTCAGTGGTCCGAATCCACCACTGAATGTCGACATAGGTGTCTACAAGGTCCCTCAATGCACCCAAAGCAAATATCTTAAAGAGCCTTAAAGCCTTAAACCCGCAACGGATGGTCCTGGACATGGGCGGGCTCGGGCTCGGGTGGCTCAGGGACCTCTGCCTCCTGGCACAGCTGATGCTCTCAGCACAGCGGCCAGAGCCCCGCAAAAGGGGATAACGCGAGTGGAGTCATCGAAGGAGCGCAGACCGAGCAGACCGAAGCACAACACCCGCATTTGCAGCATCATCGCGAAAGGGCAAGGCAGTGGACCTGCACCACCCATCGCCAGGCCGCGAGAAGGGCCGCTGCACGCGCCTGTGCCAACACGGCTTCGATAATGCCTTGGCGCGGAACATGCGAAGCTCTCATTACATGGAGGCATGTTGGCGGACTGTATCTGTGTCACAGCAGCGCTGGCACCACAAAGCTCGTAGTGTCTTTGTTCGTGCATGAGCGACAGTACTTGATTAAAGTCCAAGACGTAGGCTGAGGCCTAAAGTGCACAACCGGAGTTCAACGCATTTGTCAAATGAAGCTGGAGTGCATTGTAAACCCGGCTCGGCAAAGGTGCGCCGTGATACTGCCAAGGCACTCTGTAGCGTCTGCGGCGCTGGCGCTTCAATGCCGCCAGCCTGCCGAACTGCAAACATCTGCAAAACGAGGATCGTTCCGAGCTCTGCTCCAAGCGCCGCTTCCGGCTTCAATCTGCAGATGCGTTGCTGTCCTGCCGAGCTTGGGCCGCGCGACGTGCAAGGCGTGCTCGGGCGACTTGGGCATGCAGCCGCGCCGCCCATGCCCTGCCACAAGCACAACTTGGACCAAGAGCCGGCAATGGGACCAAGCCCCTTTAAGTTATCAACTCCACTTCTTCGTGTGCCATATTACGCTTTGCCCCGTAGACTGTGCTGCACAGGGCACCAAAGCTCGGAAGCCGCAGATGCTTCCTTGGGTCAGTGAGCCAATGCGCAGGAATTCCCTATAAGGTTCTTTGCATTGACCTGCTTCTCTTGACGGCAAGCAAATGGATCATGTAGAAACTTCAACTTTGATCTGGTGATAAGGTCGCGGCCATCCATATCTTGCCAGTATGCCTGTTGGCCTGCAAGCCAACAGTCATCCTTCACAACATGCCATGGAGCGAACTGCAAAGAGCGCGTCGTTCATTGAAGCGCACCCCCTCATTTAATCCGAAACCTGACGGCCCCCCACTGCTATATAGGAGGTGTTTGAAGACAAAACTGTTGCAGGACGTTGCGCATGGCCTCGCGACGCCGCAGGATGCCGCGCCAAGCTCGGAAAGCCAGCTCTGCAGCAGCTCCTTGGCACTGACTTTTTCAGAGCACACACACATGCATATAAAAAATACATGATCACATATACATAGTGTATGTGTGCGCATTCAGGGGGTTGGCAAAACAACTAAGTGCAGGAAAGGGATTTGAAACACATCTATCAGGCACATCGAATCATCCTTTGTACCAAGCATGGCTTCGGTTTCAAGCTACTGAAGCTCGGCTCTGGGGCTTTCTCTTGTAGTCAGAGAACGCTGTTCTCTGGGCGCAGGAACTCTCTCGCGTGAGTGCACACAGTTTTGGGAAATGCGTATATGGCCGGCGTATATGTGTGTATTGTATACAAGTTTATTCGTGAAATATATTTGTATGGACATGTGTATATGTACACGTTGCTTTCCCACCATTCTGTACATCTTCATTCTCTGGTTTCTTGAGCTTTGACCACACGACGCAGCACCATCTTAGAAGACCGTAGACAAGGGTTGCGGGATCCCGAAGGTGTACTCGGCCATTCTCGGCCAAGCCACTTTGACGCATCGTTTGCACCAGCACGGTGTGTGAGTAGATGCGCGTGGCCTCCCATCAAAGCAAGGACGCGCTGTCTTACGGAAGGTGGACCTGCTGAACGCACAGCAGCATGCTGTGCACACTAGCGCATGGGGAGCCGACCTTGAAACAGTAACGGCTTACCTATGCTTTCCCATGCTTTTTGCTCATGTCCGCTTCCTTCGGGCTGCGCTTCGCCCAGCAATGCCACCGGTAGAAAGCCAGCGTTGTGATCACTGCTCGATGCAGACCTCCAGAATTGCAGGGGTACCATGCTGTTCTGTTACAACGTCAGCGTCCGCCGTGGTTATCAGCTACTCTTCAATTGACATGATGACGCTGCCTCCGTGAAATCTGCAATTGCGACCAGAAAATCCTGGAATCCCGTGCCATGGAATATGCCTCGCCTTCGAACAAAGGCCAGAGTTGCTGGCGAAGATTCTGCAAGCCTCAGCTCTTGGACATGCCTCCAAACATGTTCAGCCCAATATAGGGCCCACATTGCTTCTTAGTGCAGTTTCGACCCGCTTGCAGCCAGGCAATGTGATCTCTGCGCCGAGTTCAGCTTGGGGATGCCTATAGAGGGGCCTTTAGCCGCTAAGCGGTTCATAGTTCTGCTGAGACCCCTCGGCCAAGCAATCCAACTCGATTTCCATGAAGCAGCGTCGGCTCGAGCAAGCTTCCGCAAGCCATCTGCCAAAACATCTCCGAAGAAGAGTGCGCTCCTGCCCAAAGTGTCACCAACCCCGACCATAGAGAGCCCTAATTACATGCCGTAGACCCTTAAACTGCCTTAAACATTTTCAGTCAATGGGGGTTCAAAAAGGGTGATGGTGGAGCTCTGCAGCCCCGCAGCTGTGCGTGTGAACTGTTACTGGTCCTCGCCTGCGCTCGGCCGCGGCTTTGCGCGGCAGCTTGGAGCTTCCCACACGCTCTGGCCACCCAGAGACGTGTGCTGGACTGCCTCAGGCGAACGGCCATGAAGAGTTCCCATTAGGCCGCGCTTAGGACGATGTCACTTCTGGACTTTCAAACCGCGGCACACCCGTGCCCCCTGATCAAGCTGACACACCTACAAATACTGGGCGACACAGGATGCATCCACCCGCTGAATCATGGCAGAGAGGGGGTAGTAGGGCGAACACCCGACACCAGCGGGTTTCTCCGGCGTCCTGCGACACCTCCACGACCATGCCCGTGACCGCGGCAATATGTACAATGAGGGGTTGACCCAAGCGGAGGACAAGTGGAGGGCATGAGCCCCCGGGATGATGAACAGTTCGACTCGACCATGAACGTCACCCTATAGGTCGGGAATCTAGAAACTGAGCAAACAAGCGTAAAATGCAACAAAACAAATGTGAAGTTGCTGCAGGACCCAATGGGAGGCTGTTTTCTCGGAAACTTCAGCTGAACACTGGTATGCGATGGGATGTATGTAGGAGTTCTTAAGAAGCAAGGGCAACAGCCTGGCAGTGTAGCCCAGACGCCAGGTTCCAGATAAAGTCAAAGATGGCAGTAGGCAAATTCAATCTTGCCTTGACTACTATATAAGGCAAAAGCCACGTAGGAAACCCACACGAACCTTCAAGCGAATAATGCACCACCACCGTGCACCGCAATCCATACGTGTGCAGACCCAAAAATTTCAACCGAGGAGCACTTGCCACCAGCTGAAAGCCCCATCCAACATCCGACGGGAGTGCAGTCGCAGCACCATGGCTGCACCAACCTCCTGGCACCACAGAGTCGTCTTAGAGTCAATTACAGCTGAATTTGCAGGGAAAGGGTTTGTTTTCTTTGTGTTGCCCTCCTAGTTCTGCTTCAGCTCGCAGAGCCTGGGTTCCATTTAACTGTATAACTCTTTATCAAGCGCTCCGATGCACGATGCCAAGTTCTGTTAACTTCGTCCCGTCCCCCTTGCCTTTGCCGAAGCAGATCCACGGACCCGCTGCCAGCCACGCAGGCATCTGGCCAGCACATGCCTCATCTCGTGCAGGCTAAGCCCCCAATTGCCAAACAGCTCTGATGCTTCATGTGATGCTTCTTGGTCGTTCTTTCCGACGATCCTTGGGAGCCTGGGTCTTGGTGAAACACGAGGTGGTGGAGGAATCACAATCACAAGGAACGATGCCTCAACACGTCGGCGGGCTTCGCCAACAGTAACGACCGCGAAGGCACTTAAAAGCCTCAGCCGCATGGGGAATCAGTAGAAGGATTCCAGTGGCGTCAGGGAGATCTCCACAAAGATGTCCGCCGTCTGCTTGGCATTGGCGTCCAATTCCAGGGTCCAAGTGGCCTCCATGTTCTCGCAGGCGAGCGTGCTGGGCATGCTGGGCACTTGGAGCTTCTTCTTCTTGCCGACCAGACGCTGGGCCGCCTTCTTGGCGGCCGCCAGCTTCTTCCCCGAGAAGACGTGCACTTTTTGCTCCACCTTTGCGGACTTGCCCTTGTAGACCACCGTGGCCGCGATGTCGCTGTGGGGATTCCGGATCAAGTAGTGCAGCGCGTGGTCCCAGATCACCGGCTCCTGGCCCAACTCACCGATGTGTCGGGGTGAGAGATGCTGAGGGGCTAAATGGGCTAAAACGGCCAACGCGCATGAGCGGCAAGAACAAGACGATTTCGTGACTGTTCGGGTGATGCAGTGTTTGGGTCCGATGTTTGGGGTCATGCGGCTGTCCTGCTGCAAGAGGTCGGATTGGTGAGGTTCTGGGATGCTCATGTCCAGGACCTCCTGGATCTTATCGGGCTTCATCCCAAGGCACTTGCTGACGGAGGCTTTGTCGAATCTGGCGCAGAGGTTTCGTATCCACTTCTGTGCCTCACTCCTCCCAGACTCCTCCACATAGTGGGGCGTGTAGGAGGCCTTGGACCAATGCATCTCCTCCTCGAACTTCACCCCCACGACCACGCCCTCAGTTGCATCCTCCGGTGGAACCAAGCCTTCGCGGATGCAAACCCGCAGGATTCCTGGAAGGGGTCGAGACATCCGGTCTCACCTACCATCACTAGGGTATATGTGAGTTCAGGACTTTATGGGTTCCTGAGGAACAGGGAGTGGGAGTGCTTAATGTCCGAATCGATTCCAAGGGCGATGTAAGGGCTCATCGAACAGAACAGCACGACTTGCTTCACGACATCCGACTTTACATAGGACTTAGGGCTTGAACTCTTGAAAGGGCTACACCCCAGTGACTCTAGCGGGCTTTGTCCACTTAGTGCACTCTCTTGCCACTGCTCCTGCTGCCGGGCGCCGGTTGGAGAGGCAACGTGTGCAGCAGCGGAAGTTGCACTTTCTGCACTCCTGACTTGAGGGTTTTTCTATATAGGACATTGAGCGCGCGGTCTCCATGCTCCTAGACCTGTATCTGCAGGGGTTCAAACCAAAACAAACTTCCACTTACCTTCTGCACTTCCTGTCCTGCCCCTGCTCCACCGGAGCGCCTCCACAGCAGAGTTGATCCCAGGTCTTGGCAAAGCTGCTGCCACAGAGCGTGCAAGACTTGGGGCGTGTCTTGTTGTGGCCATGCACCTCCACCAGGCCGCACCTCTTGTTGCAGTTCACTGGGATCGGCTCGATGTACTCTGCTTCCGGTGGAACCTCCCGAAAGAAGCATCCTTGGAGACTGCTCATGACCGCTTCTGTTTTCTCACCCCCCATGCTTCGCACATAGCTAAAGGTGTAGCTTGGCAATTTGAGCTAAGCCGTTCCTACAAAATGCTTAACTGCCGCTCTGCTTGACCGCATCCGAGGCTCGAAGCCTGATCTGGGGCTTGACTTCGGCCTCGGACGTCTTCAGCGTCCACCATTTCTCGGTCTCCGATTTCTCCACGAAGTCGGCCACTGTGGGCCTTTTTCCGTTGGCATTTTCGACATGCCCGAGGAGATCATCGGCCGTCACCATGTCACTGTCCCACACCTCGATGAAGATGTGCTGCTCCATGTGGTACACCAACAAGTCGCAGGCATGCGCCGGGCCCCAGACGGGATTCAGGGTCTTTGCCTGGCAGCTCGTCTGGAAGCTGCTGTTCCCAATCTTGATGCTCACATAGGGGTCCGAGGAGCCCCGGCCGGTAAATCCGAAGTCGGCAGCCGGCAAATTCCGGGCCTCAAGGACTGCGATGTGCAGGGCTCCAATCGGCGCCGGGGATCGGAAGTCCTCCACGCGCAGGCCCTCGTGCCGCTGACTCGCCAAGTCCGCAATGTCCACATACACGCGGCTGGGCACCACCAGGGTTTGGAAGATGGCATGGACAATCCCAGTCCTCGCATGCACTCAACTTGCGCTCAGCTTGGGCCTTTGGCCTTTGGCCTTTGGCCTTTGGCCTTTGGCACCCTTCTCTGAGATTTTTTTTGCTGCAATATATTTTGCACTATTTTGCAGAGGGGAAAGAAGAAAAAGCGAGGGAAATAAAAAGCTGCGGCTCCGAATCACGTCGACAGCCAGAGCCTTGCCAAGACCTGTCCATTTCCAGTGCAGGTGCGGCGGGTCGGGGAAGGTGATGCTCATACCACCAGTGATGGGCAACTCGTCCATTAAGGGGCAGAAAACCAGCAAGATTGGGCCGTTGAGCTCGATGTCCTTCATCCCCAGCTTCATCTTGCCGACGGTCACCTCAATCTCTGAGCCTGCGGCTGTCCAGTGCATGTCGATCAGCAGCTCCACGCAGTTGTCTTTCGCGCGCACCTTAAGTGGCCCAAAGCGCGGGGTCTGGTGTCCGAACTTGCACTTGGTGAACTCGAAGGAGCTCATTAATGGAAGCTCGTCTTTGATCAGGGCCGTAATGTCGTTCTCCAGCAGTTTTACGATGGACCGTTCGATGTACTCCCACATCTTTTCAACCGCTACAGTCAACCACTCCGCTTCCTTCGTCTTGCCTTCATACACAAAGAATCCGGTCTGCTCGTGCAAGGATCGACCTCCCATCACCGTGGTCCGCCGTGAGGCCCGCGCCACACCGTCAACGGGCAGCGCATGTCCAGAACGCGTGGCATCCTCTGTTTTCACGCCCTTTGCCTCACCATCCTCATCGATGATTTTTCTGGAGCCCTCGGATGTTCCCTGGAAGTAGGCCTCACAACAGCTGGGCTCCCCATTGCCATTGTTGCCGTTGGGGAGCTCGTGTGTGCAAGAGGCCGCCCCCATGAGGATGAGGCACAGTTTGAGCCCCCTGCGGCTGTGGAATCTTGAGCTTTTGGGTGTGTGTGTGTGTGTGTGTGTGTGCGTGTGCGTGTGTGTGTGTGTGTGTGTGTGTGTGTGGGTGTGTGTGCGTGTGTGTGCGTGTGTGTGTGTGTGTGTGTGTGTGTGTGTGTGTGTGTGTTGTTTATTTGTGGGGGCGGGTGGGCCCATGGATGTCTTGATGGCCTCTTGGGCCTCGAAAAATTGGGCTGCTTCACTGCTTCCTGGAATCCCACTGTAAGAAAATGTAAGCTCTGCTAACGTGATCGTTTATATATGCATGTACAAGACAGGCTGTACCATTTCTTACACAATGTACGGCACACAGAACCTGCAGAAGATCGCTCTGATGATCACTACTCCCAGCAAACATCCATTGAATATAGCGAGCTGCCGCCGATCGCTCCGAGCTCCAGATGATTGAAGGGCCCAACTCCGCCATCTTGCAAGCATGAGCTGGACCAGTGCAGAACCTCCAAGCGGGCCTGCGAACGGCCCATGAAAAGAACCACTTGCCAGACTTGACTTGTTTCATTGTTGAGCTCGTCGGCTACATTGATTAAACTGCGGATGCTCGGATCTATCGGCAAGTGGCAAGGCATGGCTGGGGTACTTGCAGGAAAGGGTGCTCCAGGCATCCATGTCATACAGTACATACGATCGCACCCGTCAGATCTTGATCCTGCAGCCAGGTGGATGACGTCCGGCCTGTAAGCCAGGGTACAACACCCAAACTCCGCATCTGCGCTTCGCGCTTGGACAGCATCCTCGCCAATCGTTGTTGATCCTCACGTACCTCCGTGAGCCTCCCACCTGGCATCAACGCAGGGACCGTTGAACTCCAGCCTGCGAACCTCTTTCGGGCCTTTGATGGGCCTGCCTGTTCAGAAACAATAGCATGCATAGTCAAAGAACAATCTCGTCGCAGTATCGTGATGTAGTGAGGCGGGGTGGAAAAAAACCACCCCGGTGTGGTCCCGGGATGGGGTGGGGGGGGACCGGGAGAGTGGATTTTCTCCTTGGCTTCCCCCCGAATCCGTGACTTTTAGCGGGCCAGGGGTGCGGTGCTGTGCGGCGGCCGCGCGGCGCCAGGCGGCGAGGAGCCGTCGGAGAGGCGCCTCCTGGACTCGGGGCTCAGGAAAGTAAGAGAAGGCAAAAGAAGGAAAAAGGAGATGGAACCAGAACAGGAAACAAAAATGTCAACACAAAAGGAGTCAAAGGGCCGAAGTTGTCGATCTCTCGGTTTCTAATGGTTTCTACGAGCGGCACCCCCACAAGCATTTCACCAGCACCCTTTCAGACCTGCGCTTGAAAGCGTCCGATTCGCCAGAATGCCCTCGAGAAATCCTCTGACACTTCGAGTTGCTCTCCTGCGCTGTGGCGATCCAAGCCTCCACCAGCCTCCTCGTGCACTGAGTTGTGGTGCTTTTTTCCATGCTTTCTCAAGTGGCTTTCAGACTTATAAAGCTCTGCCCCAAATTGTCACACATGCGCCACTGGCGATATTCCCAAGCCCAAAGCTGCGCCTCTCTTCTCGCCTGGTTCGGGGGGCCAAACGCCATCCACGAATAGCAAAGGCCAGAAGCAAGCGGCCAGAAACGGCGGTGGCGCCTTGGCTATCGAGCTTCATGGTTGCGTGCGCTTGCAGACAGCAGGCAAACCAAACAGCGGTTGGTCTTCGCCTCTCACGACTCACGAGACTATGAATCCCCCCCAATGTCCAAGCCGAGCAAACGCTCAGGAATCACCCCTACAAGTCGCCCGACGTCAAGCAGGAAGGAGCACTCCAATGCCGACTACCCTTAGGAGCATCCTATAGATCTGATATAGTTTCATATGTGAGTCGGGGAGCGCCTTCACAACCCACGCACCGAACCCCATCTGGCGAACCCATTCTGCGACGTCATTCGCCAAGGTTTGTGTTGCTGCCCACCTAATTTGGACTCGCAGCCCGCGCGGTTAAACGAATGTACGGATCCGTATACAAACGAAACACATATCCATCCGGCAGCGTGTTTTGCTAGCTGTCGGCCACGGTTAGTGCATACTCACCCCCTCTCATTGAACATCCTTTGACAGCACTGGGAACCTGTGAGGTTTTCGAAGGCGTTTTCGTCGCTTTGCATGGGGTACGAACAGGTCTCCGTACCCAGGTCGCAAAGCTGCGTATATTGGAACCAGAGCGGGGTCGCGAGCGAAATTCAAAATCAAAACGCTGCCATGCAACTTTGTCAAGGCAATGATTTCTCGACAAGGCCCGCGACCCCCGTTCAACACGTGCGACCGTGGATTTTACACTTGGTTTGGCTCCGTTTTGCAGATAGTCTGCCTCGGTACAGTAGTGACCCCCCCCCACCCTGCCCCACCCTTCCCCACCCCCCCCACCCCTTTACCCTTTGCGGGAACCTTTACGGGAAACACTCGGGCCTGTGACCTGGCCAGCCCCTCAAACCTTCATAAAACCTTCTCCCCCTCTTTGTCGGCTTCCTACCTGTAAGCGTTTGGAACAAGCAGACCCAGATCCAACCCTTCCTTTCGTGCGGAATCTGGCTCCTTCCCCCTGAGACCCCCCTTAAAAGACCCCCCTAGAAGGCGCCTCCAGGCCGACGTCATCTCCACATACTGCATGCTCGGGCCCGGCCCGGCTGCCGAGGCGGCGGGCGCAAGCGTTTACAATTACCGCCGGACACCTAACCAACGAAACGCTACAAGTAGCAGATCGTCCGCACACAAACATTCTTGCTCATTTAAACGGAAACTTGTCTTGCGCCGACCCGCTGCTGTGCCTGATCTGCATCTGGATATGTTCCAGCATGGCCTCTAGGTCAAAAGCACGTGGAACTCCAGATAACTCCAGATCACTCCAGCCCTTGAATCCAAAAACCGCAAGCGGGTAGTGCCCCTGGTTTTTGGGCCGCTGGGCTCTGGAGCGCGCCCTGCAAGTTCCGGAGGCGCGTGGCCAGGAGGTCACCTCCTTGGGTTGCAGGTCTGAGGTCAAGAATCCAGCATCCATAAGGCAGATGCAACAGAACGAAAAGGAGCAAGTACCACGAGCTCGCGAGGACAACGGAGTCCCAGCAGACACTTTTCCGCACTCAGATTGACACACCTCCGGCATGGAAACTTGATTGCCTGACCTAGTAGGGTTTAGGATTAGGGGGACCCTTGGGGATATAGACCCTCTGAATAAGGTCCCTGTTTAAGAGAGCCAGAAGAGGGTTCAGAAGGGTTCCCCTTTAAGGGTCCCCCTTATCCTACCTAGGACCTAGCTACTGTTGCAGGCTAAGGCGCGGGGAAGTCTCCTAAAGGTCCTATCAACCACCCTGAATAGACCTGGATCCCACTGGCAGCACATATCCAGACTCAAGAGAAACTTGTAACAGCTTCTGGTCACTTCCTCCACCTTATTTCTGTCCCTGCCGTCGTCTTAGCTGGCTCCAGGCCAGGGACAGCAATGCCCAGGCTGCTCCGAGGCAGAGGTTTGCCTCATGGGTTCAACATTTGTTGACGGACCCATGCGCAATTGTGCCGCAGAGAGCCAATCCGCCTTCGGATGGCTTTTCAGCCCTCATGTCATACACTCCAAACAAGAAATCGGGTGTGGAGAAGTATTGCGAACTTCACGTGCCACCCAGCAGCTGAAGCAGCACACATCTGTGCGCTAGCTGCTAGGGGCATCGTGCACGCCAAAACAGCTTGTGACTTGCACCCGTCGGATGCAGGCACACACTTTCCTGTGTCACAGCAGCTCGGCCCTGCAAGAATCCCAATTTTCGTAAGGGTCTCGTAAGTTCTCAGACAGCACAACGGAACTAGTTCAAAAGAACCTTGGGCCTTTGATCTGTGACCAGAGAATAATAAACACACGTGAGTTGTCAGACTCGTGTGAGAGGGATTTGAGTTAAGAGCCTCCCGGAGGCTTCTGCCTGTCCTCCTCCGAATCTTCTCGAGAAGGATTTGAGTTGAGAGGCTCCCGGAGGCTTCTGCCTGTCCTCCTCCGAATCTTATCATGTTGAGGTAGGTGCTTTTAAGCTTTACTCAGTACTCACTAATCGGCAGACTGGGGGAAGCCTCGAAAGAAGAGTGCACAATCGAACGGATGGATGGCCATATGTGGCCGCTATGCAAGAGAATGATTCGAGACCCTACCGTCTCCTAACTTCATTAAAAGACGTGAAGTGATATTTCGTCACTCAGAGCTTGGACAGGGCAAATCAGAATTGCCTTGGAACCTTACAGCTCAAAGACCCAGCGACCATCCTTCCAAGATGCCAACACGTTGCCGGGACCTGGGCTTCGGGCAAAAGGACTTCTCCTGGCTGTTTCATCCCTTCTGGATCCCACCATGTTCCCGCCACGGGGCACTCGTCTGTGTAAGCTTGGGTTGTCGATACCGGTGCTTCTCCACGGACTCCATCCGCGGGAGAGGGTACAGACATCCTGAGCGTCAGAGCTGCCAGATGCCATGCTGTTGCTTTTAAGGACTCCGAAGGACTCCGAAGGACGTCCCACTAGCTCTGCCGGGCGACAAGCCAGGCATCACCCTCGGCTGCCACTTCTTGCAGTGAGTAGAGCTGAGGAGTTTAATCGGCGATGCAACACATGCTGTGCCATGATTACTGCAACTTGCACCCACAGCTGAAGTGACAAGGCTCGGTGGCTCGGTGGAACCCGCAGCCTGAGTGGGGCTAACCGTACAAGGGTTCAGAGACACGCATGCCGAAGGAACCACGCCTTCCACGTGAAACCCTTTCAAGGATATGAACATGCTTGAGGCTTGTTGATGAAGTTAGCCCCCGCCCCCCGCTTGCAGGTACTTACTTGGGCATTGGAGGCAGTGGCTTGCTGATTTCGAATTTCAGAGGCTCTGTAGGCTCAAGACACATTCTGAAAGTGCCTGAAACACACACTTGTCACTTATCCGCAGTCGGCTGCGCGGCGCTTCAAGGACAAGAATCAGGCACGCGTTTTGGCGACGGCCGATGCTCTAGGAGATAAGCTACTGGCTCTTCGAATGTGCTGCGGCATGGATTTTCACAGAGGGTCTCCTTATCTCCGTCCTACATCGTTCTAAACATGCCAATTCTGAACCTGGAAACGTTCATGGTGATACCCGTCACGGTAAAGTCCGTCGATGCCACCTGCTTGCCGCGCTTCTTCTCTGCCTTCATCCGACTCCTGTTGCGCATGATGGCGCAGCGTCTTGGAGTGTAGGGTTACGGGGAAGAGTGCTCAGCAGCTTTGAAAGCTTTTGAGCCACATTGACCCCCTGCAATTGCAGCTCTGTGGCTCAATCTTCAGTGCAACCTTGTGCTGATGGATCTCGTCCTGCCCAGAATGGGGGGTTAGCTCAGGTTTCCCAAACATGCTAACCTAGCTCAACTAGATTAAAGCCAGGGGATACATGCAAAAAAATCAATAGACACATTATTCTAAGCATTCTACATTCCAACCGCCCCCTCATCGAAAAAACCGTCCCTCACAAAACAACCGTCTGGCCCTGAACAAAGCCTGAAGGAGCGAATGGCATTTAGCTTCCTAGTTCACCATGACATCTTGAGCAGCCGGAGCTACCCAAAATGAGTCAAGGCTCCTCTGTCAGAAGGGAAGCCACGGCGGAGTCGAAGGAGACCTCTCCACCGGCCAGGAAGATGCGCGGCAGCTTGCTGGCCTCGGAGCCCTGCAGAGATGGTTTAGTAGCTTAGGGTTGTTTTTTTTTTCGCTCCCGCATAGCTGGCCGAAGCACAGGCAGGGTTTGATGGTATTTTGCTCGGAGGGAAAGAAGAAAGTGGTCCAGGGTTTCGGGGTTTATAGGGTTTAGGGTGTTCATGCCACTTCCTTGCCTCCGGTACCTGAACGACTTCTAAACGCGCATTACTGCTCTCAGCATGCAAGGTGGCCTTCTTCTCTTTGGCACAGAAAGTCGCCAGGTTTGCAATGAGCCCTTGGTAAGTTGCCTGGCGACGTCTTCAAAAGTGGCACTTGTGGACGCAACCTAGCTCCCCACCGGTGCCCCCGTCCCTGCCCCCGTCCCTGCCGAGAGACCACTTGCACTTTGCTGATGTACGTCTTGTCGCCAAGAACCGCATCCATGATGTCTCTGCAAGTCTCGTGGCTCACAAAATTCACGATTACCAGGCGAGCCCATGGTGAATAAACGAAATCGTAGGGTCTTTCACCTTGACTGTGGCACCAAAAGCAGGTGGGCAGCTGTGAGGTCTAAACACAAACCCGGCACGTCCGTAGAAAGCCCTTGCAAACCACTCGTCTCAACCACGCGGCGAAAACTACACACTGTCCCCAGGTGATGCAGGAACTCATCGCTGGTCACAGGCCTTCGAGGGGGCTTCCATCGACCATTTCTCCCCTCTTGAGTGAAAACATCAGCTAGTAACTAGAGGTCCCTGGCATACCATGCTATGGTTCTCCCAAGGCATTGGCCAAGTTCGACACTTCAAGAGTTAAAGAAAACTAGTAGGGCAAGCTTCGGATCTCTTGCAGCTAGCGGCTTCGGTTGGAAAGCTTGGAACATCCCAAACATAAAAAACAGAATGAACAAGATGAGAAAACGGAGTTTCAACCGCAGCAACACCATTCAACATTGAAACATAGAAGTACAACCCGCAGGCCGTACTTTGCACTACTTAGAGACTGGGCACGTGACCAACTTAACAAGAGAGTAGTAACCGAGTGCACGGAAGCTAAATGCAAGGTGGCCAGTCGCTTTATTTTGATCATCCGAAGAAGAAGCAGGTCACTAGAAAGAGAAACGAGCATGTCGTGACCCTTGTGGCCTGGCTGTCCGGAAGAGAAGTGTTGTCATACCCGCATCTAGGCATGACATGATGTTGGCGCCGTAACTGTGAAGGTAACTGTGAAGGTGTACGCAGGAGAAGATGTTTGAAGAAGCACTGCGTAGCTGTGTGAACAATTTGAGATGTCTTCCGGCTGCAACCTTGAGGCGCCCGAAATGAGCCACAAAACGTCTGCGTCAGGATATGTGTGCCCGGCACCTGCAACAAGGATCATGATCCATACAGTCCGAGGTTTCGCGCGCAAAGGCACGCTTTGCAGTCACGGCCTCCCAAGTGCTGCCTAAGGCTCCGCGCGCAACCAAGCACTGAGCGCGCCAGGCATGGAAGCTGCTCTGCACAGACTTGTCCTGCACGCCAGCTCTTGCTGGAGCCGGCACTGAAACAAGATTTACCCCGAGAGGAGAGAATGAAGCCAGAGCGGGCAGGTGGAGATGGGAAGAAAAAACTCATGGAGATGGCTACACGATCCTACCCTAGATGAGCAAAGTTGTTCGCTTGCTTGCTTGGCTTAGCACGAGAATTCCTGAAGGGCATCTCGGACGAGTGCCGCAGCCTTCGCACAGCGCAAGTGCCCAGCGTGCCTGCTGCATCTCTCGACGTTTTGGGGTACATTCGGCCCTATCGCATCCTGGACAGGACTTAGTTCGTTGTCGACCACATCAGCTTAAACGAATTAAATGCCGGCAGTGGCCTCGAGAAGACATGGCTCACACTCAACGCCCAAACCCAAAAGGCGATAGTCAAGTAAAGCTAGTTGCGAACCACTAGGGAGAGAGATGCTTGACAACTTCAGCTCCAAGGCGCCAGCTCTTCCAGGCACGCCAGCAACAGACAAGCGAACCTGTGGTCCAACCTGGAACGGGGTAGCTTTTAGGGCTTTTGGAAATTTGCACTGCAACCTACACCTCTCAAAGATCTCAAATTTGCAAAGTGAGGCAGATGAGTCTGGCGTACAGTTTCCCGAATGGACCGCAACAGCAACCGGGCAGGACCGAGTACACGCGGCACGGACAGGGGCCCCTGCCGATGACCCCAAAGAAGTTGATGCAGTCCTGTCGACCTGTGACACCAACAATGAAACGACAAGCTACTTAGGATTCCAAATATTCCAGTATCAATCTCACTCCAAGGCGCAGCTCTTCTTCAAAAGCCGGCCGCGCCAGAGGCTCCAGCAGTGCCGCAGCGCCGCCGTGGACTCCAGAGGTCACGGACAGGAAGAGATTGGCATGCACAGGTCCGGAAAATTCCGGAAAGCCCGAGAAATCCAAAAAGTCCGACAAGTCCGGAGGCGCGCGCACCTGCAAGAGGAGGCTGGTGTAGACGAGCTGCGCGATGCGGCCCCGCCAGCGGCCTTCCCGGCTCAACCTCAGCAAACTCAGCCAACTCAGCCAACTCCGCATCTCGCAGAGCCGCTTCGAACGGCACGTGCATGAGTGCAAGAGTGGAGTTCAGGGTCCGCAGTGATTGAGGGTCATCTCTTGCCCGAGCTCTCCTTCTACATGTGACAATCTGCACTTTCATCACTTCATCACTTTGACTCTGAGAGGTGCTTCAAGTATGATGCGGCATGGGAGCCCGTGCCAAACACGGAGAGCCCGAAGTAGTGGTCGCTGCAGGTGCCGACCCCCCAGCAGGAGAAGAGCTCGCTGCTTCTGCGACTCTAGAAGCACCTGCAGAAGTGAGAAAAACAACAGACGGCTGTTTGCTTGAGACCCGGTGACGAAAGCGGAAGCACAGCTTGGGTACTTTCATGGGCTTTGACATAACTATGACACAAGTGGGCGGTGTTCTGAGTTGTTTCGTTTGGACCTAAAATGCTTCACATTTCCTCAGGCATTCAAAACATGAAAACATATGAAAACAACCGCAGTTAAAGCGCCTGGACGTCCTTCTGTTTCGCCGCGGTCTGCATCGTTCGCCGGGCATCCGCCACAAGAGCATGCCACGCGCGGAGGCAGGTCATGGAGAGCAAGCACCTGGTGGCCACCAACAGGCGCTCGCAGCAGAGCTGCGATAAAGTCAAATTCAAAGCCAAACCTATTCAGAAACTGACGCAGGCCGCCCTTTGCGCCCTTGCGTGGTGAGGAAGCACAGAACTAAATTAATTGCTGGCCTGCGGGTAGCGTCACGGCAGCTCTGCTTTGCACCGGCTGCGGCGGTTTGGAGGGCAACCTGCGATGATGCCGTTGCTGTGCAAGTCGTGCAGAGTGAGCGCGCTCTACCAGGTACCAGGCGAGATCTGCAGCATTCGGATGGATATAGTACAGGTGCTGCAAAGGCAATGCTGATTAAGACTCTAGGTCATTTCAGGTGTGAGTTTCGGAATCGTAGGGCGGTCTTCCAGTCTGCCACAAGCACGCCGGTGTGCTCCAGAGCCTGCGCTGCGCGTGCTTCCCTTGCCAGCAGCCTCCAAAGCAGCCAAGCTTCCTCACAACAACGCTCATCACAGAGGTCTGTGCTTGCGCTTCCCTCACATCCCTGCACACAGCTCCTGCCAGGGCGGGCGGCCCAGTAGAGCTGCCAAAGCCAGTCCACGTTGGGCAGCTTGCTGGGCTTGGGTGCGGCCCCGCCATCGCCCGTACGCGGCGAGCAGCAGGAGGCTGTCGACTTCGTGGCCCAGCACAATGCAACGACGCTGCAAGGCCTCTCGGGGTTAGGACTGCACAGAATGCGCACAACTCCAATTTTAAATATAAAATATACACATATACATATACACATGTATAATGTATATGCATATATATATATATGTATACAGATACGTGTATTTGCCCCCAGCTTCGAAAGATTTCGAAAGTGGATCTTGGAAGCGGAGAGTGTTGCGATTTAGGCTGAAAACACGATGAAAACACGATGAAAACACGATGAAAACAAGAGCACACAAAAACTCGAGGAACCTTCCCACAAGAACAACAACTTCAGGATCTATGGTGCCCCCGCCTCCGGGCCTCATACACGGAATCTAGGCTTTCAAGCAACATTGGATCTTGCCCCTCAATCTTTATGTGCCTGGTCCCTCAAAAGTTTTTGGAAAAGCTCGATCCCGATCGGACTTTCCAAAAAACAACCCAATTTTCCAATTCCGTGGCTCAATTTTTCCCACGCCTCATTCTTAGGCACCCCGAGTTGAACGTGTCAATCTCTGGCTTGGCTAACGATATCGGATGTCAGCTACATTCTTGCACAGTCGCAAAAGTTTACCACCCCAAGCTGAAAAAAAAACATGCGAGTTTTTGATTAACAAGATTGGAAGTCCGTTTCTAAAGTTATGGTGACTGAGCGTGCGCGAGTGCTTGGAAGAGAATCTAGGACAGCCATCCGTTGCAACCGACGCGCCAAACAAGAACCGAACTGTTCTACTCAGTGGCTGTTTTTGCCATTCGGGCGAGTTATACTCATCTATGAAGACGCAAGGGCTCGTTGGCAGCTCCAAGGATCCGACTTCGTTTGCTAAGTCAAAAAATGGATATTGCCCCCCCCCCCCAATTTAAAGCACGTGAAAGTTTCAATTGCTTTGTGGAAAAAGAAAATCTTGGAGTTGGCCTACGTAGTTAACACAGTAACATTAATTGTTGGATACATGGCCATCTGAGTTTCGCACCCTAAGTTAAACATGCACGTAAGTCGGATGCTTTGCTTAACGCATCATTACAAAGTCACGTTCATCGAAGACCGGGAATATTGGAAGATCATGAAGGACAGCTACTGGGACAACCGATGCGCCTCCAATCAGGGCCCATTGCTATTTTACACTCCGGGCTAGTTACAATTCCATAGTGAACAACCGGTGGCGCGGAGGCCAGTAGCACTTCTTTACTATATAGTTCTTTCATCTAAACGATTGGGAATACTAGAAGAGCATGTAGAACAGCTTTGAAATTTAAGATGTGCAGTCCTGACTGTAGGATGTTTACCCAACTTTCCAAGTAATAGCAGAAGTAGCTTCATGAGTATACGTAACTCATCCCCAACTATTTCAGTCACAATAGTACGTTTTTAACCGGTGATAAGGAATGTGGTTCTATAAGTTCCATGTACTGAGAAAGTGCAAACATCTCCTTACACTTAAGTAGGAGGCCATCTGTTTTGAAAAGCAATTGCTACAGTTAGCCCCTAAATGCAACACGCTTGTGTCACATATCCTGCTTCTTGTTTAGCGGGTTTAGCACGCATTGTTATGTCTTTAAACTTCTTCCATGCGAACTGCCTACACATGACATGCAGTGCCAAATTTCGCAGCAGAGGATGTCATTGTACGACAGGCTGGGAACAAAGGAGCAAGCGAGAAAGAGAGGCGGAGAGAAAGACAGAGAGAGAGAGAGAGAGCGAGTGGAGAGTGAGGAACTCAAGACACTCTACAATGTTTAATGAAGAATCCGCAAACTGATTCTGATAGCGGTTTCTGCTCTCTAAATATTACGACAACATACAAAAACTAGGACCTTATTGACTTCATAGAGTAAAGATGAGAAACTATCGTCTTGGTCTTGGACGAAAAATTTATTCATGAATGCATCAGTTGTACAAAGGCAAGCACGGACAAGATGAAGACGGATCAGTGAGGGTGGTGATGTATGCATATACATGTATATGTGTATGTATATGTGTATGTGGAAGTGTATGAATGTACTTCTGCATGCGCGTGTGCGTGTCTGTGTGTGTATACAGCGTGGAGGCCGTGCAGGCACAAGTGTCACGAGCCGATGTGTCAGTGCGCCGCGCCTGGCCCCGTGCCAGCGCGGTGGCCAACTGTCCAGCTAGCCTGTGCAGATTGTGTATATTGAATTCTATTGCTTTCGCTCCATGAGTCACTCATGTCCGTTCACATCCAGCGTGACACCGACACTGTGTGTCTCCTCTGTCGGCTGTGGTCCAGCTTTCTGGTGAGAACAAGCCAGTTCCAGGCTCGCAGCAGCACCAAAATCCTGGGCAGCAGATAACCGAGCACGGCCATCAAGAACAGAACGAACTACTCAAGCTTGCGCCGGCCCAGACCCCACACATCCCCAAACGGTGTAAGACCACTTCCAGAGACCACAAGAACCACTCGAAGAGCAGTCCAACATGCCACGACGAATCCAAAAACAGCCCCCCCAAACCACTCCAAGAGTCTGGTATAGCAATGGCGCGCGCGGTTGCCGCGGAGCTAGTGGTGAAATAGCATGCGCACCAAGGAACCCACCCAACAAACCCCCAGAAACCGGATGTTGCCCGCATGCGCTGCTACCACGCCACTGAAACAACGCAAAACCAGCTGCCAAGGCGCAAGGCGCAGCGGCGGGTGCCCCGCAAGGCCTTCAGGAATCCTACACATACGAAAGACGTCCGAAAAACCAAACAAGCCAAGCGCTTGGAAGATTTCTTGCGCGCCTCCAGCTGTCACAAGGCGGAACATTTATTGTCCAGTGTCTTCCGGTGATCCCTACCACATGGCGGTTGTGCAAAGATGCAATCTTCATAAATGTGGGCCGACTGTCGTGAAAAAGTGTCCCTTCCGTGGAAATCGCCTTTTCCTGCTCGCAACTTCAGTCTCAGGAGTGGGAGGTCATATTACAAGTCTCATCTCAAGCTCAGATTCTGAACTGTGTGCGCGCGCCGATTGCATGGGCCTGAGGTCATTTTCCTGATTGGAGGTCTCCTCCTACTAGTACCGTGTTTCCAAATCGGCACTCTGACGTCGGAAGGCATTGTCCAAGGAGCCATAAAGGCATGACAAGCAAAGACGTAGAAATGCCACGAAGCCCAGAAAATTTCAAATATATGAAATGTTAGCGAAGAAGCAGGCCAGGGAGGTTACCGAATGTAAATCCTTGCAATTGGGTTTAAGGGACAGGGTGGGGAGGTTCAAGGGTAATTTTCTGGAGGAGGTCGAAAACCCGAAGAAAAACCCATCCCAGGCCTCGGCCGTCTCAGCGCCCAGCCGCAAAAGCTGAGAACTTGCACGCAGCGCGCGGCGGTCTGAAAGGGAGGAAACCCCGCTTACTGTGCTGTTGAAATGGTACACGTATACGGAGACTGCCACCGAGACCTGGCCTACGATCCGTAACCCGCTCTCATCACAAAGCTGAGAACGCGCCCTCTAGCTTTGGATGAGAAGGGTCCAGCACGAGACCCGAAGCCGTTCCTCGGTTCTCTGCCATTCTCTGCCATTCTCTGCCAAGCTGCCCAGCGACTGCAGAAGCACCGCGCAGCGCCAGCAGTGCCAAATCGAGGCCACCAAGCCCCTGTGCAGCGACAGGTAGCGGAGCAGGGCAAACCCCGACAAACCGTACCGCATCGAACCACGCAAGCCTTCCACCTCTTCACGCCTCCGGTGCAGAAAGAATGGGCTCAACATGACCGAGCAGCAGACAGAACATCAACCTTCATCGGTGTTCCCCAAGGACTCCATGCATCCCCAAACTGCTGACTTGCGGTTTCGAGCACTGTTTCCACTTTCTGCAAAATCCGGAGCTTTGGCCTCCGGCTTGAAAGTAGGAGAAGACCAAATGAGCGCTGGGACAGCTGCCGCGCTACTGAGGCCACCTTCACAAAGCACGAGGTTTTCGGGGGTGTGTGTATGTCAACCCCATTACCCCCACCTTTCTTGGGATTATTCTTCGGGGCAGCGTTTAGACAAAGGGCAATGCCGGCACGTTGAGTCATGTTCAGTGTCGACTCAACTTGGAAATGCCTGCTCTGGCTTCATGCTCTGACTGTTCTGACTTCTCTCGGATCGTCTGAAAGCAGCGCCAGGTGGGTCTAATTAGAGTCTACCGGTTTACCGCTTGAAGACTCTCATGTCATGTCGACCTCCCTGCCCGCAGCAGCTCTCCGCTTCCGAAAGACGAGGTCTGCGCGCCTTGCTGAGGAGCACGCCCCGTCGCCAGGCCTCGACAGCAGAAACCAGCCAATGCCGGTGTCTCCGAAAGACCTCAGAAGTTGCTCGTGCCGACCGCGGGTGCAGCGATCTAACCCCTCTCTTCCTCTGAATCTTGGAACCCCTTAAATTCACGTTAACACCCTACTGGGCGATTTCGTTAGCTGCGCCAATGCCTGGTCATGGCCAACTCGACATCACCTGGCTTCGGCACCATGGGCTCGTGACGGCTAGTCCGTTTCCCTGCGCTCGTTGCCACGTCTGTGCCCAGCTGCTTTAGTCAGCTGCCTTGTAAGTAGATCAATCACCTTCATGTTTACACGTCGCGAAAAATGCAATCTGAGATCCAGACCCCGGGTTTCAAAATATCTTCTGGCTTCAGACTCTACGGATCTCTACGGTCTTCAGTCGCAAAACTCTCAGCCACCTGAGCCGTACTTGCCGATTGGGCTCTCGGTTTCGTGTATGCTAATCATGGTTAACTCGCTCGTTTTGCAGGGCTGCGGGCCCAAAGTGCTGTGTCTTGCGGGCCCCAGCTTACGGAACATAGAGAGGACTCAAAAAGATGCCGACTTCCCCAACCCCAAAATCCAGAATCAGCGTAGGACACTGTCGTATGGACGTTTGCTCCCCGCTCTTTGCCCCATCAGCGTAGCACACTGTGGCAGAATCGTTTGCCTCCCCCTTGTTAGCTCTAGAACCCCAAGACTCACCAAATTAGAAGTCTCTTTGAGACTTTCGCGCGCAACTCCGGCTCTGAGCAGATTTCTTGATGTCTTATGAAAAACGTATCTACCCATCGATCTATCGATCTTCCTTATCATATTCTGTACACTATTGTTGTACACCCTCTCGCACACACGGCTGCCGGCATACAAAAATCAATCAATGTAGGCGCGTTATCCACATGATGCCGCGAAGTGGCACCGGCGCTCCTCGCGCGTTGGATCTTTGAAGCGGCGGCAAGCTGCCGCCAGGACCACAATAGGCTTGCCATGGTCCTTCCAGGCACAAGTTGCACAGCAACCCAGTGCTGCACTGTGTCATGTTGTTCCGCGCACGTGGTAGTTCTTCCTACTGAAATCCTGCGTATCGATTGACTTCGAAGAAGCCCGAATCCCATGCCTGCTCCTGTACCCACGGCTCTGCTCAAGCTCATTTCTCAACCTATGATTAGCCCTCGATGCTTCTCGGCAACAAGTACTAGGCCTGCACAACAAAGATCCCACAAAACGATGATCTACCGTTCGCTGCATCAGGGCGCGGATGCTTGGAGCTGGTGTCTTGGAGCAGGAATGGTCTGAGTCCATGTCTGTTGCTGCTGCTCTGGACATTTTGGTTCGAGCAAGTTGTTCCCGGGGGGATACCGGAAAGCGTGGCCTGTGTTGCGGCAGGCGCAACATAACTTTGCAATTTCAGGCTTTTGCCCTGCATACTTCGCGGAGTCGCACCGCACCACCTAGTCGTGCATGCGGCGCTTCGCTGGCGCTTAAAGCTGTTGCTGCCGGGTCTGGTGATTGAACCCCATTCCTCTGAGTTGTCCTTCCATCCATGGCAATGTGACCCCGGATGTCGCCGCAGCTTCTTGTCTGCCAGGATGTTGCCACGCCATCTGTCGCAGCTTGGTCTTCTTGATACAAAGATCAAGGTCAAGGGCCCAAGAAGAAAGGCCTCGTCTTGCTCAGGGGATTTTCCGGTAGCGTCGCGCTGAAAGATGGGGAAGCTCCCTGCTTTGGAAACCCAATCCGCGGGCATCCCTGCTGATAAGAAACACTGACTAAGAAAAACACTATGCTTCGAGGGGGTTGAAGGGTGCAGCAAAAACAGCTATGTGCCAGGTCCTCCTTGGCAAGATCTGTCGCTCGCGAGTTCGCTCCTCGCGTGCAAGAGGTGCTGGGCAGCCCGGGCCCACAGCCTCAGAGAGGCTTCAGAGGCTTCCGAGACTTCCGAGGCTTCCGAGACTTCGATTCCAAGAACTTTAAAAGAGGGTCCCGCAGGGTATGGAGGGTAACTAGACTGTACGGGGCTTGGGGTTTTGGTTTGTCCAGAGGGAGGGTTCGGGGCAGCAACATGGAGCAAAAGGTAGGGCCGTATTGTCCCTGTTTCTGGCGGTATGCTTGTGGTGCATCATTCGCTCCGAACTTGCATGCGAATGCGCACACAGCACGCGTGCTGCTTGCTCCGAGCCATGCCACGAACTGGCCTGCCGTGAAGTCCTGGGCCAGGCCCTTTGCCACCTTCACTTTTCCTTTGCCAATGGCCATCTGTGCGCTTGAATGGGGCTTTGGCTGCGCATGCTTGGCGTTGGAGTGGAACGTGCGGCCGGATGTGGCCGGTTCGAAGTGTGTGAATGATCGGATCACCCGGAGAACCGTGCGGGGCTAGCGGCTACCGGGACCTAAATCTGGCGATCCAGATTTCAACCGTTTGCGCCTCACCGGGCGATGCAAGAGACTGTTTCTCTGAGCGGAGCCAGCGCACGACTTACATGACCGGGAGTCGCCGCAACTTCATCTCGTCCCGGTACGGACCTTGTCCTTTAGCAGCTCGTAGCAGCTTTAGTAAGCTTTAGCACGCACCTGAGCTGCCAAGCTGCCACAGGCTCCATCACAGGCAAGGCCGGGGTCCTGCGTATCTTCAGGGGCCCCGGGCCAAAAAGGCCCCCAGGTATGTTAATGATGTGTTAATGCACACACATGTGTACAAGATGGAAAACGAGGCATCTCCTGGTATGTGGGCACATCTCAAACAAATCATTTCCTTTGAGTGGAACCCAGCTACTGCCTCGCCTTGCATAGGCTGTCAGCGCCGGCTGAAACACGCCACCTCAGAGCGGTCAGGGATGGCAAGGGAATGAGCGTGTAGGTGAACCTTGCAAGGAGTACGAACAAGCACTTCAGGTGTCTCAGCTTCGGGCCTTGCCAGGCTGGAGCACAAGCCATGGGTTCGCAAACAGGCTCCATGGTCCCAAGGCCCGCAAGGCTGTTCGGCTGACTCCGCTGGATCGTCGCAAAAACCAGTGCGCCGTGCCAGGCCTGCCTCAGCAAGGTTCAGGGCTGCGACTGAACTGAGCAGCTTTAGCACCCCGTCGTTGTGCTTGCAGTACTATGCAAGGTTGGATCACCAACGTATTCCGCCTTTGCCTCTGGTGCACTAGCGACCACTTTGCACTCGCCGAGCATGAGAAAAATGCACATGGCAAACCCTCCCAACTCCAGCTGGAAATAGCATCCGCTGACTCACCAAAAGCCGGCAGAACGAGCGGAAGATACCACATATTGCTGATGTGAATGCGCAATCCCGCCATCTCCCTGACAAAGCCCATGCACTCACCACACGGTCGGAGGCATCCTGGAGATGAACTGAAAAGTTGGAGATGAACAACCCCAAGAGTACGTCGCCTGTAGCCTTAGTCGCTGTCATTCGCGCTGACCGCGAGAACATACATGTCATCACGTTCTGCGCCGCGGAACGGGCCGTGCCAAATCAGCAAAAAAAACAGAAATAAAGTTGCCGCGGGCTGCAAGATGGCATAAGCCAGATCAAAGCTGCGCAGCGTGGACAGAGCATCCGCTGCTCTTGACCGCACACCTGGCCCACAAAGCAAAACGATGCATGGCTCGCTGGGGTCTTGGCTGAAATCTGCACCACGGCACGCACGACTTCAGTGCTGCCTCTCCTGGCGTAGCACCAGGGGGGGGTGCATGGAGGTGGGTACTCGACGGAAATCAAAAGCAGTGAATGCTGCATGCACCCGTGAATCTGAGGTGGCGGCTGCCAACCTGCCCAAGCCTCAGCTCTTAACACGATAGCAGGCCTTCGGTCCCGCCCTCCCTCCGAACCGGGCACGGTGATGCACGTTCACTCACGCATGTCCACGCAGATTCACACTCTTTTGGGCTAAGCGACGGTGGAGAGCAAGTCCTGGCGCTGCCTCGTTCGGAGGAGGGCCACCAAGCGCAGGGAGGCGCCGCCTTCCAGGGCCACGGATTTCTACTCGGCAGCTGCTGGCTCGCGGACCCGCAGATGACCCCCCCTATCGAAACCTTTGGGGCATTGAAATCTGATGAAACCTGACCAACAGGCCTTGATTAGACACTGCCGCCGCATGCCAGGCCCACCTGCTCGTGAGAGCCCATCGAAAAAGCACGTACTTTTTTCGCACCCGCATTTAACATTAAATTTCATTAAATGGTATCAGTGTCCTCACTGCTGCAGAGCTACAGGTAGAGCTGCAGTCGCCAGGCGCGAAAAGCCCTCCTGAGATTTATCACCAGGAAATCTTGAGAATCAGGGTTCCATGGGCCATAGCCGAAACACTCAAAAGACTCTCCGACGGCTGGCTGTTGCCGCTGTTGCTTTTCTGGCACACCATATGACAAGGCAAGTGAGGCAAGGGGCACGTCCAGGATTGGTTGATGCCTCTGCCGCTGGATGGCTAAGCGCCAGTGGCTGAGCACTTGCTGCATCAGCGTGCTTGACCTTGTGCTTGTTGCTTGTATTTGTGCCCCACTTAGAGTGAGTTAGTTAAAGGGGTTTTTGAAGCATTTGTGCTGAGAAGAAGTCGGCCAAGCAACAGGAAGAAGCAAAGTATGGTACCACAGCGAAGCGCATTGTCCTCTCGCAGTTCCACATCCCAGCTTAAGATGTGGAAAGGAAGTCCCAATCAGGGCGTCCAGCCTGGCGGACGGCCAGCCGCCCCTCGGCTCCCTCGTCCTTCACCGCCTTCACCTTGCAAAGGCATCGCCAGGTGCGGAAGATGTCCTTGGCTTCAACTGCTTGTGCCAGGGCTCCTACAAAATGACTCATATCCTGATGGCAGACCTTCACACACCTTTTTGGCGTTGACAGTAGTTGGCAATTGTGACCGAAGCATTACTGGTGCACAAGGACTCACGACGGTCTCTCCCCTTTCATCAAACCAATACACAACACAGCCACGCAGCAGCACGAATCCTTCGCTGTCTTCTCCGACACAGCAGGACCGCGACCTTCTCCACCCACAGCCCTCCCCATGCCCACCCACTTTGGCTTTTCAATTTTCGCCTCAGACACAACGCCATGGATCGAGGCCTCGGAACGGAGAAGCTCCGCTGCTGTGCACTGCACAGAGAGCTCAATGGCCAAGCTGTCCTCCAAGTGGGATCTTTTCAGGGCAAGGGAGTCATGTGAGAAGCCACGTCTCTGCAAGCGCTGCTTGCACTGGTCACTATAGCAGCTACTACCAGTTGCACGTGTAACCGGCTCCAGACACAGCAGCGGCGCTGACAGAGACTCTCCACAATTTGGCAACTCTAGGAACCCTTCCAAAGAAAGTCCCTGAACAAACTTGCAACTTGAACGCGCACACAACGCCGTTAAACCCATCATGGCTATGTGCAGACCGGGTGGCCGCATGCGCTTTCAGAGCTGATAGCTCGGAGTCAAATCCACGACCGACCTGCAACCTTCAAAGAAGAAGCATCTTGAGTCTGATCTGGTTGAGGCGATTTCATTCCACGTGTGCAGAACCCCTCGATGGCTCGAAGGTTCAACTATGAATGCGCTAACTTGCTCACAAATTGAGGCGCCTGGAGGATGGCCGACGGCTCCGTGCCAGACCCATCGCCGGCATGACAGGCATCCATTATCGCGGGATTGTGTGGCCTGTCCCTCATGTGAGATGCCTGTGTTCCTTGCTCTCAAAGAGTATCGGCACTCAGCCTATCCAACAACGCTGGTGCGAAACTGCTATACTATGCTGGCTCATAAGCCCCAAACGTCGATGCCAACGCTCGCCCGAGCCCATCACACCGCTGCAGCTGGTGAGAACATGAGCCCCAGTAAACCCTCGTGTCCTGAAACCCAACTTTGACCAAAAAGGCTGAAGTACTTCCAACTACCACTCTTGTTGTTGCTGAATATTTCTGACAGAACATGAGATGCCGGTCGGCAAGGCTCACAACACGTCGTTTCAATACTTTCGAATGCGCTTTACAGCCATGCAGTGTGCCCAACAGTCAACTCTGCCGGAACTTCTGCAGCCGGGCGTTTAACTGGCAAAGCCCGCCAACGGGCCGGGTCCGACAAGCAGCGTTGCGCAATGGCTCTCGTTTTGCGTGTCCTGCGTGTGCTTCTGTTATCCGCCGACCCCGCCTTTGGGGTCGAGCGCCCGGGAAGCCCCTTACACGGGAGGTAGTCCTGACGACCTCCCCCCCCCCACCCTTCCCTTCCCCCCCGACCAGGGACCCCCCCTCCCGGCCCCAAAAAACCCTTTTTTCTCCCTGACCCCCCCGCCGACCTGACGACCCCTCCGCCCCCCGACCAGGGACCCCCCCCTCCCGGCCCCAAAAAAACTCAAAAACACTTTTTTTGTCCTGTTCAGAACCGACGATTTGTGACCGCTAACCCACAAAAGCGCTCCGTGCGTGCTTGCAAATCTGACCCTGACCTACACCCCCCTTCTCCCCCACCCCCCGACCAGGGGACCCGGACCCACCCGACCTCCCGGCCCCAAAAAACTCAAAAACACTTTTTTTGTCGAGTTCAATTGGCTGCCAACCCACAAAAACGCTCCGTGCGTGCTTGCCCTGCCCCTACCCCCTACTCCTCCCGAGCCCGAAGTCCACCACCCAAACCCCACCCCACCTCCCCTTCCGCCCCGGACCAGGGGAACCCCCCCCACCCGCGGCCTCACCTCCCCCAACTAAGCGACCCGGACCCACCCGACCTGTCGACCCCCACCCCCACCCCCTTGCCCTGCCCCTGCCCCCTTCTCCTCCCGAGCCCGAAGTCCACCACCAAACCCCACCTTCCGCCCAACCAAGGGCAACCCCCCCTACCACCCGACCTGTCGACCCCCCCGAGCAGGGACCCCCCCCTCCCGGCCCCAAAAAGACCAGGGACCCCCCCCTTCCCGGCCCCAAAAAACTCAAAAAACACTTTTTTTGTCCGATTCAGACCGCCAACCCACAAAAACGCTCCGTGCGTGCTTGCCCTGCCCCTACCCCCTACTCCTCCCGAACCCGAAGTCCACCACCCAAACCCCACCCCCCTCCCCTTCTGCCCCCCACCAGCACCCGCGGCCCCTCACCTGACGACCAGGCCATCGACCCCCACCCCCACCCCCTCCCCTTCCGCCCCCCGACCAGGGACCCCCCCCTCCGGCCCCAAAAAACTCAAAAACATTTTTTTTGTCCGGTTCAGAACCGACGAAATTGACCGCCAACCCACAAAAACGCTCCGTGCGTGCTTGCCCTGCCCCTACCCCCTACTCCTCCCGAGCCCGAAGTCCACCACCCAAACCCCACCCCCCTCCCCTTCCGCCCCGGACCAGGGGAACCCCCCCCACCCGCGGCCCCTCACCTGACCGCGCCCCCACCCCACCCCCCCATCAGGCGACCCGGACCCACCCGACCTGTTGACCCCCACCCCCACCCCCTCCCCTTCCGCCCCCCCACCAGGGACCCCCCCCTCCCCGCCCCAAAAAACTCAAAAACACAGCGCAGCCAAGCGCTGGGCATTCCGGACGGCATTGCTGGACGGGGACATTGCGAGAAGCGCCCTACTAGCCTGCGATGCTTAGAGAAACTCAATGCGTAAAGGGAATGTGCCAAACAGCTATGAGTCAACGAAGGGGCCGACCCCACACGCGCACCGACCCCCCGGTTCCACGAGGGTCGGCGGCAGCGGCGTTAGCCCTTAAATATTCTGTTGCTTCTGAGGTGCTCTCCACGGAGTGTGCTGCATCAAGATATTCGCAGCTCTTAAAGTCTTAGTGAAGCCCACAGAAAATCTGGGAATAATTTGGACCCTCGTTGTTTTTGGTTGTTTCCTTTTCTGGTGGCGCCGCAGCAGCAAGAGGCGAGTCCGAGTCCGCCAAGCACGGCGCCCAAAAGAGGCCCCCAACGTGCGCCCTCGAGGCTCCGCAAGTCGCGGGAAGGCTCTTTGAAATAAATTGCGGCCTGAGACCTGGCTTTTGCTTGCACAGAGTGCAGCCCACCCGGCCGGCCGAATTCGCTGCGGGCGTGGCCTGGCTTGTACCTCACTTAAGCTGACTGCTTCTGGGTGCTCGTCGATGTGGCCAGTACAGTACCACACATTACCTTCAGCTTATCTTCAGCTTACGGCATGTTCTTGTGCCTCGTGGGCCACCCCGCATAGCGTGTCTGAGGACACGCCGCGAAACTGACCCGTGCGTGTACTATGGCGCTTCAAACTCCACTCCAAAGAGTTGGGGCGCGCCGCGAAATTTGTATTCCATCTCGGATTGGCATAACCTATCTCTTCTGAGAACAGCCTCCAGAAGGGCTCTCCGAAATCTACCCGTCTTTGCAAGCAGGTTGGAAAAGAGTATGGCCTCGAGCTATATGTCTATATCGAGACCGCATCCAAGTCTCCATTCAGCAGGAGTCAGATGGTCAGGAGAAGTATGGATACATGCGCAAGCTACAAGCTATGGCTGCAAAGCTCTGGGAACTCCGGCCTCCATGGAGCCTTCCCTGAGCGCATGCGTCCGGTCGTCCGATGCGCTCAGTCTTGTGTGGGCAAACAAAAATGGCTTACGACTTGTCGACAAAGTCTGCACCCCGAGCTGCTGGCCCAAGAACTACGTAGCGCTTAGAGATCAAACCGGTGCGTCAAGAGACACAAGTTCACCATGGCGCCTGTAAGCTAAACGGGCCTGCAGCTCGCAGTCAAAACTGCCTCCTAGGCATTGAATTCGCATCCCATGCCTCAGTCGCTTCAGCGCTTGGGACAAGTTGGAGTTTTTGAATTGAAATCAAATTACACTGACTAGACGCCCAGCACTGACCTGAGGGGCAAGCCAAGGTCAACAAAAAACTAGCAGCCACCAATTATGGTCTGAAATGCTACTGAAACCCGAAGTTAAACCATGTCCCCTGTGAAGCAGCAACTTCGATTCTTCCCCCTATCTCCACCCAAACCATGTCCGACTTCTTGTGACTATTCTGACATGCTCTGTCCAGGCACGAACACCAATCTCGGCATCGCCTTCTTTGGTGTCGAAGGCCGCGCCCCCTCGGCAGGCCTTCTTAGATACACAGATTCTGACAGACGGCTTATGGAGGTTGAGAGGATCACAGCCCAGTTGCGCAGGCCTTCTTGGCCTCGTCAATACAGTACGTGATCACAACGGTGATTGCACCAAAGGCCAAGGTCCATTCCTGGCTTCGGATTGCAGGGCCATGGAGCCCATTGGAGGCGCATTTGGGGGGGTGTTGAAAAGCAATTCGAGCCATGGAGCCAAAATCACCATCACAAGGGACCCAGGCTCCATGAGCACTCCAGGAGTAAAGGTCCAATCGTATGTGAAGTGGCGGCTGGCACCCTGCAGGCCAGCAGCTCTCGGTTCCAGACATAACGCACACAATCTGTGGATGGGGGCAACCCTAGAGCCTTTCACCAAACAAGGCATGACTCGCGGTGCACAGAGACAGTCTCAAACTCGAACTCCCTCTTCACCACCTGTAGTATCACAAACTCGCTCAGCAAAAAGTAGCCGCCGATGTAGGCCACCAGCGTCACGCCTCGAGCCAAAGCGCTAAAAAAGCTGCGTTTCTTTTAGTGCTGCGAAAGTTACCCGAACCAAACAGCTGGACTCGTTTGTTCGCCCTCATCCGCCCCCGCCCCCTACACACTCTCCCAGAATTCCAGCGGCCTAGACAGCGCCAGGGAAGGATGAACCTGTTCGGCGATCGGGAACCCGCACTTGTGCTGCAGAGAAAGAGTAAAGGAGAGCGTTTTGCAAGGAGTATTTTGCAGAGAGCATGTTGCAAAGAGTACGTTGCGCCCTCTCTTAAAGTGGAGAGCCTTGAAGTGTGTCTTTGATCACTCTGCTAATCTCTGCCATTTCTTCCTCACACCCGACATTTCCAGCAGGTCCCAGCAGCTGGAAGATGAAGGCGGCTCCCAGCGCCAGCAAGGCTGTCCCAGAGTGGAGCCAGAGGTAGCTGCCTTACTTCGTTTTGTGAAAACAGCTGAGATGGCACTCAAACGCGTTTTGCATCCTTCAACCCGAATCAGCAAAATCTCGCTTTCGGGCTCAACCGCCACTACCCTTGAGGGGAGAATTTCAAGTCCGGGAGGCTTGGCAACGTGTCTGGCAGCAGGGCCAGCAGCAGGTAACCCCAGCTCATCGTGCCGACCTCGGGAGAGCAGCCACATGCTTTGAACACACCCTTCCCCCCCCCCCGCCCACCACCTCAAAGAACGGTTCGCTGCCGAGCTTCAAAAATGTCACGCCAGCATTCCCTCGCCTAGGCCAGAAAGACTATTTCGTTGGAATCGAGAGTTTCCCCTGCTGCGGAGACTTTAGGCTGCGCTTGGGCCAGCACTCGGATCAACAAAAGGCCCTCCGCAGCAGGGCCCAGGGACAGAAACAGCCTGAGCCGAGACCCGTGATGTCTAATTAGTCTCACTGCTTCCGGTGGCAGAGTCTGGGCTGCTGGCCACAGCCAAGACTGCCACATTACTCGTGGCTCCATGCCCTCGCCCACGGCCCAGATACCATTGAAGCTCTCTGAGATCCAGCAGATATAGGGCAGAGTGCCTGCGACACTCGACAATCCTCTCTGCAGTCATGTTATTGACAATATTGACCAAGTACAACCTCCCGAGAGTCCTCCGCATATGCACTTGAAGTCCACGTAGGGTCGACCGCCAAAGCCGCACTGGACCAGCACATCGCCTTCCCACAACCGAAGCAGGAGGATGATCAGAAGGACGAAGGCAAAGCCGGCCTGAGATCTGTGGCGCTTTGGAGGTGCGAGAAACCCGAGAAAAGTGATCAACAAATACTGAAGTCCTCTTTTCTTGAATCACTGGCCAACAGCACCCAGCTCAGGTTTAGGAGTCTATTCCATCTCCCTCTGCAAATGGCTTTTCTGAAACTGCCACGAGGCATGTCCCAAGGCAAGCAGGCAAAGGGCGGCGAAGCGCAGCTGCGTCATGTGCTTGGGCCGCGCAGCTCTGGACTGCAGTCTGGAAAGAGCCCTCACTGCCCTCACTAGCCTTCACTGCTTTACTCACTTTACCCTCATGCACGGCGTTCAAGTGGAAACGTGAGGAGCCGTGTGGAGAAAGTATCGCAACTGCACGCCAAGCACCCAAAAGGGACAATCCTTGCGGACGAGCGCGCTTGCCGGGGTCTGCCGCGAATTTCGTCGGCTATAAGGACTGTACACTTGAGTGAAACTCTGTCCTGCGAAAATTGACACGCGTCTGTGAAAACCACGGAAATGTCAGTCCGTGTTTCTCCTTCTACAGGGAAATCACTACACAACATGTGGGGCAGATGGCCACGGCGGCATTGCCGGTGGTGTTGCCCTTGTCAGCTCGAAGCAGGTCCTGCAAGCACTTTCGCATACACCGATTGTCCTCCTAGCCGATGGTTGAGCCGGCAAATGGCCCGTTGGCCGAGCTCGGCTCCGCAAAGCCTGAAAGCTCTACGCTGAGTTCCCCGTCAAAATGCAAGATGCGCAAGACAATACGCTATGTTTTATGGGTATCAAGCTACATGCCTACTCGTGAGGGTGGTGCAAAACTATAAAACCCCACTGCATGTAAGAGGGGTGGGGAAACAAAGGCACACAGGTGACGGCTCATGGGTTCGTCAAAAGGAAACGTCTGTGCAACGATGCTGATCACCGTGTGTCCTGAGGATCCTCGATCGTTCGCTTCGCCTTGCAGTCCTGGCACGTCACCTGTCTAATTGAGTCTACCCATCCAACCATCTCTGGTCAAGACTGCGTACACTGAGAGCATAAGCGGAAAACCTCAGCAAGCACTGAGAAGAGCATGCCATAATGCCATATTCTTGAGTAGGCGCCCGACCAAGATATGCTCGGGCGTTCGACCCGCCAGAACAATCTCCGACATGAAGCTAATGCGCCTCGGCATCTCGAAGAGCGTCCCCACAGGAAACCGCTGCGTGGAACTTATGGAGGGTTGTCTTTCTTTCTTTCTTTCTTTGTCTTATTTCTTCTGTATATTTCTTTCGTGGGGCATTGGGTCAGGCCCTGGGCGAGTTCGCCTGCGCCGCGTTTTAGGGTTCGTAGTCTGCTCTCTTTCTCTCTCTTCTTCTTCTTCTTCTTCTCATGTTTCTTCTTCTGCTGGGCAGTCTCTCTCTCTCTCTCTCGATCTCTCTCACTGTCGCCGTCGTGAAAATCGGACCTCTTGCGCTGCATCGCTGACTGCAGCTGTGCTGCCGGAGTTTTGCGCCCTCAACCTCCCGGCCCAAGACACAAGAACTGATCTCACGCATTGCTGGTCCCACCCCACGGCCTGCCTTGGTGCCCGCGAAGGTGGAAAAGATAGGCGTGCCCTTGGCAACGAGCTCTCGCACTGCGCTGCCAGCAGCCTCCCCCACATGTAGCCAGGAAATGTCCTTGGCCGAATTGGACTCTGCTTTGCCCTCCTGTTGCCCTCCTGTGCTAAGTTCGCCGTAGGGGTTCGGTAGCCGGTGGCAACACAAGGGTATTGAAAGGCGAGGTGCAGCGAATGGGTCCGTGGAGTCTGGCTCTTCCTTGCCATGGCCCGACTCATCGTCCAAGGACGACAAACAGAAAAGAAGCTCTGCAGGTAACACCGGCCATGCAGCTTGCCCAAGATAGGAGCTTTTCAGAAAAGCAGCTTAACATAAGCTACCGCAGCTCCTATGTCAAAAGGCAGCATGGCCAGGCCTCCTTGGCACGAACCGTTTGAACTTCGGGCACGAAGTGCTTCAGCGTCTTCAGGATGCTCTCCTGGCTTTGTAACTTCACACAAGACGCATGTCTTGTTGTGCATCCGTGGGTACTTTGGTATTTTACATCCATTTGTGGGATCCCAATTGGCTGGCAACGGGACGATCCTAATGACCTGGCCATGAAAAAAAAACATGGCACAGCTCTCAATGCTCAAGCTCCATATGTGTGCATTCTTATGCGTGTCCATAAACACAGAGACACACTTATGCATTCACATGGGCGTCTGTACACCCCTCAACAAGGGCGGCGCACTTGCAGGGTCACGGCGCTCTGCGGACACCCACGACAAGCCCCCTGACAGGAGAGCTGAAACAAGCTTCGGCAGTCTCAAAAAAAAGGGTCCTATAGACAGGCCTTGAGCTGCAGCAGCACCTCACCGCTGGCAGGATCCCAGGCCTCCCAGCTCTTTGCAGGTCTTGCAAGGACTCAGAGTACTCCTCTTAAGCAAGCTTTTGGACCTTTTCGTCTAACATGGGGACCTTGAGCTCAACGTCGCCCCCGTCGTCTTGCACCGAGGGCCGGATGCGGTGCTGGAGAACCTGGAGCCGAGTTCTAGCATTCAATGTGATTCAGTAAGCCTTTCTTCTGAAGCATAACTCTTGCATACTCTTGCGCATTCTCTTGCTCTGGGGGGTCCGACCTCTTCCAGCAGCGCCTGCACCTCGGAGCCTGGTGCTGACTCCGCTGACGCCTTCGGCTCTGCAGCGGGCTCCTCCTGCTGTGCGGCTCGTTGGTGCCAATGTGCCAATGTGCCGCGTCCCCTTCATGTCCACACATTGCATGCTTAGCATGCTTAGCATGCTTAGCATGGTCCTCGGGCAGCTGTTGGAGGAGGTCTTGCACCTGTGCCGACAGCCTGCAAAGCACAAGGGGGAAGTTCCCTGCAATCCGCGCGGCATCTTGCAGTGTTGCCGGGGCGCAGCTGCCAGTCAGCTCCATGCTGGCGCGTCACAGCGAGCCAGGAGCTACCCTGCAACAGGATCTCACAGCCGCTGCAAGGCGCAGCCGGCATGCTGAGGTAGCGGTTATTTCGCTTATGCACGCGTTGCAATGGTCTTTTCTGTGTGCCACCTTGATGGCCGAGACCGAGACAAAAGTCCATACACATGGTCTACTTGCCATCGTCATCATCATACCCTTACAGTCTTACAGCACGCATACAGCGCTGTCAGGGTTGGACCCGGGAGCCTCGCCGACGAAGACGTCACGCACGCCCGGCAGGTCGAGCAGCTCGTGCCGTGCGCGCTGGGGAACCCGCGAGGAGCCCCTTGAAACCCACCGCAATATATCGAAGTCGCAATCGACATCGAGGAGCAAGGCAAACCCGCTGCACCGTGTGGCTGAGAAGCGGACGCGAACTTCCACACATTCGGGTTCGGTGTCTCCTCACCGAGTCACGCCCAGAAAGGCTGCAGGACGAAAGCAGGGCTTCAAGGATTTTGTTAGGCAAGCTAGTAGGAAAGCTCTCCTGCACCGCCCATGTCCCGGCAGCACGCGCAGGTGGCCTGTACTCGAAGGGAACAAATGACAAAGGGCAAGCCTGCAAACCGCTGAAAAGCTGAAAACTTCAACCTTGCTTGTCGGAAGCCTCCAGCGTCTGCCAGCTGCCGCTGCACAGGTTGCATGAGACGTAAGAGCGCGCCACATGCTGGCCAAAGTATCTTATGTGTTTCGCTCTACACTTGGGTGGCGGGTAACCTGCCTCGTCACTACAGTCACTATACAGCATATTCAATCATGGATCGCCCTTGGGCATTGTGAGTGCTTCCGGCTGAGAACACCACAGCACAGCAATGCGGTGGCAATGCGGTGCCCGATTTTGCGGTATGTTGCCGCTGCCCGACGATGCTTCAACCGCTTTCTGTGCCAAGCATAATTCACAAAAATAGGCTGAACTGAGTGAGGAAGCTTGCCAAGTCTGCCAGCCCGTGTTCTACTGCCAGATTCCATTTGCAGCGGTTGCAATGGCTGCAACGGATGCAAGTAGCAGCCGGCACTTGAAAGGTCTGCAGGTCCGACGCTGTGGCAGTTGCTCAGTGCCAGCAGATCGCGCCATTTTTGGCTCTGGAAGAGGCGGGGGATTCCAGAAGTCATTGAAGTCATGCGGAGTCAGGGGTCAAAGAGCTGGATCGCCTCGCAGACTCGAACATCCCCTCCCCCGTCTCTTCGTCTTCCCACCAGAGCGACCGCCTCGAATCAAACCTGAACCTACCGAGCCCTTCATCACCTGATCGAGGCCTTGCAAGACCGCAACTCTCCCTATTCCAGGCCACTTAAAAGTCTGGTTTGATCGTTCCAAAAGTTCGGATCCGTTCGGGCGCCTTGATTGCCTCTTCGTTGGGCCCTGCATCCCAGTCCCGGCCACGCTGGGCGAAGTCCAAGGCCGTGAGACCCTGGCCACGGTCCCGGAGCAATGGGTCTGCCTTGGCCTCGATAAGCGCCTGAGCACATCCGGGCGCACTGACATGTTTCTTAGCTGACCTTTTTCCTGTATCTTTTTCCTGTGTCTCCCTGGCTCTCTCCCCTTTGGATTCTGCAAAGGGCTCTTCGAAGACCCCGTCACCCCCATCTCCAGCATTCGCTGGTGACATCTAGTAACATATGTGGAACGCCCTCACATCATCCTGAGCCTCTGGCCCGCACGATGTCCCCGTGGCCGAGACGTGCCGCATGGTGCAAGGGCGTGAGGCCCATGTCATCGTACCGGTTGATGTCAATGGCCTTGCGCATCTTCGGGTTGTGCAGGTAGTCCTGCACCGTTGGTGAAGTAGGACATAAGCAGTCAGAGGGCATACACCATCATGACTGATGGCAAGCAAGCAAAGGGGGTGGGAGGGGCAGATGCCTAGGTCGCCCACAAAGGCCGGCAAAAGAATGCTGACTCCGGGTACAGATGATGTGGCTCCATGCATCGGTTGAAGGCAAGATGTCGTTGACTCGTGCCCAGAATGCTAATAATTGCGCAGCTTCCAGATCGGTCTCCTCCACCACATCCAGATGGCCATCCTACGCCAGATATTCCAGATAGAGGTTCCGCATCCATGGTTCACTTCAGTGCTGAGTGTCACTCCAGAAAAGACCCCGACCCGTCCTGCAACCGCCACAGAAAGCGCTGCTGATCAGCAGGGACGCACCCAAACTCTCTCTTCTGCTGTGTCTTGGTCAACGGATACTCCCAGCCACGCTTGCCTCAAGACAGGAGCAACTACCAGAAGCAGTGACAGTGGGTGTCAGACTTCACTGCTCTTCCCCACAACTCTTTAGACCCGCCCATGGAGAAGGCGTGCCACAACATTTTGTGCCAAGATGCGATCCTCTTCCGCAATGGTTGCGTTCATATCATCATCGCTAAACTCCGGCTCGATGCCTGAGTACTTGCTCTTGGCTGCCGCGACCTGACTGCAAAGAGAGCTGACTCGGCAACTCTTGGCAGCGCTTCGGAGTCAGCACTCATGATCGCAGAAACCATTACCCGCGCACATCAACTTTTACTTCACAGCCGGCGTCCCTCTCCCCGCACCTCTTTCTCATAGCGCTGCCGGAAACCCGCAACTTTGTCGGCGCCGGCTCGGGTTCGGTTGCGCTCCTCTGACGCGTCTGCTGACATGATGACATGAGCTGATGCTTCTGCAGGTCCTCTGCTACGTCGAGCACGAGCTTGTGGCTCGAGCCATGAAAGGCGAAGGTAAGAACTGGATCTTCCTCTGCTGCACCTGCACAAGGCTCCCTTCTGCGGAGGGAATCCCAAGCTCAACAACACCCCACAACACGCCTTCGTAGTACAGCACGGTATCCCCCGAGTAGTTCGCCATGCTTTGAAGCCGGAGCTGCGCGGAGCATAGCTGCAGGAGCAAGACAAGAGAACCCTGCACTTCCAGTCAGGCACGCTCAGACGCTCAACTGAACTCAACCCCTTCTTCGAACAGAAGTGGTCCAAAGCAGCTCGACTTGATTTTTTTTGCATGCGAGCACGTTGGCTCCGCAGCTCCTTGGTAGCGTCCTCCAGAGCATTACCAGTAACATCTGCTCTGCAGTAAAGTCTCTCTCACACCACCAGAGAGAAACGGGCCCACACGGATTTGAAACCACTTCGGGCACTATCATAGCATAGCAAGTCTGTCCAAGTCCTGCCACCCAACGAATCGAGAACCTCGGCTCCAAGGAGCCCTGACCTCTTGACAAGCAAAGCACATGCTCAGAGGACAGTGGGGCACAAGCCTGAGTCCTGGGCCTGCAGCAGCAACCGTGCTGGCCATTCGTCAGTCCGTGTCTGTTTCATACTTTGGTCAAATTGGTGGGCAAACATGGGAGTCTTCGACCGCCAAGGGGACTGGTACCAGCACAAAGGGGTGTGCTTGGACCGGTTCAGAAACGGAAGCATGCTTGAGAGGCGGGTAGCTAGTAGCCAAATCTTAAGGGCACCGTTCTTGCCACGACTGATCATGCTCTGGCAGGGGGCACAGGCATCACCAAGCTTCGGGAATTCTGTGGCATAAATGAGCATGGATGTTCACATGGCTACAAGGGCTCTGGCAGGCATACAAAAGGCAGCAGTAATCTTCATTTTGCCTGACCTGGCGCTCATGGGCGGGCTCTGCAATAGTCGATGCACCCATCCATCTACAAGCGGCGCAGTAACTCTCTGATCATACCAACACCTAGACACCAACCAAATACATCATCAGCTTGGTCAATGAGGCAGCCCCGAGTGCTTAGGCCAGGCAGGTTAAGCGTTTGCTGACCCCGAACCCTCCTGAAGCTCACTGCCGAGGAGCCTTGCCGCAACGCGTTTTTCTGCATATGCTGCACACAGCATGCACACAGCATTTGCACAATGCCTGAAAACAGGAGGCAAAATGAGCTGCAGCTTCTTTCGCAAGGGCAAGCCATGCCTCGGCCTGCGTCCCTAGCGGCGTCTGTAGCTGTCTCCTGGGTGCTTACAGGGTTTTGCGCGGTGCTTTTGAAGGGTCATGGCAAGACATGGCAAGACTGAAGCGCAGAAACCGTGGGCTTTGCAGTGAATGTCAGTGGACCAGCATCCCCCTTGTCATCAAAACAGCGTGTGAAAGCCAAGAAGCTGGAGTCGTCCCTTCGCGTTCGGGGCCTGCACAAAGGCTGAAGGTCTTGGGGTATGACTGACTATGACTAGGACCTGGGCTTCCCAAACTCGGGCTCCCAGGAATCCCCAGCTCGACCAAGACAAGCAAAATATAAAGTTCCGCAAGTCTCCACCTGGAGTCTCGGCGGGGTGTTCGCCCCCGGGCCCGTGAGTCGCGGCGGCGCGAGTCCTCAAGCCCCGGTGTCAGTTTTTTCGGGCTTCGGATCACTTCCCGAATTTTCTCAAGCCTGTGCCTTCGGGATTGGGAGTCCATAACTCCATGACTCCATGACTCCTTCGGACAATTTTCCGGAGTCCGGATGAAGACCGTTTAGACGATGCTGGGCCGCAAGAGCCTCCGAACCTGCAGCCTGCCGTTTTCCAACCCTGCCCGCTATCCTGAGGAAACACTGCGGAGTCGCCTTTCGAAGTTCACTACCTGGTACAATGTGTGCCACATGCTGTCCGAGGAGCGTCTCGTCGCCTGGATCTCGAATCGCGGCGTCCCCGTCGGGAGCGAGACCTCCCGCGGAGCATATCGAAGGTGAAGGAATGGGAGTTTTCCCTGATTCCCCTCTACAGAAAGCGTTGAGTCTAGGCTACAACTTTGCCAACTGTAACTGAAAAAAGCTATGAGCACCAACCGTCGCCCTTCCAGCGAGCTATCGTGTCTTTAGGGAGACTGTGAGTTTTGAACAATCCGGTTGAGAAGGCTTCAGCTACGCATCGTTGCCATGCCCAGTCAAGTACATGCAAACACAGCCAGCCTACAGCGACGGTAAGAGCTCAAGGTTCAGGAGTCTGGCGCTGCTCTTCCAGGGTCAAGGTTCAGGAATTCAGGTTTAGGACTTCTGCTCAGCCCGGTTTTGGCCGATGTGAACGGATCCTTATTCTTATTCGCTCTTTGCGCCCGGCCCACGCAATTTTCTGAAAGTTACTGAGGTTGCAAAATGGGAAACAAAAAAAAAAGGTGCTTCGTTTCACTCCAAAAAGCTCGTTGCTAGACAATGTCGGTGATGACACAAGCAACCAACACACCAAACATTCACAACTCCAAAGTAACAAAGACACCCCCACCCCCCCCCTCCCCCAACGAAGAGCTCCCCCTATCGTGAAAAAGCATGGTTTTTGCAGTGTTTCTGGGCCCCGGACACCAAGAAAACGCGGAATAAATAACCAGACATGCGCCTACTACTACCACCACGACTACTACTACTACTACTACTACTACTACTACTACTACTACTACTACTACTACTACTACTCCCACCACCACCACCACCACGACGACGAAAACACGACCACGACGACAATGGTAACCGCGAACAACCGCGAACAGGGCAACACAGAAGCGACCACTGCAACAAGAATAACAAGACATATAAAGAACATCAAGAAGCAGAAGAAGAGCTCCAGAAGAAACGCCAGTCTCAAAAGAAAGTCACCTTCTCGGAGATTGTGCACTTGCGAGCTGCCTGGAGCGCGCGGGTTTGCTGCGCACGTTGGGGTTGAATCGACCTCGGATGCAGCAGGAGACGAGGGAGACATGAAAGTCAACAGAGAGCTTAGAATGCTTTTAACATGGCTCACATTGAGCCAAGCTTCTCTTCTGCACCGTTGCCAGCATGCATTTCAGCGTCTTTCCTTCGAGCTCGTAGCCTTCCAGCTCCCTCACGGCATCCTCCGCATCCTGCGGAGACTTGTGAAACTGCATAAAGCGATTGGAGAGACGAATGCTGATCTTTAAGAGCGAGCGAGCGCGAGAGAGAGAGAGAGAGAGAGAGAGAGAGAGAGAGAATGAGAGAGAGAGAGAAGAGAGAGAGAGAGAGAGAGAAAAAAAAATCGAGTGTTTCTCGCGACGCCCCCGAGAGAGATCACCCACTCTGGCTCCTGTTTCTTGTAATATCGGACGAATGCGAAACCTTTTCGGTCACCATTGGGATGGCTCGGTAAATACACCTCCCCAAACGGCGCGAGGTAAGGCCCCTTTTCTGCACGTGTTGGGACGTATTCTGAGCCAATACTGCCGGTAAGCTGGCGACGTCTCCGACCCGGCCGTACTTGCCAAAGAGCTTCTCCAGGTCTTCTTTCTCGACGCGGGTGGACACATAGTCGATCTTCACCTAGCAGGCACTTCTGAAAATTTGCCTGGTGTCAGGAAGTCCCAGTAAGCAAAGCTCTCGAGCACAGCAATTTGATATCGTAGGAAGAGCTGCAAGTTGACCAGCAGAAGCAGATTTGCTTTGCCAGGGTTTATGCTCTAAACAAGCGGCCGAGTGCATCTGCTCCACATCATCTGGAATGAGGTTCGACATGGCTTCAACGGGATACGCTTGCCTAGTCGTCTTTGGTCAAGAGGGTCGAGTATCAGGTTTCCTGTGCCAGCAAAAAAAAGCGAACTTCCAGTGGGACGTCGGCTGCCATCTCATCGGGTTACCCGCGTTAAGCCATTTAACCGGCTTATTGGCGGCATGGCCGGCTCATTTGACATGCGGCACTTCGCGGCACTTCGCGGCACTTCGAGCCGGCGCTGGGCAGGGCGACGGAGAGGATATAGCAGCCTTCGCAGAGAAGCCTTTGGCTCACAGGACGCTCACAGCTCAGAAGGTTTAGGATGCTACAAGAGGCCGTGCATTCTCATCAACAAGAGTTTAGGGCTTGAGCAGTGCAAACCTGCGCTTTCATGCATCTTTCCCCCTGCGAAACTTTCTTCATCAGCTGTGCCAAGAGCTGCTATGTACCGGCAAAAAGGCTGGCGGCAATTCGTCGGAATGCCAGCAGCAAAGGCCAGGCATGAAATGCATGAAATGCATGAAATACATGAACGCATGAAATGCGTGAAATGCATGAATTATACCAGAAGGGATGGCGCATCCAACCTACGGAAGGAAAGGCGCGAAAGACGCGTGCAACAGAATTCCAAAGTCAGAAGCGATTGCAGCTTTTCAATAGGTGGAGCTGGCCGGGCATCCACACCGATCCTCAACAGGGAAACCGAGACTGCATCTCAAATCCATCTGGGCATTGTGTCCCTTGGTGTCTGAGCTTCTGTGGTGGCCGTGTGCGCCATGTTCCGTGGACAGATTGATTGAGGAAGAACCGGAAGATGTTGCTATTGCCCCTGGTGGGAGCTGGAGCGAGAACCCGGAAAAAAACCAGACATGATCATCAACAAGACGTAAAGCTCTCCGGTGTCCTCCACATTCTTGGCAGCTCCAGCCCACGTCTCTGCCTTGATGTTAAAGCGTTCACACGTCCTTCCAAGGAACATGCAGCAGGCCAATTCAATTTCTGAGCAACGATAGGCGTGCTGCTCAGCACGAGTGCTTGCCACAGAAGAGCCACCATTAAGCCCCGCAGTCCTTGGACCCGCCGCTGTCCTGAGCCTTCACCTGCAGCAAGATCTGTCAAATCGTTGGACACACCATGACACCGAATGACACCCACGAGGCCACCCACCAATGAAGAAGCAAAGCAAGAGGATCCCCACCCATGTAATCCGATTGGTTTGCCAGCCACCAAGCAAACCACGCCACACCGCAGGGCATATTGACAACAACAAAACAACTCTCTTTCAAACCACACAAGGCCCAGATAAAGGCGTAACACGGCGAAGCTTATCCTCGCTATACCACCAGAAATAATACACGCGAGCTTCTACGCCGCGCTCCTGTTCTGACGTCCACCCCGGATTTCATCCAACCAGCCACACCGCTCTTGTGCTTGGGTTGCAAAAGGAGTCGCACACGCATAACTTTCAGAAGCCCTATAGTGCCCTGCAAGTAAGAAGTTCCCATGCTTCACCTTGCGGCGCCGACGGCGACGTGGAGCTGGATGTGGGCTGGCGTCCTGCAAGCTGTCGCGCACCAGCCTTGAGGCGACGTGGGCTTGGCTTGGCGGCTTGGCGGCTTGGCGTTGTGCGCTGCCATCCCCGCTAGGCCGCTAGGCTATGGTTCACGAGCAGCTGTTAGAAGGTTCTGGGTTCTATAGGGTGCTTCCTTCGGGTAGCTTGGGCTGTGCGGGGATGTGTCTTTGGGTGCCCGACGCAAGGGCTATCAAGCGAGGATCGAGCTCAAGTTTCACGCTGAGAGGCGACTCCATGTTCGAGAGCTTCTCAGCTGCGGAGCTGTGATCTTCCATTAGTTGCTGCCTTGGTCTGTGGGACGTGCTTGTCACTGATTCCCTGCTCTTACGCCCGCAAACAATCCATTCAAAAATCCTGAACCGCGCGGACGCGGGAGTCGCGTCGAGGAAGCTTCGAAATCCGAAAAAACAAACCAGGCTCAAGTTTAGTTTTGAAAGTATGTGAAAGTTGTCAAGCTGCAAGGTGTACCGCACGAAGCGTGTGGCCGTCTTGGAGTCAAAGGCCCACCTCGCCAGGGTCCGCTTGAACTCATCGGGATCCACGGTCTTGTTCCTCGGCACAGGGCAGGATGCCGAATGCTGATGTACAGGCGTACAGACTCAGGGATATTTGGTCACGTCATCACAGGAGTACGGCCCTCTGTGCCTTCTAACTTTGTGTGTGCGTCGTCATGTTATCCTTGCGCCCGCAGAAGATCATAACTTTAGAGGTCTGACGGTCTGACGGCCTGACCATTTTGGCAATGGGTCTGTGGCTGACTACTACGAGGATGTACGATTCTCCCATCAAAGCAGAGGCTCGAGTTGTGGTCCAGCATGGAGAAGAGCTGCTCCAGGTCCTTCTGGTCGATGTCCATGACCCGCAGCCGGTGTTGAAACTCTCGGACTCTCGAAGCGCCTGGAGGTCCCAGATCGGGCTTTAATTCTTCGACACCCCAACCCCAAAACAACCCGCAACATCTACAGCAAATGCTGAGTCAATCGGTACATGATAGCGAAACAAAGACTCCCCTTTACCACTCCGCGAACCGTAAAGTCGAGAAGTTCTCCGCCTTTCACCAACTCCTCCCAACTCAGCACGCCATCATTGTCGCTGTCAATCTTGGCAAAGATCTTGTCCAGCTCTTGGAGCTCCTCCTCCGCATCCTCGTCCATCTCTTGCGCCATGCTCGTCACGTCCTTCACTGTACAGTGACAGCACTGCTTCCGAAACCATTGGGCTGAAGAAGTGCAGCCTCAGCCGACCTACGCGCTCTGTGCAAAGGTGAGCGCAAAGCATTATAAAATAAAGAGCTCGAGGGCACCCTCAGCCTGGGGACCTTCTTGATTCTGCTTCTGCAGGAAGCACGCTCTCTCAAAGCGAGCGACTGAGGGGCTATCTTGAACTTAAATCCAGCCCAGGGTGAGGGGACCCCAAAAATCAGACATTGAGGTACTGGACTGCAGGAAGCTTAGGAGCTGGGCTTGCCTCTCAACGTACGATGTTGGGTCAAGAGATGACATCGAGGGTACCCTGAAAATTGTTCATGTTGGGGTGAAGCATCCAAAACGAAAGGGACGGTACAGACTTTATGTTGCTTTGTGATCAATGACGAAATCCAGGATACCTCAATTAGACATCTCCTATCCAGCGCTGTAGCTATAACTACTCAGAAGTAAAGCTCTTCTCCCTTCCAAAACTCTTTTTAATTCCAAGTACGTACTGTGAACTTTTGCTTATCAGCCTTGCATGTGCGGCATGTGCGCATCGTCCTTTGTACGCTGCTCGGCGAAAGTGTCCACCACCACTGCAACCACCAAGTTCAGCCTGCATGGCTACGGAGGGTTTTGCTACGGGCGGGGGGCTCAGGGTCCGCTCAGTTCCCGAGGTCCGGGCACGCCGAAGACAATGGAGAGCTGGGAGCCGATGAAGATTGGGATGGCGACCGTGGGATGGGCTTCGATCAATGGCACAGCCACCTCTCTCGAAACTTGGGAGAAAAAAGAAGCGCGAGAGAAAGCCGACTCTAAGCCCGATTCCGAACCCATCAGCGGGATCGCGCAGCACGGACCCCGCCTGACCCCAGCTGTCCCCGGCGACCACGGTCTTGAAGAGCAGGAGGTTGGCGGACATCACTGACTGTAAAGAGCGGCGGCAGAATGGGCAGTCCTCCCAGAAGCTGGACAGCTCTGGCATGTAGGGGTTCAGCAGCTCCACGGCCAGCATTGCCCAACTCGTCATCACAACGAAGCCTGATCTGCGCCCAGTCCAAGATGCAACGAACTTTAGGGGAAGCTCAAAGAAACACAAGGGAAGCCAATGCCCGTTTCAGCCCTCGTCGCGCACGTCTCCCCAACACATGCTACTTGATTTTCAGATGACAGGGAACATTAGGGCCCATTAGGGAACCATACGGTAGCAAGGCAAGCGACTGACAGCGCTATAATCCCAGGCTTCGGATTACAACTCGTATTTTGGGGGCACAACTGCCTTGAGTTCTTAAATGTCCGCTTGAAACTCTCACAAGTCCGCGGAGCAGAAGAGGAAGGACCAGCAAAGCGTCTTGAAACATGAGGCCTCATGCTGAGGAAAGCAGGCGATGAACTGAACAGCAGCCACTCTTAATTAGTCATTAGTCCGTATTCTTTGCCTTGACCTGCGAACACATCCCTTGAGTGGCTGGCTGTCATCCGGATCAGCTTCCGCAACTCCTTGAGCATCGCAAATTTCCGGAAGAGACGGAAGAGCCGCATGATCCTCACCACGCGCAGCATTCGGAGGATCGTGACCTTGTCCAGGGAGACACCCATGAACCCCATCACGAGCTGCACAAGCCCGAAGATCACGATCAGCATGTCCAGCAAGGTCCATGGGTCCCGGAATACCTGGCCCTTCCAGACGAAAAGGATGGCAACAAGCTCCAGGAGATACCTTGACTCTATCTACTCTACAGCAATTGTTCTAATCGCAACCTGGCAGTTTGATTTCACAAGAATGCTGCATTGATACATCATCAGGCACGCGTTCGACGCAAGCTCCAAAGCCAGGGGAGTAGTCCCGCCCGCAGCTCGAATATCAATGTCGACGCATGTGAGGGCCACATCAAAGACAATCCTGAGAAGGGTTTAGGGGTCTAACAGGCAGATCGAGAGCTGGAGAGGACGGCTACAAGGGGGCTACAAGAGGCCTCCAGAAAAACCTCTGCCAGTATGTGCAACCTGGCTTCACAAGGCCTGTGATGACGTCACAGGCACTGGACTGCAGCATCCGGTGGAGGGTACCTCTCCACCCTGGTATCACCACCGGCGTCATGGTCCTGCAGATGCGGAGGGGCACATGGGATCACAGTGGGAGGCGAGTGAAACTACCGTAGGCGGGAGGTGGTCTGTGCGTCTGTGCGAGTCCTGCGCAGTCGGTTGAAAGCCAGCGAATGCTTTCGTTGAGGAATCGGAAGGCTGGGAGTGCTATCCCTCGAGAGGCCAATCTGGCTCATTCGCATCGTTCGGCTTCGGATCGACCTCATCCACAAGTCGTGTTTTCTGAGGTGGTGCCACGTCGTCACGTCAGTCACACTTCTTTGTGTCTTCACTTCACTGAACGCCTCTCAGCAAAGACAAAAACAAGAAAACGCCTCCCTGGACTCATCACTCCCTTGCAATCACTCCCTGAATTCTCAGTCTCAGGAGCTTCCGGCGCTCCACCATGGACCGACGCCGCTGGTACTTCTGCACGTTCTGGGCACATCGGGCGAGCTCCGCGTAGTCGCCAAGGCCTCTGGCATCGGAGAACCAAATCTCATATGGCACTTTATAAGGCGGATGCTACTTTTTGTGGTGAGCTTTAAGTGCAGCTTGGTGTCCCTCCAGGAGGCGAGGGGGTTGCGGGGGATGCTCCAGCGTGGAGTCCGGCGAGGCCATGGGCTGCAAGAAGCTCTACTTCTGAACGACACTGGGAGGTTGTTCTCAATCTGGGCACCCGAACAGAGATACCTTGTCATAACTGAATGCAAGACAAGGGCCCTCAATCCAAAAAGGAACCCCCGATTTTAGAACAACCTCCTCTAAAAACCTGGCCAGGACGAGGCCTGGACTTTGAGAGAAACTTCAGGGCCACAGGACTCCTTACCGACTTCGGTGACTCCATGGGGCTTCTTACACGGGCCTTGATGGTTTTGATGGCCCGCCTGGATAGTCAGGAAACCCTGCATTACCCCGTGTACTGTATCTGGTTTACCTCTGGAGGGCCTCTGCCTCTGACCCTGGGGGTCAGCAGGATGTTGCGACGTGGGGTTTCTGTTTTACCAAATTCAGCTGGGTATGTTTGGGCCGTGGAGATGAAGCACCGTCGCCCAGCTCCATTTCCTGCTCCTGCGACGCGCATGGGATTCCCTGGCTTGGCCAGTGCCCGCATTGAAAGGGCCCCTGTGGGCGCTTGGGGTAAAGTGGCAGAAGCCAAATTTGTCCTGAACAGCCAGGTGCCGGAGTCTCTAATCCCTAAGCTCCCCAAAATACCACAAAAACCTTCTCATCCCAAGTCCGCGCAGCCCTGCCTGAAAATCAGAGCGCTAACGCTTAGGCTGCTTCTTTGAAGCAGCCCATAAAGAGGCATCATTGCCCAGCCATTGAGATCCATCGTCGCAGATTTCTAGCCCTTGACGCTTTGTCGGCACCACATTGCAGGGCCCCCACCAGCCACCGTCAAAGTCAAAGGCTTGGCATTCAAAGCTACAAAGCGACGCTTCCCTTCCGATGTCCGCTCAGAGGAAAGCGAGGCGATGTGGCCTGGCACGTCCACTATCCGTACGATACATAATATGTGTGATATCTATATCTAAGAGTCTCACAAACATGCGTACTCTACCGGGCAAAAACAGAGAAGAAGAAGAAGAAGTGCACTCTCTGCAACGCCCAAATGAAATGAGGCTGCCCAACTTCAGATAGCACCAGTCACTCAGCCCCACGTAAACAAGGGAACCTTGAAGATCACGCAACAAAACCTCAATACAAACGGTAGCAACCCAAAACCTTTACAGCTCCCTTAGCAGACGGTTCAGCATTTTCATCTTGAACGTTTGTTGATTGTCAAAGGTTTCGTAACGAATTTCAAACACAAGGTTTGTCTTGATCCCCGAGCCCTGCGAATCTGGAATTGGGTAATGAATGACAGCTACCGGGACACTCACCTGCGAGCACTCTCAGGATCCAAAACCATGGAACCGGAAGTCCACGTGCGCAAACACCGTGTAAGAAGTGCAAAAAGCGGTCCCGAACCAGCTGCAGCCGAAGACGCCAAGCAAACGGAGCTGACTAAGATTACACGACGGGTAGATCCTACGGCCCGGAACCGCAAACAAGAGGCATAGGCTAACAGAAGCTGTGCCAGTTCGGTAGCACAGTACCTAAATGACCTCGGCTACATGAGAAGAGTATGCACGAGGAGCAAAAATCCGACTATGAGAGGGCTCTGTCGACATCTGCCACCACCCCCTTGGGTCGAGCCGGCCTCCCGCTTCGCTGCCGCCCAAAACGACAAACAAGGCTGAAGCTTTCAAAAGGCCCCGCAACAAAGACAATCGTGTTCCGAATTGTGTCAGGGGCTGCTTTTGGGGTCTTACGATGAGGGGAAGACAACCGTAAGAGAAGACTGAAGGCTCATGGCAAACACCAAATATCCCAGCTTGTCGCCGACCTGATCAAAGCTCTGTGAGGCTTGGAGGATGATGGCCAACTTAAGTACATCCTTACAGTGTATATAGGCCAGATTTCAGCCTGAATCGCGCATGCGTGCTTCCACGGCAAAATGGGCCGCCCCCAATGCGGCTTGGCAATGCGTCTGCACCTGCCCCTACCTGGTCTTCGCAACGCAGCTTCACAACGCGGCTTCGCAAAGCGTCTTCGGCCTTTTGACACCCTCCCCCCTGCGGCCACAGCGCATGCACAACTATATATATATATAGATATGTCCATATACGCTAGCTATAGATATCGAGGGCCTAGGGGGAAGGAAAAACTGATAAACAGAGATAATAATGCAACATGCGAGACCTACCGCTGTTGAAAGCATGATTCACAAACTTGCTCGTGACGCGAGTTGGTGGCGGCTAGGCTAGGAGTAGTTGGTTCCGACTTTCTCTCGCTTCATAACTGCCCCCCCCCCTCCGAACCCTCATTGATCCATCGCTTGCGGCTTCAATCCTTGAAGGTGCTGATCGTCGAGTTTCTGGGGGGTAACATGCATAAAAACATATAGGATTGCAGATGTGTGTGAAAGACTCTAGTAGGCGCTCGTCTTTGGCTCAAGAATGGCATCCCCTGCCTTCCGTGGTGCACCAGAAGGGTGCAGTCATTAACCTCCGGTCGCAAGAGCACGAGCGCCCTTCCTAAAGTCTTGCAATGTGCTTATCTTCATGCTGCGTTTCTGCAATGAAAGCGTGAGTTGAAATCAGTCCAAGCTGCGAATCGGCGGACTCACCAGCTATGCAGCCTGGTGTTTTCTTTTCACGGCTTCGGCACTCATCTTGTAAAGACCCCGCGCCTCCTCGGCATCGGGCCTGAAAGTCATCGCTAAACTTTAACATGAGAAAAACAAAAAGAAAACAAAAAAAAACGCCGCAATGTAGCGAGGAATCTGAGGCGAACGGCCCAACGCTCCAACTGTCGCCGAGCAAGGGCTCCTCGGATCCAGTTCGCGAATTCTTTGAATGAGAAACAAGCTGTAACAAGCTTCATCTCAGCATTTCGCCAAAGTGCCTTCTCAAGGCTCTCACTTCCGGGATGCTCCTCTGCCTGCATGCTGATTGCGCACATAGACAAACACAGACACAGACACACAGACGCAGACACACACAGAGACCGAGACATAGACAGAGACACCGACACCCAGACGCACACGCACGCGCACACACGCACACACGCACAAACGCACACGCCCCCACACGCACACACGCACTTGTGGATTCGGCTGAACTGCAGCAACCACCAGGGTGGGGCGGGGTGTTGTATTCAACAAACAGTCAGCAACATGATTGTAGGATTGATAAAGCCACTATTGCAACAATACGCCTGTGTGTGTGCTACCTGTTAGCGAGGAAAACACATGCATCATGCATCTCTTGAAGAGAAGATGGCTGCCTCCTCGGGCGTGCCGGGCGCTCCAGCAGCAGCCCTTGCATGACACAGCAGCAACCCTTCTTTCTTCTTCCATGCGACGGTGAGGGGCCATGTTTCAGCAACAGCCCGGCGACAATCCACACAATGGGAATGAGCTGGGAACCAAAAGGAATTGAGTGTGCCACATTTTTCTCATGCTGTGGATGGGACATTGACCCCTCAAATCGTCTTTGCCAAGGAGCTTCTTGGCCTTCAGCTTCTTAACAACCTGCGGTGCCCCCCTCCCCCCCCCCCCCCCCCTGCGAAACCCCAGCGCTCTAGCGGCATTTGAGTCTTTTGGAGCTTCAGTGGGCTTCAGTGGCCTACAATCCCCTACCAATATCCCTCCCGTCCCACAGCGCTCCTTCTTCGGTGGGGGCACCGGTGGCGGGGGCAAAGGCGGCAAGTCGTCGTGTCTGTGTAAAGCGTCCAAGATCTGACCCAGCATCCGGCCGTGTGCCTTGCGGGGCTACGATGAGCTCTTAATGAGCAGTTTCAGGATCATCTTAAGATGAAGTATTGGTCTGGCGCATGCTGGCGCGTGCCTCGAACTCTCTCTCCAGGGAGCTTTGGCGCTGAAGCAGTTCTGACAACATCTTCGTGGCCGCATCTGTGCCTTCCTCGGCTCTCAACATCTCCGCAACAGCCCAGCCATCCCTGCTCCAATCCGGTATACACCGCAAGAACGCTTTTACGCGCAAGTCACTTTACCATGGGGTTGAGCAAGCCCGCTTTGGTGCGTCGCTTGCCCGGCGCTGCTGATTAGCAGGCTTCCTTCGGGGCATCTGGTAACAAAGTGCCTCCGAGACGCTGGCGTATTGAGCGCCTCGGATGCAACTTCAGGCTTGCCATGTGCAAACGATTAAAACCCTCTAGACAGCTTAAAACGGAACTTCCTGTGACCCCGAGTCCTTCTGGGAGCTTGCAGTGTTCACGGGTGAATCTTTGAAGCCACCTCTCATCCCAGGCGCCGCCGAGTCCCCCGACTCGAGCACGCCGGGATCGTCGTTGGGTTCGTCGTGCATCGAAGCGGCCAGGATGGAGCCCCTGTCAAAGGGCTCGGTCTTATCGATCGTTATATATATATATATAAAGTATATAGATGCATATATATATATATACAGTACATATATATATACACATATTTCAGTATATATATATATATATATAAAATATGTACATATATCCCATTGAGTGAGGATCCGAGCGCACTCTAACCGAATCGCTCCTCGCCGTCTTTCTGGATGAAGAGGAGGCCGCTTTCTCTTCATCCATCTTCTTTAGCTCCATCAGCTTCTTGTGCTTCCTGGGAAGGTTGCCTACTTCTGCGATAACGCAGCAAGTCAAAGGTCTACACCAAAAACTCATCACTTGTGGGATATTCCCTTCTCGCATGGGTTGTTCTCTTACCCTGGAGATCGCTTTTTAGTGCTAAATTGGATGTCTGGATGCTCACCGAGACCGACGTTCTTCCACCGGTTCCGGGCATTCCTTTGCTTGTCTTGGGCAGCGACCTGGCTGACCTGGTGGGGTGTCATGGTTTTGGAGGACGGCGTGTTTCGGGCAAACTTCCGGGCCTGAATCCTGGATGACGCAACACCCTGAAGCCCACCCTCGGTTCCCACCTGCACCGCGAGCTCTTCCCGGTACTCCGGAAAATATTTCCACACCGGCTCAATGTCGAAGCCTGTGGGAGTTAAGGCCCTAACTTTAGGCGCTTCAGAAGGCCTGGGGGATGTGGGGCTGGGGTTCTGAGACTGCAGTTTCGACTCTCCTGATTACCTGGAACCTGGAGTCTTCGCTAGCTTCGGATTGCTATTCTCTTGGGCCACGCTGCAGCGCAGGCTTTCAAACTTTGAAAAGCGCGGGAAGTCGCCTTTGAGTCGACACAACGGTCCGCACGACGCGGTACAAAAAAGTGTGCAGCGATAGCCGGCGTGCCAAGTCCGCAGGAAGGTAAGTAAAAGTTGAACAGCAACACCTACAACAGCAGCAACAGAAAGACCAACAGCAACCGGATTGCAGCAACCCGCGCCAAGCCAGGTAGGAAAAATGCTGTAGCAAGTTTGGCTCGCGCATGGTCGCATGAGAAGGAAGTTTGGTATAGGTTGGTACACGCACAGCTGCAGCACCACTGCAATCAGATAATGGCAGCCGGGATCGTGCTGAGCGCAGTGAAGCAGCGGGACAGGGATGAGAGCAACGCGTAGGAATCTGCCCGGATCCAAGCTGTCCGCACCTGCAGCTGGCAGGGCATGAGGAGCTCAGAAAGATTCTGGAAGACAACCCCCTTGTCGATTTGTTCCTCGAAGTCGGACTGTGATAGGCTTGGGTTCAGGCACAGTCTTTGATCAGGGCAACTTCGCCGAAATAGTCTGAGAGCTTCAGCTGACGAACCTGAATTACTCAGAGTCTCGAATGGGAAAGACGTAAACTGTCCAGTGCTCTATCTGTAAACCCTCTTGCGCTCGAGCAGCTGCTTTTGCGTAGGCTACGTCGCTCGGATGGTCCACATCAGGCACCAGCACAGAGAGAAGCCCGCGTGCGATGAAGAACATTTGATGCGCAATCTCGCCCCTTCGAGCGATGTACTCCTTGACTTGTTGAGCTTTGCTTGGGGATTACATTGCCTGCTGGCTGATCAAACCACTTCTTCCTGATAGGCCGTCGACTCTCACGCAGGACAAGCAGGCCAGGGCACGCCGGGGAGGCACACCACGTCTTGCAAGATCTTCACAATCTCAATGATGTAGTTCGGATCTTTATCCCGCAGATAGTCCTCATCCCGAAAGAATCAGAACGATGATTCGTATTAATACCTATTCGAAGTGCTCTGAAACATGCTACGTATGATATGGCTGGTAGATCTGGTATGGATATGCTACGCACCTTGGTCACGTCTGTCCATCCATCAAACAGCTTTGCATCTCCCACGCGTTTGCTGGGTAGGGTTACATCACTGCCAGAGAGCACATCCTCAAGCGGCAGCAAAGCTACCCTTCTTCTACTCAGTAACTGTAGTAGCCTTCGCACAGTAGCGGTGCCAGATGCTGTGGAAAGCAAGCTCCATCCTGGAAGCTTAGCACCACCCACACTGCTTGCAACGGCTACGACGCCCCAAGTCATTACTAGCGGGTGCCACAACGACCCAGCGGCCACAAAGCTTGTGGTTGCGTGCTGGCGACGCAAACTTGTCTTTCTTTGGCGGGGGAACAGAAAAGGACAACAAGCCCTGCTTTTCTTCAGTTGAAGACCGCATTCCGCATGCCGCCGGGAAGCGCAGTTGAGAACGCTTTCTTTGTAGAGGTATATCCTGGGATGTGTCCGCGAGCTCTTTGGGATTGGGAGCTTCTTGAGAATCTCTGGCAAAAGGACCGATTAGTTGAGTCTAGAAGCTTCAGAGAGGATGAGAGTGCCCCACTCAGGTTCTTCCCGTCGAAGAGGATCTGAAAGGCCTACAGCAGCAGGGAACTAGGGTCGCAAGCGCAGCAGCAGCAGAAATCACAGCACACCTCAATGTCGTGGCTCATCTTCTGGAAATAGTGCATGCTGAAGACCCTCCGTTGCAATTCCTGCCGGCGCGCAATGCCCCAGCTGTTGTCTAAACAGCCTAAACATCTCATGATACAAAAACTATGACAAAGATGCACCAAAGCCATTGCAGCATGTGGAAATGCGATAACTGGAGGCTCCACTGCTGGACCACCCACAACATCCCACAACCACAGCCTTGGGAATGCCGAGGGTCTGCACAGCTCGCTGCATGAAAGCCTGCCAGCGGCCAGTGGCACTTGAAGCTCACATGTTACGCACCACTCTGTCGACAACCAAGCTATGACAGCCACAGGTCAGTCAGGCAGTCAGCGTTTGACATCATACCCGTGCAGATCATCGGAGACTGTCGGAGATCGATTTTGAAGCTAACGTGCAGGCAGGGCCGACAGCCGGTTGCCTTGTTCTCATTGTGGCGCTTGTCAAGTGCATGCTTCAGATCTTGTTCCTGGGAGCGGCGGTGCCCGCTGACGCAGTTCAAGCACCATGTGGAGGACTGGATGGTCTGTCCTGCACGATGGCTGCGATGAAGAGCGAGACCACCTGCAAGCGAACACCCACATCCCCAGGCAGCCAACTGATTCACCCTGGCGGCATGCTGCCGAGAAGCTAGCTGGCCAATGGGTGCAAAGATCACGACAATGATCAGCCTGGTGAGAGGTGTTGGGCGACTCAACGGCCCACAGATGCTCAGAGCTTTGTGAACCCGGGAAAAGCTGAGCCGACGAAAGACAACCGGGGCACGCTCCAAAGTGCCCTTCTCGTGCTCCATCTCCCGTCGGCCCATCCAAAGCTCCAGTCAGCATGTAGATCGCCTCCACATAAGCCACAACCTGGGCTTCCGGAGCGCACATCACCACGTGTGAAAAGCTGTCTGAGATGCTGTGAGATGCTGCACTCGCGCTGCACACAATGTGCTTGGCAAGCTGCATAAGACGACACTTTGCCGTCAATCACCTCTCCTAGCGAGCGCGCGCCACATCCGCCGGTCCCACATGACTATACACTTTCACAAAGCAGGGGGACAGATTCAGAGGCTCCTCGGAAGGTCGTTTCAGACGCTTCCGGTCCGAATTGCTGCAGGTGCTCCAGAAAGCCCCCGAAGCAAAAAAGCAAGCAGGCAACCTTGGCGACCACGTCTGGCTGACATTCCTGACTCGTTCTGCCCCCATCCTGCCCCCTAATGCAGGTGAAATGCCCAGTGCGACACACCTCGGGAGCCCACAAAGCTGTCTGATTGTCTAGAACTGCGCGTTTCGGGGCCATCGAGTCAAAGCTCAGGCAAGGCAGGCAAGGTTCCGATTAGGAGGATGATCGGCTTGGTGAGCCGAACCTCGCTGCTGTCCCGAAGACGCCAGAGGGAGTCCGGCAGTTCGATGAAGACCTCGTCGAACACGTTGCCACCACAATGTATCCACATGCTTTAGACCAACCCACCCCCAGTCCCCCCCCTCCCCCACATCTGAGGCATTCTGAGATGCGGCCCGAGGAGCACCTCCGCGAACAACCTTCAAGATGTTGATGAACAATGGCCAACCAAAGCTTGCTGCCCATATGTGCACCTGACAAGACTTCTTTAGACCTCAAGCCAACGTCACAAGCTACCCCGCAAACTCGCGCGCGCGCGCTCTGTTCGATGATTTTGAGCTTGGCGCCGTGACACTGAGCCATTTCAGCCAGTAGATCGGCGAGTTCAATCGCCATCGTCGGATCTTTCTGCTTGTCACAATCTGTCAGGCACAGACTTGGAAGAGTCTAAGAGGCGACAGGTTCGGCGATCAAGCTAGTGTAGTATTCAAATGCATGGCAGGGTGGTACTCTGCAAACATTTCAAAGGAAGAATTGCGCAGACGCATCTGCAAAGACCCACAGGCAGACGGACCCGGCGGTGCCTCCGTTCCTCACGAACCGCAACTCTGACAACTCTGGCATCACAGAGGTGCTCCCTTCCCCGCATGCATACTGCTGCCGCGCCACTTTGTTCTGGGTGGAGGTACGACATTTCCTTTGGTTGTGTTGGGCCAGCAGCTACGGTACTGCATGCGAACAATGAGGTGCCGGCCAGCATAAGCAGAAGATAGATCGCGTACAGGACATCCAAACCTGCAGACGATGTGCATGTGCATTTTGTGTACATTTAGATGTGTATAAGCTCAAGCATTTTTTATTAGGTCTATTTGTCTGCGAACCTATCCAGCCGCATCTCTCTCTCTGTGTCTCTACCTTAAATCTACTGTTGCTGTTGTTGTTGTTCTTCTTCTTCTCCCCTTCTGTTTAATCTTCTTCCTCGACTCCACGGGTGTGAAGGTCAAGGGTCTCCCTCTCCCTACTTTCGCCTTTCGTATTCTGCAGGCGCGCCCTGCCTCGTCAAATGCATGCAATCACTCGGGCAGTTGGTTTTGCAACGCAAGGCGTCTTGGACGGCCCTGTGGCCGGAAATGTACCTAGCTGATGCTCATGATGCTCCCCTCCTGCCTCGTCAAATGCATGCAATCACTCGGGCAGTTGGTTTTTGCAACGCCTGGCGTCTAGGACGGCCTTGTGGCCGCAAATGTACCCAGCTGATGCTCATGATGCTCCCCTCCTGCCTCGTCAATGCATGCAATCACTCGGGCAGTTGGTTTTGCAACGCCAGGCGTCTGGGACGGCCCTGTGGCCGGAAATGTACCCAGCTGATGCTCATGATGCTCCCCTCCTGCCTCGTCAAATGCATGCACTCGGGCAGTTGGTTTTGCAACGCCTGGCGTCTAGGACGGCCTTGTGGCCGGAAATGTACCCAGCTCGTCAAATGCATGCAATCACTCGGGCAGTTGGTTTTGCAACGCCTGGCGTCTAGGACGGCCCTGTGGCCGGATATGTACCCAGCTGATGCTCATGATGCTCCCCTCCTGCCTCGTCAAAAGCATGCAATCACTCGGGCAGTTGGTTTTGCAACGCTTGGCGTCTAGGACGGCCCTGTGGCCGGAAATGTACCCAGCTGATGCTCATGATGCTCCCCTCCTGCCTCGTCAAATGCATGCAATCACTCGGGCAGTTGGTTTTGCAACGCCTGGCGTCTAGGACGGCCCTGTGGCCGGAAATGTACCCAGCTGATGCTCATGATGCTCCCCTCCTGCCTCGTCAAATGCATGCAATCACTCGGGCAGTTGGTTTTGCAACGCCAGGCGTCCGGGACGGCCCTGTGGCCGGAAATGTACCCAGCTGATGCTCATGATGCTCCCCTCCTGCCTCGTCAAATGCATGGAATCACTCCGGCGTTGGTTTTGCAACGCCTGGCGTCTAGGACGGCCCTGTGGCCGGAAATGTACCCAGCTGATGTGGCCGAAATGTACCCAGCTGATGCTCATGATGCTCCCCTCCTGCCTCGTCAAATGCATGCAATGACCCGGGCAGTTGGTTTTGCAACGCCTGGCGTCTAGGACGGCCCTGTGGCCGGAAATGTACCCAGCTGATGCTCATGATGCTCCCCTCCTGCCTCGTCAAATGCATGCAATCACTCGGGCAGTTGGTTTTGCAACGCCTGGCGTCTAGGACGGCCCTGTGGCCGGAAATGTACCCAGCTGATGCTCATGATGCTCCCCTCCTGCCTCGTCAAATGCATGCAATCACTCGGGCAGTTGGTTTTGCAACGCCTGGCGTCTAGGACGGCCCTGTGGCCGGAAATGTACCCAGCTGATGCTCATGATGCTCCCCTCCTGCCTCGTCAAATGCATGCAATCACTCGGGCTGTTGGTTTTGCAACGCCTGGCGTCTAGTTGAACGCCTGGCGTCCTGTGGCCGGAAATGTACCCAGCTGATGCTCATGATGCTCCCCTCCTGCCTCGTCAAATGCATGCAATCACTCGGGCTGTTGGTTTTGCAACGCCTGGCGTCTAGGACGGCCCTGTGGCCGGAAATGTACCCAGCTGATGCTCATGATGCTCCCCTCCTGCCTCGTCAAATGCATGCAATCACTCGGGCAGTTGGTTTTGCAACGCCTGGCGTCTAGGACGGCCCTGTGGCCGGAAATGTACCCAGCTGATGCTCATGATGCTCCCCTCCTGCCTCGTCAAATGCATGCAATCACTCGGGCAGTTGGTTTTGCAACGCCTGGCGTCTAGGACGGCCCTGTGGCCGGAAATGTACCCAGCTGATGCTCATGATGCTCCCCTCCTGCCTCGTCAAATGCATGCAATCACTCGGGCAGTTGGTTTTGCAACGCCTGGCGTGATGCTCATGATGCCCCCCTAACGCCTGACGGCCCTGGGCCGGAAATGTACCCAGCTGATGCTCATGATGCTCCCCTCCTGCCTCGTCAAATGCATGCAATCACTCGGGCAGTTGGTTTTGCAACGCCTGGCGTCTAGGACGGCCCTGTGGCCGGAAATGTACCCAGCTGATGCTCATGATGCTCCCCTCCTGCCTCGTCAAATGCATGCAATCACTCGGGCTGTTGGTTTTGCAACGCCTGGCGTCTAGGACGGCCCTGTGGCCGGAAATGTACCCAGCTGATGCTCATGATGCTCCCCTCCTGCCTCGTCAAATGCATGCAATCACTCGGGCTGTTGGTTTTGCAACGCCTGGCGTCTAGGACGGCCCTGTGGCCGGAAATGTACCCAGCTGATGCTCATGATGCTCCCCTCCTGCCTCGTCAAATGCATGCAATCACTCGGGCTGTTTTGCAACGCCTGGCGTCTAGGACGGCCCTGTGGCCGGAAATGTACCCAGCTGATGCTCATGATGCTCCCCTCCTGCCTCGTCAAATGCATGCAATCACTCGGGCTGTTGGTTTTGCAACGCCTGGCGTCTAGGACGGCCCTGTGGCCGGAAATGTAATCAGCTGATGCTCATGATGCTCCCCTCCTGCCTCGTCAAATGCATGCAATCACTCGGGCTGTTGGTTTTGCAACGCCTGGCGTCTAGGACGGCCCTGTGGCCGGAAATGTACCCAGCTGATGCTCATGATGCTCCCTTCCTGCCTCGTCAAATGCATGCAATCACTCGGGCTGTTGGTTTTGCAACGCCTGGCGTCTAGGACGGCCCTGTGGCCGGAAATGTACCCAGCTGATGCTCATGATGCTCCCCTCCTGCCTCGTCAAATGCATGCAATCACTCGGGCAGTTGGTTTTGCAACGCCTGGCGTCTAGGACGGCCCTGTGGCCGGAAATGTACCCAGCTGATGCTCATGATGCTCCCCTCCTGCCTCGTCAAATGCATGCAATCACTCGGGCTGTTGGTTTTGCAACGCCTGGCGTCTAGGACGGCCCTGTGGCCGGAAATGTACCCAGCTGATGCTCATGATGCCCCCCTCCTGCCTCGTCAAATGCATGCAATCACTCGGGCAGTTGGTTTTGCAATGCCTGGCGTCCAGGACGGCCCTGTGGCCGGAAATGTACCCCGCTGATGCTCATGATGCCCCCCTCCTGCCTCGTCAAATGCATGCAATCACTCGGGCAGTTGGTTTTGCAATGCCTGGCGTCCAGGACGGCCCTGTGGCCGGAAATGTACCCCGCTGATGCTCATGATGCCCCCCTCCTGCCTCAATCACTCGGGCAGTTGGTTTTGCAACGCCTGGCGTCTAGGACGGCCTTGTGGCCGGAAATGAACCCCGCTGATGCTCATGATGCCCCCCTCCTGCCTCGTCAAATGCATGCAATCACTCGGGCAGTTGGTTTTGCAACGCCTGGCGTCTAGGACGGCCCTGTGGCCGGAAATGTACCCCGCTGATGCTCATGATGCCCCCCTCCTGCCTCGTTCAAAGCAATGCAAATCCACTCGAGGGCTGTTGGTTTTGCAACGCATGGAGTCTAGACGGCCCTGTTGTGGCCGGACAATGTACGAGCTGATGCTCATGATGCTACCCCTCCTGCTTCGTCAAATGCATGCAATCACTCGGGCAGTTGGTTTTGCAACGCCTGGCGTCTAGGACGGCCCTGTGGCCGGAAATGTACCCAGCTGATGCTCATGATGCCCCCCTCCCGCCTCGTCAAATGCATGCAATCACTCGGGCAGTTGGGTTTGCAACGCCTGGCTTCTAGGACGGCCCTGTGGCCGGAAATGTACCCAGCTGATGCTCATGATGCCCCCCTCCTGCCTCGTCAAATGCACGCAATCACTCGGGCAGTTGGTTTTGCAACGCCTGGCGTCTAGGACGGCCCTGTGGCCGGAAATGTCCCCCGCTGATGCTCATGATGCTCCCCTCCTGCCTCGTCAAATGCATGCAATCGCTCGGGCAGTTGGTTTTGCAACGCCTGGCGTCTAGGACGGCCCTGTGGCCGGAAATGTACCCAGCTGATGCTCATGATGCTCCCCTCCTGCCTCGTCAATTTCATGCAGTCACTTGGGCAGTTGGTTTTGCAACGCCTGGCGTCTAGGACGGCCCTGTGGCCGGAAATGTACCCCGCTAATGCTCATGATGCTCCCCTCCTGCCTCGTCAAATGCATGCAATCACTCGGGCATTTTTTTTTGCAACGCCTGGCGTCTAGGACGGCCCTGTGGCCGGAAATGTACCCCGCTGATGCTCATGATGCTCCCCTCCTGCCTCGTCAAATGCATGCAATCACTCGGGCAGTTGGTTTTGCAACGCCTGGCGTCTAGGACGGCCCTGTGGCCGGAAATGTACCCAGCTGATGCTCATGATGCTCCCCTAAATGCATGTAATCACTCGGGCAGTTGGGTTTGCAACGCCTGGCTTCTAGGACGGCCCTGTGGCCGGAAATGTACCCAGCTGATGCTCATGATGCCCTCGTCAAATGCACGCAATCACTCGGGCAGTTGGTTTTGCAACGCCTGGCGTCTAGGACGGCCCTGTGGCCGGAAATGTACCCAGCTGATGCTCATGATGCTCCCCTCCTGCCTCGTCAAATGCATGCAATCACTCGGGCCGTTGGTTTTGCAACGCCTGGCGTCTAGGACGGCCCTGTGGCCGGAAATGTACCCAGCTGATGCTCCTGATGCTCCCCTCCTGCCTCGTCGAATGCGCGCAATCACTCGGGCAGTTGGTTTTGCAACGCCTGGCGTCTAGGACGGCCCTGTGGCCGGAAATGTACACAGCTGATGCTCATGATGCTCCCCTCCTGCCTCGTCAAATGCGGGCAGTCACTCGGGCAGTTGGTTTTTGCAACGCCTGGCATCTAGGACGGCCCTGCGGCCGGAAATGTACCCAGCTGATGCTCATGATGCTCCCCTCCTGCCTCGTCAATGCAATCACTCGGGCAGTTGGTTTTGCAACGCCTGGCGTCCAGGACGGCCCTGTGGCCGGAAATGTACCCAGCTGATGCTCATGATGCTCCCCTCCTGCCTCGTCAAATGCATGCAATCACTCGGGCAGTTGGTTTTGCAACGCCCGGCGTCTAGGAGGGCCCTGTGGCCAGAAATGTACCCAGCTGATGCTCATGATGCTCCCCTCCTGCCTCGTCAAATGCATGCAATCACTCGGGCAGTTGATTTTGCAACGCCTGGCATCTAGAAGGGCCCTGTGGCCAGAAATGTACCCAGCTGATGCTCATGATGCTCCCCTCCTGCCGCGTCAAATGCATGCAATCACTCGGTCAGTTGGTTTTGCAACGCCTGGCGTCTGGGAGGGCCCTGTGGCCAGAAATGTACCCAGCTGATGCTCATGATGCTCTCCTCCTGCCTCGTCAAATGCATGCAATCACTCAGGCAGTTTGGTTTTGCAACGGCTGGCGTCTAGGAGGGCCCTGTGGCCAGAAATGTACCCAGCTGATGCTCATGATGCTCCCCTCCTGCCTCGTCATGGCGTCTAGGAGGGCCCTGTGGCCAGAAATGTACCCAGCTGATGCTCATGATGCTCCCCTCCTGCCTCGTCAAATGCATGCAATCACTCGGGCAGTTGGTTTTGCAGTCGGCATGCAATACTCGGGCCGTTGGTTTTGCACGCTGGTGTCTAGGAGGGCGTTGTGGCCGGAATTATGCCCAGCTGATGCTCATGATGCTCCCCTCCTGCCTCGTGAAATACGTGCAATCACTCGGGCAGTTGGTTTTGCAACGCCTGGCGTCTAGGACGGCCCTGTGGCCGGAAATATACCCAGCTGATGCTCATGATGCTCCCCTCCTGCCTCGTCAAATGCGTGCAATCACTCGGGCAGTTGGTTTTGCAACGCCTGGCGTCTAGGAGGGTTTTGTGGCCGGAAATATACCCAGCTGATGCTCATGATGACTCATGATGCTCCCCTCCTGCCTCGTCGAATGCGCGCAATCACTCTGGGCAGTTGGTTTTGCGACGCCTGGCGTCTAGGACGGCCCTGTGGCCGGAAATGTACCCAGCTGATGCTCATGATGCTCCCCTGCTGCCTCGTCGAACGCGCGTAATCGCTCGCGCAGTTGGTTTCGCAACGCCTGGCGTCTAGGACGGCCCTGTGGCCGGAAATGTACCCAGCTGATGCTCCTGATGCTCCCCTCCTGCCTCGTCGAATGCGCGCAATCACTCGGACAGTTGGTTTTGCAACGCCTGGCGTCTAGGACGGCCCTGTGGCCGGAAATGTACCGAGCTGATGCTCATGATGCTCCCCTCCTGCCTCGTCGAATGCGCGCAATCACTCGGGCAGTTGGTTTTGCAACGCCTGGCGTCTAGGACGGCCCTGTGGCCGGAAATGTACACAGCTGATGCTCATGATGCTCCCCTCCTGCCTCGTCAAATGCGGGCAGTCACTCGGGCAGTTGGTTTTTGCAACGCCTGGCATCTAGGACGGCCCTGCGGCCGGAAATGTACCCAGCTGATGCTCATGATGCTCCCCTCCTGCCTCGTCGAATGCGCGCAATCACTCGGGCAGTTGGTTTTGCAACGCCTGGCGCCTAGGACGGCCCTGTGGCCGGAAATGTACCCAGCTGATGCTCATGATGCTCCCCTCCTGCCTCGTCAAATGCATGCAATCACTCGGGCAGTTGGTTTTGCAACGCCTGGCGTCCAGGACGGCCCTGTGGCCGGAAATGTACCCAGCTGATGCTCATGATGCTCCCCTCCTGCCTCGTCAGATGCATGCAATCACTCGGGCAGTTGGTTTTGCAACGCCTGGCGTCTAGGACGGCCCTGTGGCCGGAAATGTACCCAGCTGATGCTCATGATGCTCCCTCCTGCCTCGTCAAATGCATGCAATCACTCGGGCAGTTGGTTTTGCAACGCCTGGCGTCTAGGACGGCCCTGTGGCCGGAAATGTACCCAGCTGATGCTCATGATGCTCCCCTCCTGCCTCGTCAAATGCATGCAATCACCCGGGCAGTTGGTTTTGCAACGCCTGGCGTCTAGGACGGCCCTGTGGCCGGAAATGTACCCAGCTGATGCTCATGATGCTCCCCTCCTGCCTCGTCAATTTCATGCAGTCACTTGGGCAGTTGGTTTTGCAACGCCTGGCGTCTAGGACGGCCCTGTGGCCGGAAATGTACCCCGCTAATGCTCATGATGCTCCCCTCCTGCCTCGTCAAATGCATGCAATCACTCGGGCATTTTTTTTTGCAACGCCTGGCGTCTAGGACGGCCCTGTGGCCGGAAATGTACCCCGCTGATGCTCATGATGCTCCCCTCCTGCCTCGTCAAATGCATGCAATCACTCGGGCATTTTTTTTTGCAACGCATGGCGTCTAGGACGGCCCTGTGGCCGGAAATGTACCCCGCTGATGCTCATGATGCTCCCCTCCTGCCTCGTCAAATGCATGCAATCACTCGGGCAGTTGGTTTTGCAACGCCTGGCGTCTAGGACGGCCTTGAGGCCGGAAATGTACCCAGCTGATGCTCATGATGCTCCCCTCCTGCCTCGTCAAATGCATGCAATCACTCGGGCAGTTGGTTTTGCAACGCCTGGCGTCTAGGACGGCCCTGTGGCCGGATATGTACCCAGCTGATGCTCATGATGCTCCCCTCCTGCCTCGTCAAATGCATGCAATCACTCTTGCAACGCTTGGCGTCTAGGACGGCCCTGTGGCGGGAAATGTACCCAGCTGATGCTCATGACGCTCCCCTCCTGCCTCGTCAAATGCATGCAACCACTCGGGCAGTTGGTTTTGCAACGCCTGGCGTCCAGACGGCCCTGTGGCCGGAAATGTGCCCAGCTGATGCTCATGATGCTCCCCTCCTGCCTCGTCAAATGCATGCAATCACTCGGGCAGTTGGTTTTGCAACGCCTGGCATCTAGGACGGCCCTGTGGCCGGAAATGTACCCAGCTGATGCTCATGATGCTCCCCTCCTGCCTCGTCAAATGCATGCAATCACTCGGGAGCATCATGAGCATCAGCGGGGTACATTTCCGGCCACAGGGCCGTCCTAAACGCCATGCGTTGCAAAAAAAAATGCCCCTCCTGCTTCGTCAAATGCATGCAATCACTCGGGCAGTTGGTTTTGCAACGCCTGGCGTCTAGGACGGCCCTGTGGCCGGAAATGTACCCAGCTGATGCTCATGATGCCCCCCTCCCGCCTCGTCAAATGCATGCAATCACTCGGGCAGTTGGGTTTGCAACGCCTGGCTTCTAGGACGGCCCTGTGGCCGGAAATGTACCCAGCTGATGCTCATGATGCCCCCCTCCTGCCTCGTCAAATGCACGCAATCACTCGGGCAGTTGGTTTTGCAACGCCTGGCGTCTAGGACGGCCCTGTGGCCGGAAATGTCCCCCGCTGATGCTCATGATGCTCCCCTCCTGCCTCGTCAAATGCATGCAATCGCTCGGGCAGTTGGTTTTGCAACGCCTGGCGTCTAGGACGGCCCTGTGGCCGGAAATGTACCCAGCTGATGCTCATGATGCTCCCCTCCTGCCTCGTCAATTTCATGCAGTCACTTGGGCAGTTGGTTTTGCAACGCCTGGCGTCTAGGACGGCCCTGTGGCCGGAAATGTACCCCGCTAATGCTCATGATGCTCCCCTCCTGCCTCGTCAAATGCATGCAATCACTCGGGCATTTTTTTTTGCAACGCCTGGCGTCTAGGACGGCCCTGTGGCCGGAAATGTACCCCGCTGATGCTCATGATGCTCCCCTCCTGCCTCGTCAAATGCATGCAATCACTCGGGCTGTTGGTTTTGCAACGCCTGGCGTCTAGGACGGCCCTGTGGCCGGAAATGTACCCAGCTGATGCTCATGATGCTCCCCTCCTGCCTAAAAATGCATGCAATCACTCGGGCTGTTGGTTTTGCAACGCCTGGCGTCTAGGACGGCCCTGTGGCCGGAAATGTACCCAGCTGATGCTCATGATGCTCCCCTCCTGCCTCGTCAAATGCATGCAATCACTCGGGCTGTTGGTTTTGCAACGCCTGGCGTCTAGGACGGCCCTGTGGCCGGAAATGTACCCAGCTGATGCTCATGATGCTCCCCTCCTGCCTCGTCAAATGCATGCAATCACTCGGGCTGTTTTGCAACGCCTGGCGTCTAGGACGGCCCTGTGGCCGGAAATGTACCCAGCTGATGCTCATGATGCTCCCCTCCTGCCTCGTCAAATGCATGCAATCACTCGGGCAGTTGGTTTTGCAACGCCCGGCGTCTAGGAGGGCCCTGTGGCCAGAAATGTACCCAGCTGATGCTCATGATGCTCCCCTCCTGCCTCGTCAAATGCATGCAATCACTCGGGCAGTTGATTTTGCAACGCCTGGCATCTAGAAGGGCCCTGTGGCCAGAAATGTACCCAGCTGATGCTCATGATGCTCCCCTCCTGCCGCGTCAAATGCATGCAATCACTCGGTCAGTTGGTTTTGCAACGCCTGGCGTCTGGGAGGGCCCTGTGGCCAGAAATGTACCCAGCTGATGCTCATGATGCTCTCCTCCTGCCTCGTCAAATGCATGCAATCACTCAGGCAGTTTGGTTTTGCAACGGCTGGCGTCTAGGAGGGCCCTGTGGCCAGAAATGTACCCAGCTGATGCTCATGATGCTCCCCTTCCTCGGCCATTCAAATGCATGCAATCACTCGGGCAGTTGGTTTTGCAACGCCTCGTCCATGACGGCCCCTGTTGCCAGGACATTACCCCGCTGAGGCTCATGATGCCCCGCTCCTGCCCTCGTCAAATGGCATGCAATCACTCGGGCAGTTTGGTTTTGCAACGCCTTGCGTCTAGGACGCCCTGTTGGCCAGGAAAGGTACCGAGCTGTTCTCAAGATGCTCCCCTCTGCCTCGTCGAAATGCGCGCATCACTCGGGCCGTTGGTTTTGCAACGCCTGGCGTCTAGGACTCCCTGTGGCCAGTAAAGTACCCCTCTGTGCTCATGATGCTCCCCTCCTGCCTCGTCAAATGCATGCAATCACTCGGGCTGTTGGTTTTGCAACGCCTGGCGTCTAAGGCGGCCCTGTGGCCGGAAATGTACCCAGCTGATGCTCATGATGCCCCCCTCCTGCCTCGTCAAATGCATGCAATCACTCGGGCAGTTGGTTTTGCAACGCTTGGTGTCTAGGACGGCCCTGTGGCCGGAAATGTACCCAGCTGATGCTCATGATGCTCCCCTCCTGCCTCGTCAAATGCATGCAATCACTCGGGCAGTTGGTTTTGCAACGCCTGGCGTCTAGGACGGCCCTGTGGCCGGAAATGTACCCAGCTGATGCTCATGATGCTCCCCTCCTGCCTCGTCAAATGCATGCAATCACTCGGGCAGTTGGTTTTGCAACGCCTGGCGTCTAGGACGGCCCTGTGGCCGGAAATGTACCCCGCTGATGCTCATGATGCTCCCCTCCTGCCTCGTCAAATGCATGCAATCAACTGGGCTGATGCTCATGATGATCCCCTCCTGCCTCGTCAAAATGCATGCAATCACCGGGCTGTTGAGTTTTGCAACGCATGGGCGTCTAAGACGGCCCTGTGGCCGGGAAATGTTACCCAGCTGATGCTCATGATGCTCCCCTCCTGCCTCGTCAAATTGCATGCAATCACAACCGTGCAGTTGGTTTTGAAACGCCGGCGTATAGGACGGCCCTGTGGCTGGAAATGTACCCAGCTGATGCTTACATGTGCCTCCCTCCTGCTAGGCAATGCATGCAATCACTCGGGCAGTTGGTTTTGCAACCGCTTGGTGTCTAGGACGGCCCTTGTAGCGCCGGAAATTGTACCCAGCTATGCTCATGATGCTCCCTCCTGCCTCGTAAATGCATTGCAATACACTGGGGCCAGTTGGTTTTGCAACGCCTGGCGCCAAGCTGATGCTCATGATGCCCCCGTCCTGCCTCGTCAAATGCATGCAATCACTCGGGCAGTTGGTTTTGCAACGCCTGGCGTCTAGGACGGCCCTGTGGCCGGAAATGTACCCCGCTGATGCTCATGATGCCCCCCTCCTGCCTCGTCAAATGCATGCAATCACTCGGGCAGTTGGTTTTGCAACGCCTGGCGTCCAGGACGGCCCTGTGGCCGGAAATGTACCCCGCTGATGCTCATGATGCCCCCCTCCTGCCTCGTCAAATGCATGCAATCACTCGGGCAGTTGGTTTTGCAACGCCTGGCGTCTAGGACGGCCCTGTGGCCGGAAATGTACCCAGCTGATGCTCATGATGCTCCCCTCCTGCCTCGTCAAATGCATGCAATCACTCGGGCAGTTGGTTTTGCAACCCTGGCGTCTAGGACGGCTTTGTGGCCGGAAATGTACCCAGCTGATGCTCATGATGCTCCCCTCCTGCCTGGTCAAATGCATGCAATCATTTGCAACGCCTGGCGTCTAGGACGGCCCTGTGGCCGGATATGTACCGCTCATGATGCTCCCCTCCTGCCTCGTCAAATGCATGCAATCACTCGGGCAGTTGGTTTTGCAACGCCTGGCGTCTGGGACGGCCCTGTGGCCGGAAATGTACCCAGCTGATGCTCATGATGCTCCCTCCTGCCTCGTCAAATGCATGCAATCACTCGGGCAGTTGGTTTTGCAACGCCTGGTTTCTAGGACGGCCCTGTGGCCGGAAATGTACCCAGCTGATGCTCATGATGCCCCCCTCCTGCCTCGTCAAATGCATGCAATCACTGGGCTGATGCTCATGATGCTCCCCTCCTGCCTCGTCAAATGCATGCAATCACTCGGGCTGTTGGTTTTGCAACGCCTGGCGTCTAAGGCGGCCCTGTGGCCGGAAATGTACCCAGCTGATGCTCATGATGCCCCCCTCCTGCCTCGTCAAATGCATGCAATCACTCGGGCAGTTGGTTTTGCAACGCTTGGTGTCTAGGACGGCCCTGTGGCCGGAAATGTACCCAGCTGATGCTCATGATGCTCCCCTCCTGCCTCGTCAAATGCATGCAATCACTCGGGCAGTTGGTTTTGCAACGCCTGGCGCCCAGCTGATGCTCATGATGCCCCCCTCCTGCCTCGTCAAATGCATGCAATCACTCGGGCAGTTGGTTTTGCAACGCCTGGCGTCTAGTAGGACGGCCCTGTGGCCGGAAATGTACCCAGCTGATGCTCATGATGCTCCCCTCCTGCCTCGCATGCAATCACTCGGGCAGTTGGTTTTGCAACGCCTGGCGTCTAGGACGGCCCTGTGGCCGGAAATGTACCCAGCTGATGCTCATGATGCCCCCCTCCCGCCTCGTCAAATGCATGCAATCACTCGGGCAGTTGGGTTTGCAACGCCTGGCGTCTAGGACGGCCCTGTGGCCGGAAATGTACCCAGCTGATGCTCATGATGCTCCCCTCCTGCCTCGTCAAATGCATGCAATCACTCGGGCTGTTGGCTTTGCAATGCCTGGCGTCTAGGACGGCCCTGTGGCCGGAAATGTACCCAGCTGATGCTCATGATGCTCCCCTCCTGCCTCGTCAAATGCATGCAATCACTCGGGCTGTTGGTTTTGCAACGCCTGGCGTCTAGGACGGCCCTGTGGCCGGAAATGTACCCAGCTGATGCTCATGATGCTCCCCTCCTGCCTCGTCACATGCATGCAATCACTCGGGCTGTTGGTTTTGCAACGCCTGGCGTCTAGGACGGCCCTGTGGCCGGAAATGTACCCAGCTGATGCTCATGATGCTCCACTCCTGCCTCGTCAAATGCATGCAATCACTCGGGCTGTTTTGCAACGCCTGGCGTCTAGGACGGCCCTGTGGCCGGAAATGTACCCAGCTGATGCTCATGATGCTCCCCTCCTGCCTCGTCAAATGCATGCAATCACTCGGGCTGTTGGTTTTGCAACGCCTGGCGTCTAGGACGGCACTGTGGCCGGAAATGTACCCAGCTGATGCTCATGATGCTCCCCTCCTGCCTCGTCAAATGCATGCAATCACTCGGGCTGTTGGTTTTGCAACGCCTGGCGTCTAGGACGGCCCTGATGCTCATGATGCTCCCCTCCTGCCTCGTCAAATGCATGCAATCACTCGGGCTGTTGGTTTTGCAACGCCTGGCGTCTAGGACGGCCCTGTGGCCGGAAATGTACCCAGCTGATGCTCATGATGCTCCCCTCCTGCCTCGTCAAATGCATGCAATCACTCGGGCTGTTGGTTTTGCAACGCCTGGCGTCTAGTGGCCGGAAATGTACCCAGCTGATGCTCATGATGCTCCCCTCCTGCCTCGTCAAATGCATGCAATCACTCGGGCTGTTGGTTTTGCAACGCCTGGCGTCTAGGACGGCCCTGTGGCCGGAAATGTACCCAGCTGATGCTCATGATGCTCCCCTCCTGCCTCGTCAAATGCACACTCGGGCTGTTGGTTTTGCAACGCCTGGCGTCTAGGACGGCCCTGTGGCCGGAAATGTACCCAGCTGATGCTCATGATGCTCCCCTCCTGCCTCGTCAAATGCATGCAATCACTCGGGCTGTTGGTTTTGCAACGCCTGGGCGTCTAGGCGGCCCGGTGGCCGGAAATGTACCCCGCTGATGCTCATGATGCCCCCCTCCTGCCTCGTCAAATGCATGCAATCACTCGGGCAGTTGGTTTTGCAACGCCTGGCGTCCAGGACGGCCCTGTGGCCGGAAATGTACCCAGCTGATGCTCATGATGCCCCCCTCCTGCCTCGTCAAATGCATGCAATCACTCGGGCAGTTGGTTTTGCAACGCCTGGCGTCTAGGAGGGCCCTGTGGCCAGAAATGTACCCAGCTGATGCTCATGATGCCCCCCTCCTGCCTCGTCAAATGCATGCAATCACTCGGGCAGTTGGTTTTGCAACGCCTGGCGTCTAGGAGGGTCCTGTGGCCAGAAATGTACCCAGCTGATGGTCATGATGCCCCCTCCTGCCTCGTCAAATGCATGCAATCACTCGGGCAGTTGGTTTTGCAACGCCTGGCGCCTAGGAGGGCCCTGTGGCCAGAAATGTAACCAGCTGATGCTCATGATGCTCCCCTCCTGCCTCGTCAAATGCATGCAATCACTCGGGCAGTTGGTTTTGCAACGCCTGGCGTCTAGGAGGGCCCTGTGGCCAGAAATGTACCCAGCTGATGCTCATGATGCCCCCCTCCTGCCTCGTCAAATGCATGCAATCACTCGGGCAGTTGGTTTTGCAACGCCTGGCGTCCAGGAGGGCCCTGTGGCCGGAAAGGTACCCCGCTGATGCTCATGATGCTCCCCTCCTGCCTCGTCAAATGCATGCAATCACTGTTGGTTTTGCAACGCCTGGCGTCTAGGAGGCCCTGTGGCCAGAAATGTACCCCGCTGATGCTCATGATGCCCCCTCCTGCCTCGTCAAATGCATGCAATCACTCGGGCAGTTGGTTTTGCAACGCCTGGCGTCTAGGACGGCCCTGTGGCCGGAAATGTACCCCGCTGATGCTCATGATGCCCCCCTCCTGCCTCGTCAAATGCATGCAATCACTCGGGCAGTTGGTTTTGCAACGCCTGGCGTCTAGGACGGCCCTGTGGCCGGAAATGTACCCCGCTGATGCTCATGATGCCCCCCTCCTGCCTCGTCAAATGCATGCAATCACTCGAGTTGCAACGCCTGGCGTCTAGGACGGCCCTGTGGCCGGAAATGTACCGAGCTGATGCTCATGATGCTCCCCTCCTGCCTCGTCGAATGCGCGCAATCACTCGGGCAGTTGGTTTTGCAACGCCTGGCGTCTAGGACGGCCCTGTGGCCGGAAATGTACCCCGCTGATGCTCATGATGCCCCCCTCCTGCCTCGTCAAATGCATGCAATCACTCGGGCAGTTGGTTTTGCAACGCCTGGCGTCTAGGACGGCCCTGTGGCCGGAAATGTACCCCGCTGATGCTCATGATGCCCCCCTCCTGCCTCGTCAAATGCATGCAATCACTCGGGCAGTTGGTTTTGCAACGCCTGGCGTCTAGGACGGCCCTGTGGCCGGAAATGTACCCAGCTGATGCTCATGATGCTCCCCTCCTGCCTCGTCAAATGCATGCAATCACTCGGGCAGTTGGTTTTGCAACGCCTGGCGTCTAGGACGGCCCTGTGGCCGGAAATGTACCCAGCTGATGCTCATGATGCTCCCCTCCTGCCTCGTCAAATGCATGCAATCACTCGGGCAGTTGGTTTTGCAACGCCTGGCGTCTAGGAGGGCCCTGTGGCAAGAAATGTACCCAGCTGATGCTCATGATGCGCTCCTCCTGCCTCGTCAAATGCATGCAATCACTCGGGCAGTTGGTTTTGCAACGCCTGGCGTCTAGGACGGCCCTGTGGCCGGAAATGTACCCCGCTGATGCTCATGATGCCCCCCTCCTGCCTCGTCAAATGCATGCAATCACTCGGGCAGTTGGTTTTGCAACGCCTGGCGTCTAGGACGGCCCTGTGGCCGGAAATGTACCCCGCTGATGCTCATGATGCCCCCCTCCTGCCTCGTCAAATGAATGCAATGCAATCACTCGGGCAGTTGGTTTTGCAACGCCTGGCGTCTAGGACGGCCCAGTGAAGTGCCGGGCTTCGCATGCCATGTGCATGAATCGTCCGGCTTCCTCGACTCCAGCTTCGGTAGTTACAGTAGTAGAGATAAATCATGTGCATTGCCCGGGCCCAGGCTGTGGATGCCACTGCGCCAAGAGACCCGACGCTGCTCTGCTTTAGTCAGCGGGTTTTTTGTGCATCCTGAGCCCTTCAACCGAGCCGTGACGAAAACTTTCTGCTAGCTGAGGTTCGTTTCCTGGTCTGGCGCGTGCCCGAAAGCTGGGACGGGCAGGGTCTGTCCGACAGACGTGCATGCCTGGCGGTGGTTCGACTGCATGTTGTTAGTAAAACTTGCTTTGGACCCATCATGCCGCTTGGGATGCTCTGAGTTTGGAGGTGATCTTGGCAGAAGCGCTTCTGCTAAAACGCGTGGCGGCGTTGCCCGTCTTCACCTTGGCAGCTCAGCACAACAACGGCAGGTCACGAGCCTCGGACCTCATGGAATACCTCTCACTTCGACACGTGCCCGTGCAGACCGTTGCGATCGAAGGCGGCAAGATGAGCAAAATGAGAGCACGCCAGAGGTGAGTACAGCAAAAAGAGAGTACCGAGTGCTGTATTGCTATCCAATATGAGCACGAATCGTTCCTGCCAGTCTTCGTTCCTTTCTGTTCCTTTTAGAAGATCATGTCGAGGCCTGCCTCCGACAGTGTGGGAGGACGCGGTGGAGGTGTTCGGCGAAATGGACCCTGAGCATTGGCGGGGAGCACCCGCCCAGGCGCTGATACGTCATACCCGGGAGACCTTCTGGAGATCCGGGATCCACGCCTCCGTGATGAAGCTTGCCGGCGAACTTCATGGGACGGGGATGCAGCCCACCGCAGGGCTCTTCGACCCATCGCCCAGAGTGGCAGAGGTCGCTGCCCAGATGAATTGTGTAGCCAATGGAAGAGGGGAAGTGACTTGCCGGACTCGCAAGAAGCACCCCCTCTCAACTGTTCTTGCGCTGTTTTGTTCAATCGAGTCCCGAGGCTGCCCGAGTTCGACGGCGATTGGGGCCTGCGTATGTGGGCGTGCATGTTAGGCTCAGAGACATGCTCTCGTTCGCATCGCGTAGTACCAAAGAGTTTCTTTTTTGACAGTCCGACACTTCCGTTTGGTCACATGAAGGGGCACATGGTTGCAGCTTCTCAAAGTGACTTGGAAGGCGTGGGGACAAACTTCTCATGCCGGGCCTGGATGCCGCAACTCAGCCAGAGGCAGTGGCGGACCGCGTCGCGCAGCTGGCACCAATGGGTGTGAGAACAGTGCCACTGGGCGCAGCACATACCCTTCGTTTCCCAAGTCTGACAGCTTGCAACTGGTGTGTTTCAGTGTATATTAACCTACTCTGGTCCTAGCAACTAGTCCTAGGCAGGGAGAAGCTGACAATCCGCCTGAAGTCTTGATGCTGCTTAGGTATGTTGCCACAAATGACACGAAAGCAGACTATGGCACTGCGCTAGCCAAGAGGGGCTTCCGTTGCTTCAGCTCACACTGCTGGGCTCTGACCTCCACGGCTGGCATAGAGGACTTGGCAGACAACTTTTTCATTTTTGCCGTGGAGATGCAGATTGTGGATGCTGCCACAGTCTGTGTCCGAACGTTCAATGATTCCATGCCATGGTACAGGGCCAGTCTGACAAAGCCGTCCCACCATTTAATGGACCGCAGCATGCACGACTACGTTTTTGGCTTCAGTGCCACAGGTACCTCATGCTCCTGGCCTGAGAGCCCCCTTGTCAGTCTCGTGAACCTGGATGCAGGCATGAAGCACCCAAGGGGCTCAAGGAGATGTGCTGAAGGAGAGGAACGAAGGCCCAAACCCTGCGACTACAGCATTGCAGTTTTTGAAGGTGAGAGAAGAGATTGGTGGGAGCTGCCGGCATGCATTTGGCCAATGGAGGTGCGTGGTGGCACTTGTGAAGGAACCTTCGAGCTGCTGGAGCCCACACTTCGGAATGTCTCCTCGGGAATGTCCGTATGGACCGAGTATTTCGGTGCCCTTGCAGCTTTCACAGATTCCATCGCTGCAGGTCTGTCACGTAGGTCCACACTCTACGGGTTCGAGAATGTCTCCGAGAAGCACCGAAATTTGACTTCTGGAGTTGTGCCTCGGCGCGGAGCAGTCTTCTGCTACGCATCCATGGGAAGTGCTCTTCTTCGAGACCGGCATGGCACTTTCGAGATAGTTGCTGGTCAGTACTGTGTCGTCCCAGCTCCTCTGCGGATTGAACTACACGGCAACACCAGGTTGGTAGCCATCCACACGCATCCCTTTGAACCTTTGCGCACCATGGGCGGGCCGATTGAAAGCAAGGGCCGGCTGCGCTACGTGGATGGCTGCAGCGACACGCTTCTGCTGGCTCCTCCCAGGCTTTCGGACCCCTGCTTGAACTTCCTGCATTTCCCGCCGAATATCCATCAAACCTTACACACCCACCCCTCCGTGCGCTGCGGGCTTATTGCCAGCGGAGCCGGGTACTGCTTAGACGCCGAGCTCCGCAAGCTGGAGCTGCAAGAGGGCATGGTTTGGGCGATCCCCAAAGACACCGTCCATTCCTTCCATACGGCCGAGTCGAAGCAGGAGCTGAATGTCATCGCCTTCCATCCAGACTCAGACTGGGGCCCGATGGACGAGGACCACCCCATGCTGAACCGCACGTGGGTGGACGGAAAGAAGATTGACAATTGCGCCCAAAGCCATCGAAATCCCGACATGCTTCGCACCGATCAGTCGCTGGCGCAGCAACTGGCGCAGCATCTCTCGCAGCTGGCCCCGGCGGGGAAGCAAGGACTGGCAGCGACTTGCACCACTGCACCACTGTAACGGCACAGCCCAGTAGCGGTGTGTTTGGCAATCCCCGAAATCCTGAAGTTTCCACGTTTTCTCAGGAACCGGCTCATCTGCCGAAACTTGGGCTGCGCATTTGGTGCTTATCGAAGTTGTGGAGTCGGAAGAACCGCGCCCTGTGGAGCTCCGCGAGCTGCGCCAGGTGTCTCGAAAGATTGTCCATGCAAGCAAAAAGCACGACACCGGCACGACATTCGAGGTTCGAGATTCGAGATAAGCCAGATAAGCACGACAAAAACCACACACGACCGCCAAGGCCCCTTCCGACCCTTCCGACTCACCCAACATGCTGGTTTGCCGGGCCGAGCTGAGCAACGTGCAGTCCGCGCAGCCACTGCAGAGGTTGTCGCTGGACCTTGAGGCCACCGATGCTTGATTTCGTAGCATGGATTGAAGCTTGACGCCGGCCTGAAATCTGTAATTGGTGTTCCGGTGGCCCTCACAACGCATTAGATCTAGGAACAGATTGCATGCTACAAGATCAAACCCACCCGCAAAATTTGTGAAGATGATGAACGCCGAGTCTTAAGTCCCTGCGCGAATCAGGACGCAGATGGCTACCCAAGAGCTCGGACAGCAAAGCTGGACAAAGGATCCGGCCTTTTGCGTGTGTGTCCTGCAGCGAAAATGACACAGCGCCACGCCGCCACTCGTCAGGGAGCTCAGAGTGCACTTCCCAGTCTCCGCCAAATCCCTCGTAACGCCTGCGAAATCGAGAGGTGAAGCTGCTGGCAAGCAGCGAGAGAGAAGCTGGGAAACTCTTGCACATGTGCATCCGCAGCTTGTGAGAGTTCCGACCGAAGTTCATGGCAGGGAATGGATCTATGTGTCACAACCACACGTTGGAGAGTTTTCCAGCTTGCTGTAGCTATTGTGACCTTTGGCCCTCTACGCGTACTAGTGCCAGCCATGGGCTACCGCGTTGGGGGTCCTTGGGGATCTGCTCCGCCCGATGCGGCGCAGAAGCGGACCCAGGTCACTGGGAGCATTTGGCCTGTCCTTCGCTTCTAATTCAGCCGTAGAGACATGGCCAGGTTAATCGTCCAGATGAGAATCGTTTCGTGACGACTTATACCAAGACCTTCTGCGGAGCCCTTAGAAGCTATGCTAGTCTAACCAAAGCCACTGAACTCAGTTGCTGCTGCTTCTCCGATTCTCCAATGCCAGCTTGGCTTGTGTCGATAACTACACGGCGAAGCGCAACACCGAGGCGTATCAAGGTCGCAGTCGGGCATGGTGGTCAATCCGCCCAAGAAAGCATTACTGCCACAGATCGGCAGTGACCCTCAGAGCCCTGGCTTTTCTAGAGTTTTAGAGCTAAGCTTGAGGGTTTGGAGGTGAGTTGGGGTCATTACTTCGTGAGCGCTTGTCGTCTTGATTGAAAGGTGCCCTGATACCTTCGTAGCTGTCGATGTTACAAAAAGCAATTTGGCCTGTCTCGTGCACGTGTCGGACCACTGCACCGGATGCTCACTGCACCCTTTGGAGATTATAAGCATCGTCAGAACCCTCGGCCCACCTCCAACACTGCAAGCATAAATGGGCCGATGATTGTCGCGTAGCCGATCAGGATTTGAGGTTCTGGGTCCAGGTTGCTAGTGTTTGTTCGTACAAGCCCCGAATTGCCCAGATAAGCGCTTGCTAAGGTTTCGGGCCTTCTCCCAACATTTGGATGTTTGAAATGGTCTTGTGCCATCAACACTTAACGTTTGAGCACCCGTGTGAAGGTTTTCGGGTTTGACTGGATGGAGAAGCCTAAAACGCCAAAGCGCGCAGAGAGGTGCATACCATAAAAAACCCCTTTTTTCAAACCATCAAAGGGCTCAACAGTTGCCAGAAGTTCTAGGAATGGATAAGCTACTGGGACACAATAAATGCTCAAGATGATCGGCAGCTCGAGCCCGTGAGGATTGCTTCCTTCAAGGGCGCGCCTACCCCTGTGGCTTGAGCCGGAATGGAGCTTGAAAGGCATTTGCATACACTCCAACGCCTCTGTTATTCAATCACTAGAAGACGCAGGCAAACTTGCGGTGGCGTGGAGTGAAGTTGTCACACACTCGTTCCGAGGCAAACAGCATCAACCCGATGGCGAGTCTGACCATGACCGGCACAAAGTCCATGACAAAGTCGCTCTCCAACGGGTCTCTGCAGTTGGCAGGTGCCAGAGCTTTTGCATTGTGGTGTCGTCTTTGTCGCTCGGGAAGTGCGCGCCCTCGCGATAATCCGAGAGTAATTATGCAAGTTTGCGTGCGAGGCCGTGCGCTGTCAACGCAAGCCAAGATGACGTACCAAGACGAGCCAGAATCTCAATCTGTCAGCACACGGGAGATTTTAGCAGCTTTTTGGAGTGCGGACATGTTTCCAAGAGAAGGTTGACGGGGACCCTCATGTTGAAGACCTTCAAGAATCGAGCTCCTCGGACTCAGTGCCCATCCGTGCCCCTACCCTGCTGCTTTGCTGTGCGTGTGAAGGTCAGAGTAAGATGTCAGTGCCGGGCTGCTTCGGTGTGTCATCCAGATGCCTTTTCCTTGGTTCCCGACGAAACAAGGACATGCGGCGGAAGTGTCTGGAGCTCTTGGCTCGACCTGATCTGAGAGATATTGCGCAGGAGACCAGAAGGGTATTGAGTGTTTTCGGGTTCTCGGGTCGTTTTCGGGTCGTTCTCTTAAGTTGGATCTTGGGAGCTGTTGGGCTCAGCATCTGCAGTTCGTCTGCCCATGCATGCTTTCATGGCAATAGCTGAGCGGCATGCTTACATGAAGAGAAAACATGTCCGGCACCACTCCCAGTGATGATCTGTTGCATTGATGTGGATGTGCACAGGTTGGTGTACAGGGTTGGGAGTCAGGTTGGATGGTTCTAGAGCGACCGGTTGTGTTCAGGGACCTGAGTGTGCTACAAACGCTTCAAAAGGGCCTGCAGCTGGCAGGACCTTTTCACGCAGAGCGACGCGGATAACAGTGGCGAGCTGGAATTCGCAGAAATCCAAAAGTTGTTTGAGAGGCCCCCATGTGCGCATGTGCTTGTGCAGCACACTTTGGGAAATGGTGCTTGATGACGCGGAGGCTCCATAATGAGATGGACCTGCCGCAGCCCAATCGCGATTTGATTGTCGATCGGCCTTAGTTTTTTTCGGACAGGTTGTGTGCTACATCCTGCATGGACATGACTTTGTTCGCGTCTGCTTTCGCCATCTTCAGTTCTGGCAAACGCAAGTAGGAGATGAGAGCTGCACAGGGCGCGCCATCGATGCCTCTGACATCGCATGACATGTCATGCGAAGTTCTTGGAGCTGCCAGGAGTCATTGCTCAAGCGATTTGACACCACTGGAAGAAAAGTCTTGGGCCAGTACGATTTCTTTGAGCAACTTGGACAGAGTTTCACTCGTCCAGTAGCATCTCAGGGGTTTCGAGTTTCCTTGCCCCAAGCCTACGGCAAGTTTAGCGAAGGAGGTTCCCCACGTGTTCCCGTCAGGTTACTGGTGTCGCAGCTGCGGCGAAGCGCCTTCGACCGTGGATCTGTGCTGGGAAGGGAGTTCTTCTTGACCAAAGGTGCGCAGGGACAACCTGTACAGGGAACCCTAAACCCTAAACCCGAAACCCTAAACCCTAAACCCCTAAAGGAGTTCGTAGGATCCCAGACCACCACCCAAAAAAGGCCTCAACTTCAAAAAATCTGACCAGGAAAGCAGGATGTCTGGGAAGTCTTCCGCAGGGAGAAGCAGCTTGGAACCGGCTCCTTCGGCACAGCCTACAAGGCCCCCCCTCATGCCCCTCCCCCTTAATAAATTACACGAGAGTCTGCTAGCTATGAGAGCGGCTCTCTTCTTTGTTGGGATATGGGCTATTTTATAAGGTGGGCTGTAGCTGTGATCCGCAGGCCAAGCACATCAAGACGGGTGAGGAGCGGGTGATCAAGGCGGTGAAGAAGAGCCGCACGGCCTTGCCGCTTGACGAGATCGAGCAGGAGATCCTGATCATGAGGCCGACCCGGAGTTTGGAAGGATCTGCTAAAGCCGTGGATTTCGCGGCCTCAGTGCACATGATGCTTTAACTGGGATATTTGTTTTGTGCTTGGCTGATGAAGCATTCGTCCCAAGTTTCAGGCTGTTTCTTGTTTCGTACGTCGCGGATTTTCACCTGGTGCCAGTCCACGTGTGCAGGCAAATCGACCATCCAAACATTGTCCGCCTTTTCGAGTGGTACGAGGATGGAAATCGGATTTATTTGGTGTTGGACTACTTGAAGGGTGGTTCCCTGAAAGACAACGTCTTGAAGCTCAACAAGCAGGAGAGGGGGGGAGAAAGCGCAATAACGCCATGCTTTCTGCACCACTGTGTGTGCAGTGTAGAGCCCCCCCCCCCCCTTGCCCCCCCCCCCCCTTGTCTGCAACAAGCTGCTTGGAGGATGAGCGAGGCCTGAAGGAAGCTTGGATCCGGGAGGTTATCCAGCAGAGTGCCGGAGGGCTGGCTTACTGCCACACCCTTCGCTTAATCCATAAAGACTTGAAAGACGAGAACATCATGCTGCTGCAGACACTCCCTTGCATCTGGTGTGCGAGTTGCTGTGGTAGAGGCCGCTGTAGCAGCACACGGACCGTGACTTTCATTGGCCACCTTGTGCTCGGTGAAAGGAAGTCGGCCAACTGGGAGAAGCCTCATGTGTCTTAGCTACAGGAAGAGCCTCGAATGTTGCCATGTTGCCAAGAAGTCCCCGCGACAGTCCCCATGCAGGTGGTGATCATCGACCTGGGGGTTGCAGAGATGTTCTCTGTCGCGGACCCTGCGGGCCGAATGATTGGGGGCACGCCTACGACAATGGCACCAGAGGTGCACGGCTTAGGGGTTTGCTCGGGATGCTGGCATGATGCTGGTACAAGGGAATGTCGGCAGCGCCAGGTTTGGATGGGAACATTTGGCCCCAAATGCGATGTTGGGACCTCAGTCAGCCTGGCAAAGCACGGCTTGGATCGGTTGGTGGCCTGCCAATTTCGCTAAGCCACCGTATGCTCGTTGCAAACCTTTGCAAAAATGAGTCGGGAAGCGTGATTGCAGTGAGCCGCACGCGACAGTCGAACGTGCGCGATGCACGGTGTTGAGGGCAAAGGGTTAAAGCCACAATTATGCTCCACCAGTGTGCAGAAAGTAGTCCACCAGATTCGATCAGCATGGTCACCAGAGCTCAGAACTCGTGCAACAGCTCGATTGTGGGCTTGCAATGCAAAGTGGCAAAAGTTGGGGGAAGTGACTGAGGTGTGGTCCCTGGGATGTATCATGTATGAGCTCTGCACTGGCTCGCTGCCATTCATGGCGAACACGCTGCAGCCCAGTGCCTGGACTCGCCTCCACAAACGTGGGCCCAAGCCACGCGCCCAGATTTGCGGGCCTCTGGGTGGCTCTTCTTGTCATCTGGTGGTAATACGCAGGTGTTGACCACAGGCTGTGTGGTAGCATGCAGTAGCAAAAGCTCAAGTGTTACTGGTTGCCAGATGGGACGACATGAAGACTTGCGCCGACAGCAAGGCTCAGCATGACTACGTAGACCATGTGAGTGTGCGTTTTGACAAGGACCTGGAAACTGGATGAAACTGGGAGTTCATAGTCATAGGACTGATAACCTGCCCCAAGCCCGATGTCCGACGAGGATAGAACGCCCTCCCCTACGATGCACCCTCGTCAAAAGTCGCCCGGATGTTTACCCATCGAGTATTCCAGCTTCCATCACTGACCTGCTACTTGCTGTAAGCTTGTTACCAATTTATGCGTTTGCACATCTAGATAGGATACTCATGCTTTCATAGCATGTGGGGCTGTCACGCAACTCGGATGTTTACAGCAGTTGAAGCGCTCGAAAACAAAGTCGTTGCACTTGCACCGTTTGGAGCTCGCACATCTATTTGAGTGGTGAAGAACTTCGCAGAGTCTGTTACTTGCGCGCAGAGTTTGAAAAGCAAATCCAGGCAACAAAAGCGCACAACACATCAGCCAGCCAATCGTCGTGGTAGAAGTACGACGCTCACCTCAGCTGATAGCTCCCTCAAAGTGCATTCCCTCGCCTTGGGCAAACTCTAAATGGCAAATGCAGGGGGAATAGCAGGCTGCACTGGAACTTGACGACAATGCCTTTGGCAGGTTCTGTGCAAGGCCATGCTTCAGTATGATGAAGGGGAGAGACCTTCAATGGCACAAGTCTTGCAGCTCCTTGGCAGAAACGATCCCCTATCAAAATGCTTGGCTTGCCAGCAAGGTTGTGGGCACCAGCACGCGCGTTGTAACTTGAGGTATCTTGAGGTGTTGAGGTGACAAGGTTTCAAGTGTCTCGCTCGCTAAGGTTCTCGTACTTTCAGCTACCTGGCTTGTCAATGCACCGCATCTGCTCGTCCGATCAAATCTGCAAACAAAGGATAGCAGCTCATGAGCTGAAGTTTGTGCCGCCGGAGAAGTTTGCCAGCTTTTTGAACGCGCACAAATTGCACCGAGCGAGGCGCACGGTGTCTTGCAATGGCCGGTATGACCTGCGGTTGCGTTATGCACAGTGCATCGTGCATGGAGTGCGTGGCATGCTCGGTTGCGTTGGAACCGTTATTACGCAAACAAGTGCATTCTCAGAGGTAAGAGTAAGATCTTACACTCCCTTGTTGGGCTGGCATGGTCGGCATTGTGCTTCAGGCAGGGGCTGCTGCTCGAAATTGCGGCACGGTTGCCCTTCCGACGTGCCGGCGAGATCATCCGCATGCCTTTTGGCTGTGGTGAGTTTTTTTTCATGAGGAAATGGCTGAAGCCGTCTTGAGATGTGGATTCTGAATTCCGACTCAGGTTCTCTGAGGTGGATGAAGATAAGACCGGCACAATCACGCTTGATGAGCTGATGGCGTACTTCGCGAAAGTCGGTATCCATGACGAGGCACGCAGGGCGATGAACCAACTACGCCCACCAAAGGATTGTAAAAACCGCTCTTTAGATGACCTTAGATTTTTGGCAGAACATGGCAGAACTCTTAGAACTCCTCCACAGCCCATGAAAAAAAGCAGCGGTACCTGACAGGACCTGGACAAAACCTTCGCGGCCCTTGATGTGCCCCTGCTTAAATCCAAGCTTTGGTCTGTTGCCGCAAGCTGACGAGGTCGTGATGTGTGGGTGTATGGGGTGTTAGTTTGCGGTTGTTGCTTCTGTTGCTGCTGCAGCAGCCGCTGCCGTCTTCTTGTGGTTGTAATATGCGTACTGCCCCTGGTTCCAACTCGACGCCCGCTCGTTCTCAGCCGGGGCTGCGCTCATGCGGCGCTCATTCCTGACCTGAATGTGACTCCCCTGCCACCCTGTCTTGACTGGAGTGGGGGGCCACACCAGATCTCTTGAGGTGGACAAGGATGGCCTTTTGTCCTTCAGCGAGTTTGCCGCCGGAGCACTGCTGCTGTACCAAGATGCGCTGGAAGATGAGCTTCACATGCTCTTCGAGACGTGCGACAAGGACCTGTTTGACCAGACAGGTTCATTTTGGCCGGCTGTCAGTTCACTGGTCAGCATTCCGTGCAGGACAACGACGGTATTCTCAACACCCAGGAGGTGGGCAGAACGTAGGCACCTGTAGGCACTAGTTGGTCGACGCACCTGTGCTGTCAGTGCTGTCATGGTGTCGACTCTGCAGGCGGAGACGTTTCTGGGGAGCGTGCGTGCTGCCACCGACCTGGGCGGCAAAGTGTCGTCCAGAACCGAGGCAGTGACTTGTACGTAGTTAGTGCAACCGCGCATCGATCGCACCGTTGCAACGGAACAGGCGTTCTTGCAGAGCGGGCAAATCTCTTTCCAGCAGCTGCACCTTGTCACGCAGAGATTTAGAAAAGTAGCAAACTAGTCGGAGGCACTTCGAGAGTCAGGGTTGTGACATGTTGTGACCGTAATTACGGCTGTCTCATTGCCCCGTGCAATTTAGCGCGTGGCAACACCGAGGAAGGAGTTCTTGATGGCACCCTTGTCGTCGCGACCTTCAAGCGCGGCCTCGTCCCGCTCGTCCCGCCTTTCTAGCCGAACCTCCCAGGCGCCTTTGCATGCCACGAGGATCCACGAGGTGTTGTGCAGCGTGTTGTCATGACAACCCTTGGCAGGTTGGAGCTTCAGCACGTGCTTGACATGGAGGTAATGCCTGCGGGGCCTACTGAACGAAGTCAAGCGCTTATTGTGAGATACTACGCATCTTTGGCGTCGGAATCTCACTATGACGTCGATGTCAGGTCCAGGCAGCTGCCGATGCTAAGCCAAGACATGCCCTAATTCACCGAATCGTGGAAGATCGAGTTCCCTGCATGGGACCTCCGTTGCGTTTGAGTGCCCGCTGTGCTGTACAGTCCCCGCCCAAAGAACGGCAGTCGTGGAGATGATTTAGGCAAGAGTAGTGAAGAAGGTCAATGCGAGGAAGAAGGAGCTTAAGATGTCTTTTTCTTAAGCTGCCCTAAGGGCCATGTTTAACCGCGGCTTCAGGCGGGCTCGTGCCAAGTTTGGCCGTATTTCAGCAGCGGGACTGAAACGTGATTTCACTGCTTTACCTACATGGCAACTGCCAGAGGTCATGTTGATTTTGTCGATGCAAAGTTCGGGCAAGTTGCCTTCAGTTCTACGGATGAGCTTAAAAGCTTGGTTGACTCGAAAATCAACATGGCAACTGGCAGACATCGCAAAAGCGATGTCTGCTGCTTCGGCAACCTCTGGAAGCTGCATCGTTGATGCACTCATGTGCCATGTGCCGTTTCACTGCATGCCGATGCCGAAGCTTTCATCCCTAATTCCTTGACGGTCTCGTGACTCGTGCGCCGTTGCAGAAGCCGTGGGAGAAACTGATGTTTTCGCCCGGCGTATTTCAAGGGCAACTGGGGTCCCGCAGGCTTGGATGTTCGCAGAGCAAACTTGCCGTTCGCACTTTGTGCTGTGAACGAATGCCGCCGGCCTGTGGCTCAAAAGTACTGATTCACACCTGAAGACCTTTCTGGCGCGGAGCCATGCAGTCCGGAACCCAGAAAGTCGGAGAGAAGAAAGTGATGTGTCGCCGTCTTGCTGTGCTTGAGGTGGGTCCCGCCGGTTGGGCTAGCTCCACCCATGGCCGCTGTCCATAACCATCAGGGCGAGAAAGTTCATGAGACGTATCCAGAAGTCTAGATATTTCGCGAGATGTGGAGGTTTGCCCGCGTGTTTTCGAAGCTGTGTGAGCCAAGGCGGCGCCTGTGAATCCGATGAGCCCACAGATGTGCCGCCACCACGTGCGGCTGACGCGCTCGCCCAGCCCGACGCGCACCGTTGTGGGCCCAATGGCACCGTCAATGGTTTCGCCCATGGCGCAGCAGCCCATGATACACTATGGAGGTCAAGTGGCCCCGGTTGTAAGATCTGTACAGCATGCCAGTAGTCTGGTCCCTTAAAATGGGTTAAATTGGGGCCAGGACGAGCCACGCCGCAGCCAATGCCTGGGATGGCTTTCAAGCCGCTTGGCAGAATGGCAATCAAGTTTCTCCCTTAATCGACCTGCATAAGTCTCTTGGAGGGTGTGGGCATGAGCTTTTTCAAGGCCTGCCCCAGCGGCTGTGCCGGTCGCGATGACGGCCACGCAGAGGCAGCTGACCTTGCCATGGCTTGGCAGGCAGGTGTGGTAGCTCTTGAATTTCTGGCAGTGGCATGTCAGGTATTTCCCCAGCGTGTCTGTCAGCCCCACGGGCGCCGGCTATCCGACCGGCCCAGCGGCCGGGGCTCAGATGCCACGATTGTTGAGGCAGGCTGTAGTGCGTCCTTCTTGATGAGGATGATGGATGATAAAGTGACGGCAGCGATGCTGATAGGCCCTTGAGCATAGTCAGGAGCACGAGGAACACGATGCTGATGTCGTGATGAACGTCCACATGTGCGGAATTGAGTTTCCTTGTAGCACATGCCATTGGAGCTAATACAGGTGAAGGGGTAGGTTGAAGGTTGTAGCTGCATGAATTTCAGCCTTGGAGTGTCATCAGCCCAGCTAGCCAACTGATGCGGCTGGAACACCGACCTACACTTGCGAGGTCCGAGGACGGCGCTGCACCAGCATGGAAGGACATGCAGCAGCGCCTGGGTCGAACAGCTTCCTCCGTGGCCACGACGGTACCACCAGGCCGGTGCCATAGCGCCACACAAGACGAAGACGAAGAAGACGAAGACGACGAAGACGAAGACGAAGAGTCGCTAGCACAGCTGTCATCAGGAGGAAGAAGGCAGGCAGAAGCAGTAAGGTTCGTGAGACCAATCTCTGTCAAAAACTGTAGCGACGGTCGACGGGGAAATTCGTGCCAGCTCAAGCTCGGTGCCTGAGCTTCGGTGGGAACTTTGCAATTTCCAGTCCTCGAATGACCCGGGGGTGATGCCGAGGGTGCTATTAGCATGTTTTGGCGCCCATAGTTCGCGACGTACTCCTCATAGCCAGGATCTCCTCCTGCCGAACATGCAGCCTCTTCGTTGCTTGCGGTCTCCGCGTGCCAAAGCCCAACGCCATCTCAGCAGCCGGCAAGATTGGTGAAACCCACCCACCTGCGCCTTGCCTTCGTTTTGCCTTCGTTACAACAAAGCTTTGACTTGTATACTTGTTTGCCTCAGCTGCAGTCGCCACACAAACCATGCCCAGCTTTTCCCTTAAAAGTGGGGAAGCTGAGGGAGAGTGTCTGAGAGTGTCCTGCCAGGCTGGATGTGAAGGTCGGCGAGTCGCCTTCGCCTACACCTCCAGTGCCCGGCTCGCCAGTGGAGCTCCCCTGGACCCGGTTGGCCTCGGGCACGCTGGAACAAGGCCCCCACAACTAGGGGTACCTTCTTGGGGTCCTTTGTGATACGTTGATCCCACACTTTGGTGATCTTTATGGCGCATCGCAGTGCAAACGAAAGGAAGCACGACTTCTTCTTTCTATAACTTTACAGTGAAAATATACATGCACGTATATGCACATATATGCACGATTCCCGAGTCAGAGTTCAAGCCAACTTCAACGGACCAGCTCTTGGAAGGAGGCGAGCACATCCGCGCAACTTCTTCTTTTGTTTTTTTGTTTTTTTTTTGTTTTTTGTTTTTTCGCTTTTCAAGTATTTGGGGCAGCAGAGGGTGCCTCTTGGAATGCGCTTTTCCCCCGAGCGGCGAGCACACCGCACGTGCCAGGACTCGCGGATGAAGTCAAAGCCGACCTTCGTAGAAGCAGCGCCCTGGCAGAGTCTGGCAGAGTCTGGCAGAGTGCGATGTGCAGTCGCTGCCGAGGATGAGGGTTGAGGGCAGCGACGCCTTTTGCAAGTGCTGCGAGGAGCTGAAAGTAAAGCCGAAGATGTTCGAAGCATGGGTGCGGCACCATCGGTATACCTGTGTTGATGGGCACCGGCTACACCTTTCTGGGCTCCCACGTCCTACGCCTCCTAAATGACCTCACAGCCCTAGCACCGCAGTCACACTATGTCACACTGCATCTAATCAGAGCCAAGTCATGGAGCTCAACAGTGCCCTGTTGAGCTTGTTCTGCGCAGCCCTGAGCTGTATCTGGAGTGCAACAGGTGGGGAAGCCAGAGGCAGCGCAACCCCCCAAGGCAGGGTCGGCTGGGCTGTTTGTCGTCTCAACTAGCATAACTAGCCTTCGCATGAACCCAATTACAATGCAAGCGCTTATTAAGACCGTGCGAGGGTTAGGTCAGGTCAAGGCTCAGATTCTTAACTTGAGAGTAGCTTGTTTGGCGTGTGTTTTGCTGCTGTTCCGGCTTCATGGAGGGCTCAGGTTCTTCGCACATTCTTGATCTGGGATTTGAGACAGCAACCTATGATTGAGGCCTTCTTGCGAAAAGCTTGCAAGCTAAGAATCTCTTGATTGGGGAATTTTGTGATTAAAAGGTAGATTAAAATTCGGGGCTTGCTTCAAAAAGCCCTGGGTTAAGGACTCTCAAATCAAGGGGCGGAAACGACTCAATGCGTAAGAAATTTCAGCCCTCAAATTCTTAAGTACGGAATTCTTAGCCAGTACTCCCGCTGCAACAAGAACCCCAGCATGTCTTATCTGGATGTACCGAACTGAGCCGATGTGTGCCAAGCTCGCCCCCTACCATTCCGTCAAAAACGAGGCGAGCTGAAAGCCGATGCGAGAACACTCGGCCGGACGCTCGATCTTGGCAAGTCGTGACAAGCTGCTGGCTGTCCACTTTCCACCGGGGGCTGCATGAGCCTGTTCTGGAGCCTGACATGACCATGCTGTGAGTGAGTAACGTGCCCAAGGCCAAGAAAAGAAAGCAGATACCATTGCAAGCCAGGAGAAGAAAGCCGATGCCAGACGTGCGGGTGCCCGACTCAGCTTGCTTTGCCAGGTGGGAGAGGATGCGTTGGTTCTCGATCATAGCTTGGTCACTCGCAGGTGAGGAAACGAAGGCTGATGCCAGAAGAGCAGGTGTGCGCATGAATAATGTGTTCGTTTGGTGTGGGATGACCAACCGGTGGCACTGCTTGGCACAGGTGAGGAGAGGAAAGCGGAGAAAGCAGAGACTCTTAGAGCAGACAGAAGTCTGGGACCCAGCGTGGGACCATATGAGACCTAGAGCCCAAGAGTCGCGTGCTACAGACTCGCGTGCCCAAGAGCCCGAGGCGACGAGCGGCGAGCGGAGCTTAGAGGAAGAGGCGCGTATGTATGGGGGTGCAAGGCAATGCAAGGCCTTTGGATTTGTCTGCTTCGACATGTAGAGCACCTCCACATGTAGACTTAGAGCTGCGCTCCAAGGAGACGAGCGCCACGAAGTGCGGGTGAGAGGTGCGAGTGCACGGCCACCTGCGCATCGCATGGGTTTCGGCTTATATGGCTTAATGGACTTCTGGTTTCAGGCAATGGCACTACGGAATGTCCTGGTACAGCCATTGAAACACCAGGTGATGACGTGAGAGCAGCCGCGAGAGGAAGAGGTGCCCGGGCTTGTTCGGGCTATTCTCGCATGGCCTATGCGGAAAATCTAGGAGGCGCAGTATGCGGCACGTGGTAGCTGAAACATGAGCCCGCAGGGGAAGATGCAAAGCAGGGCATCAAGGGCAGAGGAGCCTTGACGTGCATGGGATCGGATGGGCAAATCTGCTGCATGGCACCTTGCACCAATCTTGCATGGGATCCGACAGGAGAGGAGGGGAAGGTTGGCGAAACCAGAATCAGGGGCACCTGCCCCAGCTGCCGCGTTCATGAGAGCATTCCCACGGACATGACCACCATCCCTCATCCCATGTTATCCAATCTGCTGCTCCGTAAGGTGAGGAGGGAAAGGCCGGACGTGGAAGAGGCAGCTGCTTTGGAGCAGACCGAGACTCACTGGCAAGCAGTACCCCTTATCTATCCTTGTCTCCAGGAGGGGAAGAGATGAGTCCGACGAAGGCAGAAGCGAGGAGGCGGCCCACAGGTCGGGAGCTTTCTTTCTGCGCGAGAGAACTCTTTGCGCTCTGCGCACAGGGCCTTATGGTACCTTGAGTCGCGCATGGTGCAGGGATTGACCCCGCTTCCTTCTAGACTAGAGAGCACGTACGAAGCTGTTTGAGACTATCTGCATCAGTGACATAGTGGGCTTGAGCCTTGAGCTGCTTCCGAAGCCAGGAACCGTGCATGGCAACAGGCAGTTCTTATCGCAGCCCTACACGGCCAACCTCCCGTAATGCCGAAACATGAACTGTGGTGGCCCCTGCGACTGAGGTGAGGAGGCGAAAGAGGGGAAGGTCGACCTCCGCCGTAAAGGCTCAGGCAGGGTAAGGTCAGAGCCAGATGCGGAAGATACTGTAGCAGCTGCACCCTGACTTCTCTAGCAGCTTGCGCGGCCCTACAGTGGCCCTACAGAATGTGCAGGCGAGGAAACCCGGGAAGATGCTGCACGCAAGCCGGCAGTGAGCAGCTCGCCAAGCGACGTCAGCGACAGCAGGTTCAAGACAGTACATGCGTACATGTCATCACGTGAACTCACGTGTCACCAAGGACGTGTGGAGAAGGGCCGGGAGGCCACAAACAGGGCAGCAAAGCCAAGAGAAGGTCAGAGCTTGGGTCGGAGCAAGTCCAGCATGTCCCGACTTGGTGCGAGTCACTTTCATGGAGCGCAGGCGAACGGGCGGCCGAGAAGCCGACCGAGAAGCCCACGGAGAAACTTGCCGAGAAGCCAGAAAAGCTGAACAAGCAAGAAAAGGACATTGCGGCTCCGCCGGAAAGTTCTGCTTCGGCGTGGAGGAAATGGCGGCTGCTGCAAGACGGTCATGAGCAGAGGCTGCCGGCCCCACTAGGTGTAACTGGATCTCGATCCGATGTCGCTTGGATGACTTAAGGCGCTCTCTTGTGTCAAGGCCGGAGGAGGAGCCAGAGGCAAGCTTCTGCCGGGAAATGTTCATCAGCCGGAGACATGGCCGGCCAGAGGACGGATCTCATATTCCGAGCATTGAGGTTCGAGAAATTAGTGAAGGCTGTGCCAAGAGATGCCGAGGCTACGAGATGCTACGAGGTGCATGTGAACCAAAATGGGTTGCAATGTTGTTTAGGAAACGCTCATTTCATGCAACAAACGTCCATGTTGCGAGTACATCCATTGGCAATCCATGCCCGAACGATCCCGAATGATAAGAACGTGCATGTTCCTACAACCACACGATGATAATGTTCATGTTACGAGCCCGTGCGAAATGCGGGAGCATCCATGCTCGCGCGATGATAAGGTTCGGAAGTATTTGCCAACTAAGCCCGCAACCCGAAACGGTGCTGGCAATGCTAGCAAAGCCTTGTACCCTAAAGATCAGCAACCCGAAGCGGTTAAGCCCGAAAATCTTGTGCCCAAACACTCACAACCCGAAAACCCACCCTGAGAACCGCAAGAAGTGCATGCCCAAACCCCAAAGCAGCGTGCGCCATAACCGCGAAAGCAAGAGCTCTTGACACTGAGCTGCATTCGTTGCTTGAGCACATGCGCTTTCCCTAGACGTAGCGCGCGCTTTGACAAAGCGCACGTGCAGTCTCAGAGGCCGGCAGGTTGCTTTTTTGCCCTTTTTCTTCTACATCCCCTCCTGTGCCATGAGGACCACTACCGTGTGCTGGGAGTGCTGGGCAAGGGCTCTTTCGGCGTCGTTCGAAAAGTTCAGTGCCGGCAGACAAAGGCCATGAGAGTGCCGCTCGGCTGTACACTACATGGATATATGCACTTGGGCTTCCCCATGCTGGCTGAGGATGAAAATCGTCGACAAGCAGAAGGCTCTGAGCGGAGGATATCCCTTGAAGCTGATCATGGAAGAAATTGACAAGCTCAAGTCACTGGATCACCCCGCAGTGCTTCGACTCTTCGCAACTCTTTTGCAGCTGGCAAGATGGCAGGGCACAGGGCCAGGGTCGACAGTATGAAACGGAGGGCTGTAGGACCTCCATAAAGTTGCAAACGCTTGCGCGTGCCGCCGGGCAGCCGGCCAGCCCAGCCCACAGGATGCGCACGTCGGTGATCCAATCGGTGCGGCTCGGAGGTTCCGGTCCGCAGGGTCTGGCTGCTGAACTGCTGAGCGCAGGTCGAGGACAAAGACACCGGAGAGTCGGAGAGTGGCTGTAAAAACCCGCAACCCCACAGCATGGGTGCGCTTTGGGGACGGGACGATACGGGATGTAGAGGCCCTGGAGGACCTGAAGACTAGCAAAGGCTTGCAGTGTCAGCGGCCTTGTGCTGCCACATAAGCCAGGGTGATTGAGGCGGTTGGAACTGCCAAGAAGGCAGCCAAAACAAGTGGATGGTATGGGAGTCGCAGGGGCCGAGATCCCGAAGGGGGAGTCCCTTCCACATTCTTGCGACCGCCCACAGCATCAAGTTTGCTCCGACGGGGAGGGGGGCTTTCATGCTAAATCGTAAACGGTGGTATGCCGGATGATTGCAGACTTGTTGCTGCACGTCACTGTGTCCAGTTAACTTTCGGTTCGTTATCATTTCTGATTTCTGGATAACGAGTTGTCGAAGGTAAAGGGGAATCACTTTTCAGCTGAAGCCGTAAAGCTCGGGTCCTGGACTGCTCTTCAGATACTCTTGGGCGCGTTTTGGGAGTACCATTCATGGTCTTCCGCTGCTTGGGTTTGGGAAAGTGTTCGCGCAAACTTGCCAAAACCTGGTGGTCTCCCGCGCAGCTCAATTTCAACGTGTTGTTGGGTGAATGTGCGAGAACCTAAGCCTTTCCCTCTGGTCTTGTGTAAGAATGTTCAGGGCACTGGCAGCACGCACGGCTTGCATGACCACGCTCTGTTTCCGACCGCATCGCTTTGTAACATCTACATGGTGAGTAAAGTACGTAGCAGGAACGGCCGACAAACACATTAATTCGAAGTATACTGGCTACGAGTCCCATTACGTCTATCGCCGCTGGTGTCATGTGCCAATGAAGCACGATCGTGCGCTGCGCATGGATACGGCATGGATACGGCCCTGGAAGCCGAGGAGTACTACGCAGACTCACGCTCGTTGTACTTGATCACCGACCTCCTTCCAGGCAGCTCTCTAATTTTTATGGCAGAGATCACTGGTGCCTGGAGTTGTGAGATGCCAGGTGGGGACCTTCTGGAAGCTGTTGAAAAGTCGAAGCTTGGACCCGTACACACTCTAGCAGCCCCGGTGCCCCAGTTCTGAGTCTTCCACACCCAGGTATGCTGAAAAGAAGCAACTGCCAGAAGCATGGGCCAACGACTGGCATTTAGACTTCTTGTTGGTTTCTGATCGATTTCCCTGGTTCCTTCTGCTCGTCATCCGCAGAAGACGCTGCTGATGGGATCACCATGCTATTGTGTCGCCCTTCCAAGGTTGCTGCAGTGTTCAGACAAGCCTGCGAAGGCGTAGCGTATTGTGCTACGGCTGCAGTGCAGACGTGCAAGAACTACACCATATGAGAATTGCACGGCTTGAAGCACTCAGGTCACGCAAAAGGCGTGATGCACAAAGATTTGAAGCTTGAGAACATCATGTGCCTTGGCGAGCCGAGCCGTAGTCCGTAGTCGCCGCGATTAAATGGGATCCATACTTCAGGTTGTGCTCCATCGATCCTCCAGAAGCTGTCGTCATCGATGTGGGACTGGCAGAGCTGTTCCCCCCTGCTCAGGCACGCTGTAGTGCTCCCAGTCTGCCAGTTCTTTCCTTGCTGTCATCTGATTGTGTCGGAGCTTTAGACTGTAGACGAGCTCGTATATCCCCCTTGTGTTCAAAAACCGTTTTTCTCCAGCCAGCCATGAATGGAGTTGAGGAGTCTTCAGGGTTTGGGCCTTGCTTCCTCATACACAGCGTTCACAAGACCCTTGGGAAACATGAAGACCCTGGTATTTACTCCGTTGGTAAGACTTTGCACTGCCGGCATTGCTGTCTCCGGCCTGCCGACCTATGACAAGCCTATACGTAGTATCACGCTCGGCTGTCGCCCGCAGAAATGCCGTACGGCCCCGAAGATCCTCGAACGGAGCTTCGCCGACTGGTGCTTCATATCGTGTGAAGGTAACGGCTCTTTCCTGCAATGCCGCAGCGATAGTGCCCACAGCAATGGCGAAAGACATCGAGCGTTCGAGTGGAGTACATCTGGCTTGAGACGCTGCATAGCACACAGCCCGAACCTTGAAGCTGTCAGCACTCAACTCGAAGCTGGCTTGGGGACCGTCCTGGCCGAATTACGATATGTCCAACCCGTCGGGTTCGGAATACAAGTCATATTGAGTACCTGTAGAACCATGGTTAGCTTCAGCTTCGTCCAGCTAGGTGACAGGCTAAAAAGACACTAGAAAGCACTCGGGCAGCTTTTTGCGTTGCGCACGAAGCTCAGCATCCAGCCCCCAAAGGCGGACTCCTTCAAGTCGGCAGATGCTGCCGGGACACTGGCGACTATGGCCCCTGAGGCGGAGGGGGCAGTGGGAGCTTTACGGAGCGTAGTGTTCCAAAAGGAGGCTCATGCTTGCGCCGCGCCTTCCCACTGAGTTCGCCTGTCCCGAGGTGATTCGCGGGAGCTTTTGCGCAGCGACGGCTGCATCCAAGCACCCATTCTTCTTTGGGCTTCATACGGATGCTTAATGGTAGAGCTTCATGTGAGACACATAACCCCTCAACACTCAGAGCATCGATTGGGGACGCGCTTAAGTGAGAGTTTCCATTTCATCCGATAGGATGAAATTGTGGTAGGTGAAGAGCATGGAAAACGATGGGGGATGTGCCAATTCAAAAACAAGCAAGGCTTACGCAAGTAAATTTGACGCCGACTCGTGTGGGAGAACTAATCACATCCCTGGTGCCAAGGCCAAGTGCGACGTGCGGACAGCTCAGTACCAGCTGCGGCTCTAGAAGGGTTTTTGGGGGAGAGCGGTTTGATTCGTCCACGCTCAAGTGTGTGTTTGTTACGATGTCCCCCAAAAGCCCGGGCCGAACAAAAGGTTCTGCGTTGAAGGCACTCAGCTTGTTGCCCGGATCTGTTTTCTCCATAAAGATGGGGGTCTAAAGTTGTGTCTCAAGTTGTTAGACTGGACTGACAGTGGGAATGTGGAAGCAAGCCGAGATGCCAAGAGCTTTCGCCAAACGTGTGGGGATTGCAGACCGGTATGTCGCGCGAAACAAGACCCACGTGACTCTGACGTGGAAGCAGACGAAGCAGTATGCTTGGTGCCTCCAGCCTCCATGTTGATGATGGGCCTTCTGGCTCGGCTTTCTTTGTCCAGCTCGCTGAATATCAGTTGCGTTTGCTATGTCCAGTGTTGCAACCTCTCGCCTTCGCGTTGCCAGCATCAAGCACTCTTTTTTTTCATGCGGCATCCATCGCCCAGAGTCGGAAACCTTCGGCTGGTGTGGCAATACCTCGGTTTCCTTTTTACATGCTGGCCATGTCGTCTACTGGTTTCTCATGGTTTCTCTCACACGGAGACTTTCATCAATATCGTTCAAGCGGGTATGCAAACAAGGAGAAGCCTGTGAAACCAAGGTGGTCGCTGGGCTGCTGCTCCCTACTTGCATTAGCGCATTGCTGTCAAAAAACTTGCCACTCACGCTTTTCACAAAGTTCTCACACGAGTCAGATGAGGTCTGTATGCACTACTGTGCACACGGCCAAGACGGCTGAGAGATACGCCCCTCCCGGACGATGCCAAGCCGGAAGATGATGACCCGAGCTGTCTCTAGACAGAATTGGGTTCAAAATCTGGGGACGAGGAGGGTCAAGACAGAAGTGGTGTCTCTTCGAAATTTTGAACACTTCCTCTTCTTCTTCTTCTTCTTCTTCTTCTGAGTTCCGTCGTTTTTGTGCATGAATTTTGAGAGGCTTCAAGTTTTGGACACTGCAGTGAGAGGGTCCCTTGAGCAGCTGGGAACTAATTTCAAGCTGTAAATTGGTACTTGATGGCTGCTTGGTTTTGTTAGGGTCCATTTTTTGGTTTCCTGGCTTCTCGGCTGGATTTTCTTGATGGTTGTTTCTTGTTTTTCATTGCTTTGTTTTTCATTGCTGCAGATTCTGCATCTTGAGCAGTTCGGAAGCTTGAAATACATGAACTGAATGCCTGTTGAACCTGAAAAGCACCGAGTGGTGGCAGTTCAGAACAGTCCGACGCTTGACTTCGATCTTACCTGCAAAAAGCGCTAGTAAGCATTTGCAGTATTACGGTTTAGGCTCAACCGTTGCTTCCCGCGTTTCACGCTCAGAACGCCATGCTTTCTTAACTTTTAAAAGCTAGATTCTGTGTGGCTGGTGGGTGCGGTTCGTCCGCCAGATACAATTACGTATCCTTCAAGCTTAGGCTACTACAACTACTTCTATCCTTTCCGACCGCCTCTTGGCGAATCTCGCACGGATTCTTGGCTGAATCTGCAAAGTTCAGGTTCCGATATCTTTGGGCAGTGCCAAACCTCTGATGCTCGCTGTAGGCGTTCTCGCATTTGCTGAGAGGGGTCCGTTCATGCCTGTTCTAATTGTTGAGTCGGCTCCCTCGAAGCAAGTTGCTTGCCTGCATAGTCTGGATATCAGAGTTGCAATCTCGACACTGTGCGAAGCTGAAAGGAGCTCAAGGCCTACATCGAGCGGCAAAAGCGAGGTCCGGATTTAGCTCGGCTGCGCTGCTCTGCTGTGGCCGACGCCGCTCGCTGTGGGACGTTGGGGTCAGGGCCAGGGCTGTTGCAGTGGCCATTGGAGGCTTCAGGACTCGCACCCGGCTTTCCAACCTCAACAAACACAGGCACGTACAGTACCGGCGAAAAGAACCAAAACTCAAGCCGCCAAGCTCAGCAGCTTGGGGCATCAGCCGGGATTCAAGCAGTTGCTCCTCAGCTCAGGACTTAGTGAAGGAGCTCCTGACCTTTGATGAGCCTTCAAGGCTGGTGTCAACAGAGCCTGAAGAGAAACCGTCATGGACCCATGGACCCTTCATGATTCTGCTGGCAGATGATGTGCAGATGAGGCATTAAGTCAGAAAGGTGTTCATGATCCCCCGTCCCCCCTGAACCCAAAATACGCCAGCAGAACCTGATCTTCTGGAGGCCGCACATGCAAGCTGTTCTTACTCACCGGTGGCTACAAGAGTCCCGGGAACGGGAACAGGTGCTAGGAGCCCTGGGGCTGAAACACATGTGCACCATTTACTCATTTCAGGGGGCTTCCTTCTGAGTTGATCTGAGTTGGGCCCAAAAGTGCAGACATGTGTGTTCGAAGTTCGAGGGGCCTCAAGGGCCCGGATATGAATAAAAGCAAAAACCGCGATTGGGCTTCATGGGCTTCATGGGGTTTCTGGGGGCAATAAACAACTCCCCCGTCTCAGGCAGTTGCATAGCGCTGATACAAGAAAGCGGGGCAACTCAACTCAGCCTTGGCACTTGGACACCAAATTGGGCTCCAATTGGAACCTTAGTGGTTGGGTTGGGGAGTGCGGTCGCGTACGCGAATTTGAAACAGCACTTTCCAGGAGCCGGCCAAGTGGACAGCTGCCAGGCTGCAGAGTTCGTGTACCAACTGCCCTAGGTTCTGGGGTCTCTGCCTTGAGGAGCTTTTTAGGTGCACAGGGGCACGCCTTGTCTTTTGTGCATCTGCTGCCTTTCCATTTAGGCTTTCTGTGGGCACTCGCCGAGGTCTCCTTCAGTTTCACCGCACAAATGCGCTCGCGCAGGCCCGGCGAGGGCCAGCTCTGAGCCTTCTAACTGCGAGCCGTGCTGCAGCGTACTTCTTCAGCATACCATTTGTGCCCACTGTATGCAGACCGTAAGCAGACGGGAAGCGTACCAGTAGCACAGTGATACAGGCTTTTTTGAGACCCGGGAGGCGGTGCTGCTGGACATGGCCTCGCAGCTGCCGCTTGCGCAGCTTCGGGAGCTGACGCAGCTCTTCGAGTCCATGGACAAGGATGCTGCAGGGAGTTTTGCACTTCCAATGTGTGCGATAGACCTCCAATTTCCGGAAACCCCCGTACGTTGCCCACAGGTTGCAACCACCATCTGTGACATCACGGCCACACACACACACACCATGGCTGTCCGTTTCACAGACGGCAGGATGGCAACGGTATGCTGGATCGTGGAGAGCTCACGGAAGCCCTTATGAAGGCGCATGGCTCGAATAGTAGTCGTGACCGAAGCCCGACCCGAGACGCTGCGCGGAGCATCCTTGTGATGGTAGGAGCCATAAGGGGGAAGTGCAGCTGGTCTTGCGCGCACAGTGAACAAACTGAATCCCAAACCCTGTTCTAGGGAATAGGAAGATACTTCTGGTGTGTAATTGTAAACGCTTGCGCGCGCCGCCTCGGCAGAGCGGGTGGGGGGGGGGGGGGGGGGGGGGGGGGGGGGGGTTTTTTTGAGGCACTCCCCCTGTAGGAGCCACCGACAAGCGGGACCCTCCACGGCATCGGTTTGCAGCTCCTCCAAGGGATTGGGGGGGGTCCCACAGGGCAGGGGGGGGGAGGGGGTGGCGTCAGAAAATTTGGCATGGAAGGAGGCCCGATCCGGGTCTGCTTGTTCCAGACGCTTCTCGGCAGGAAGCCGAGGCGAATTTCATATGATACGTCAATTCCCATAAAACTTGCCGTGCCATGGTGTAGACTTCACAGAAAACCCGCACTTCAAAACCTTGACGCTGGTTAATTCGGACATCAGCAGCACCCAACCTGAGCTTTGCTCAATGCGGCGGACCCTTTCTGAAGCTCGTATGCTCTTGTCACGAGCGACGTCGAGACGAAAGTCGAAGTCGAAGTACTCGTCCGACTTACGTATGTGATAAGCTTTGGAAACCGAGATCCAACAACATCTTTTAACCCAAGGTGCCCGGACATGTAGCCTAAACGCGAGGCCGGGCTGGAGCCCGAGCCGGCGCGGCAAGCAGCCCTGCGGCTCCTCGATGATGGGGGCGGCTCCGTGGAATTCTCGCGCCACTTGGGCATGACAAGGGGGTGCCCGTTTTCGGCTTTCCTTCCGGTGTGAACTCTTAGCCCAACATTCTGAAGATTATCGTTCGCGTCGCGAGCTGCCGAGGGCCGTAAGCGGCTGCAAGACACTGACGCTGCAAGACTCTGTAAGATCTGTAAGGCACTGTACTGTAGAGTTTTCAATAATAATTCAACGCACAGCTTTTTGTCTTCGCGTTTCCGCCTCGGCCGTCGGGCACAAAGTCTGAGAGTGTGTGGAAGCTGTCTTGGGACGCGGCTTGGGGCGGGCTCAGAAGTGTTGAGAGCAAGCTGATGAGTGGCTTCCTTGCATTCCCAAATAGAGCTGCAAGGTTTCGTGGCCGCGTTGGTTCCATCATGCCGTGAGCTCCTCACAGCCCTTTGCCTTGCATGGAGAGAGCCATCGTGTCAAAAGCAGCCATGTTACTTCTAAGGAGTCGTTTGAGTTTGGTTGTTTGGGTTCAGTCTGGAAGATTGGAACATCCTGAGGCTCAGCTTCTGCGGAGCAGCTTCGACAGGTGTGGCAGTCTCATCACGCAAAACCACGACCCCAGCATGCGGTCAGTTGCAGCTAGTTGCGCAAGCAATCGACAGTGACAGGCTGGATGAGAATGGCCCCTAGGCTGCATGCAACTGAAAAGCTTTTTTTCTGTCTGGAACTCTGGGCACAGGCACAGGTGAACCGAATGCAGAGCAGCACTCCACAAGCCGCAAGCCGCATAGAGCGTACTCAAGCGAATCCTCCGCATTTCCGGATGCAAGGCGATGGCTTCGTAAGTCGTGCAGAGTTGCAACGCTTGCTGGAGAGAGCTGGCTCGAGACTATCGCACGCGCAGCAGCAGCTGGAAAGGCGCCTTGGAGCTCCAGAGATTAGGAGACAAGCAAATGCGCACCAAAGCAGGTAAACACTTCAGCCGCATCTCTCTTGAGAGTTAGCTGTGTTCTTGGGCGTAAGGAAAGACAGGCATGTCGTGGTGCAGCAAAAGAGCGATCGGGTGCCAGATTCCTCAGACGAGGACTTTCTCCCGACACAGCACGCACACCATTCTGTGCAGCTAAGTTCCTTGCAGTTTCAAGGACATCCTTTGCAAGCCAAGCTCCTTAGGTGTTGCTTGTTCCTTGATTCTCTCGTTTCTCATTTTGCCTCACAGTTTCGCAGTTGCTCTCATCATGTTCTTGCTACACTCCAGTTTCGCTTTCCGTTCTTTGTGTATATGCCTGTACTTCCGAAGTTCATGGCTGCGGTCCAGAATCCCTCGATATTATCACGAAAGCTAGTGTGGCTAGGCTTGAGTTTCGTCTGCCCTTTCCCAAAATACCACAAATGACTCTTTGTTGGTGGAGTTTTTGCTTGCGAGTCGCCATTCCCAGCAGAGGGGTCAGCATTGAATCTGTATGGGTTCTATGAATACTACGATTGGGGTCTACTCGAGGGCGATGCAAAGTAACAGACCCTCGCACGTCGTCTTACTCGATCGCGTGTTTGTCAGAGCTCAGCTCACATTGCCAACGAAATCGCCCTGAGTGCTTCTGATTTTCACCATATGTCCACCAGACTCAGGAATCGGCTTCATTCGGAGCGAGAGCATATCTTTGGGCCCATGTTGTCGCCCTCTCCTTCCCCACCTCAGTTCTGCCCTTGCTACGAATATCTTGGTGAGCTGCCTGGTTTTCGACCGTGGGCTTGGTTGGCACTAGCAAAGTCTTGCACTGACAAGGATGTCTGTCCGTCGAGCGAATCCAAGCGCTTGCGAGCTGCAAAAGCAGCACGGAAAGCCTTCGACGACATCAGCAGCTTGGTTTCAAAGGCAGTCGGTAGAGCCAGTTTGTCGTCGTTGGCAGAGCCTCAGTGTGCCAACTCGTGTTGGGGGCTGAGGTGGTGAAGGGCGTGTGCGCGTGTCCTTTCAATCTTTACAGAAGCTGCTGGGAATCTTGGACCGGTATGGTTTTAAGCTCTTGCAGAGAGAATGCGGAAATGAAGCATCGCATCCTGCAAGCGCTGCCCGTCATTGCTTGCACACCGAGGAGATTTTACCTCCTGAAGCACCTTATTCTGCAAAAATGTCCACGTATAGGGTTCAGAGGGGGCTCTACGTTGCAAGTTTCAAGCATTTCTTGGATTTGTTCGTCTGCGCCGCCCTCAGAAGTAGGAAAACCGTGCCAAAAAATATTTGAAGCAAACCAGCCTGACCCTTGGAAGCACGCTAAGGGCTGCGTGAAAGTGGCGCAGCACGCGGATTTATGAGCTGGTGGTGCTGAACGCGCCGGCAGGGGTTGCACAGTCAAGCTATACAGCTACACCACGCAAGCGACTTCCAACATTCGGTTACCTTGCAGGCAGGTCCGCGAAAGATACGCAGCTAGGACAGCTAGCAGGCATCTTTGAGGCTCGTGCGAAAGAGTTTTCATCATAAGGCTTATCACCAGAGAGTCGTTCACGTCAACACTGGGTTGCGAAGCAATCCGGCCAATCCAGTCGCAATTGTATCAATTGCCCTCCGCAGGGCGTCATCTAAGCCGCCCCATCCTGAGGAAATGGTCACTAGGCCAGGAGTTCGCCAAGCTCCACAGCTTAACACCCCTAAACCACTCTCAGGGCATGTCGTTGGGCCTGGGCACCGCAATTTCGCGCACAAGCCGGGATGCTGTGGCGGGACTTGACACATCTTGGATGAAAGTTTTTGGAAGGGGCAGGGTAGAGCACGAAAACGTACGAAAACCAAATATCACCGTAGGTACGGGGCCTGATGTGTTCAAGAAGGCATCAGGATCATCAAGTTCTGGCACCACATCTTGAGTTGCAGCTTCTCTTCAAGTGCTCTTCGCTGGCACGAAATCTTGAGTTGCAACTTCTCTTCAAGTGCTCTTTGCTGGCACCACATCTTGGGTTGCAACTTCTCTTCAAGTGCTCTTCGCAGGCACCAAATCTTGAGTTGCAACTTCTCTTCAAGTGCTCTTTGCTGGCACCAAATCTTGGGTTGCAACTTCTCTTCAAGTGCTCTTTGCTGGCACCGAATCTTGAGTTGCAACTTCTCTTCAAGTGCTCTTTGCTGGCACCAAATCTTGGGTTGTAGCTTCTCTTCAAGTGCTCTTCGCAGGCACCAAATTTTGAGTTGCAGCTTCTCTGCAAGTGCACTTTGCTGGCACCAAGTCTTGTGTTGCAACTTCTCTTCAAGTTTTCTTTGCTGGCATAGAATCTTGAGTTGCAACTTCTCTTCAAGTGCTCTTTGCTGGCACCGAATCTTGTGTTGCAACTTCTCTTCAAGTGCTCTTTGCTGGCACCGAATCTTGAGTTGCAACTTCTCTTGAAGCGCTCTTTGCTGGCACCGAATCTTGAGTTGCAACTTCTCTTCAAGGGCTCTTTGCTGGCACCAAATCTTGAGTTGCAACTTCTCTTCAAGGGCTTTTTGCTGGCACCAAATCTTGAGTTGCAGCTTCTCTTCAAGTGCTCTTTGCTGGCACCGAATCTTCAGTTGCAACTTCTCTTCAAGTGCTCTTTGCTGGCACCAAATCTTGAGTTGCAACTTCTCTTCAAGTGCTCTTTGCTGGCACCAAATCTTGAGCTGCAGCTTCTCTTCAAGTGTTCTTTGCTGGCACCAAGTCTTGAGTTGCAACTTCTTCGGGTCTCTTTGCAGGCACCGAATCTTGAGTTGCAGCTTCTCTTCAAGTGCTCTTTGCTGGCACTGAATCTTGAGTTGCAACTTCTCTTCAAGTGCTTTTTGCCGGCACCAAATCTTGAGTTGCAGCTTCTCTTCAAGTGCTCTTTGCTGGCACCGAATCTTGAGTTGCAACCTCTCTTCAAGTGCTTTTTGCTGGCACCGAATCTTGAGTTGCAACTTCTCTTCAAGTGCTCTTTGCTGGCACCAAGTCTTGTGGTGCAACTTCTCTTCAAGTTTTCTTTGCTGGCACCGAATCTTGAGTTGCGACTTCTCTTCAAGGGCTTTTTGCTGGCACCGAATCTTGAGTTGCAGCTTCTCTTCAAGTGCTCTTTGCTGGCACCGAATCTTGAGTTGCAACTTCTCTTCAAGCGCTCTTTGCTGGCACCGAATCTTGAGTTGCAACTTCTCTTCAGGTGCTCTTTGCTGGCACCAAATCTTGAGTTGCAGCTTCTCTTCAAGTGCTCTTTGCTGGCACCAAATCTTGAGTTGCAACTTCTCTTCAAGTGCTCTTTGCTGGCGCCAAGTCTTGAGTTGCAACTTCTCTTCAAGCGCTCTTTGCTGGCGCCGAATCTTGAGTTGCAACTTGTTGTCAAGTGCTCTCTTCTGGCAACAAATCTTGAGTTGCAAACTTCTCCCCGGGTGCACTTTTCAGGCAGTTGCAACTTCTCTTCAAGTGCTCTTTGCTGGCACTGAATCTTGAGTTGCAACTTCTCTTCAAGTGCTTTTTGCCGGCACCAAATCTTGAGTTGCAACTTCTCTTCAAGTGCTTTTTGCTGGCGCCAAGTCTTGACTTCTCTTCAAGCGCTCTTTGCTGGCACCGAATCTTGAGTTGCAACTTCTCTTCAAGTGCTCTTTGTTGGCACCAAATCTTGAGTTGCAGCTTCTCTTCAAGTGCTTTTTGCTGGCACCAAATCTTGAGTTGCAGCTTCTCTTCAAGTGCTCTTTGCTGGCACCAAATCTTGAGTTGCAACTTCGCTTCAAGTGCTCTTTGCTGGCACCAAATCTTGAGTTGCAACTTCTCTTCAAGTGCTCTTTGCTGGCACCAAATCTTGAGTTGCAACTTCTCTTCAAGTGCTCTTTGCTGGCACCAAATCTTGAGTTGCAGCTTCTCTTCAAGTGCTCTTTGCTGGCACCAAATCTTGAGTTGCAACTTCTCTTCAAGTGCTCTTTGCTGGCACCAAATCTTGAGTTGCAACTTCGCTTCAAGTGCTCTTTGCTGGCACCAAATCTTGAGTTGCAACTTCGCTTCAAGTGCTCTTTGCTGGCACCAAATCTTGAGTTGCAACTTCTCGTCAAGCGCTCTTTGCTGGCACCGAATCTTGAGTTGCAACTTCTCTTCAAGCGCTCTTTGCTGGCACCGAATCTTGAGTTGCAACTTCTCTTCAAGCGCTCTTTGCTGGCACCGAATCTTGAGTTGCAACTTCTCTTCAAGTGCTCTTTGCTGGCACCAAATCTTGAGCTGCAGCTTCTCTTCAAGTGTTCTTTGCTGGCACCAAATCTTGAGTTGCAATTTCTCTTCAAGTGCTCCTTGCTGGCACCACATCTTGAGTTGCAACTTCTCTTCAAGTGCTCTTTGCTGGCACCAAATCCTGAGTTGCAACTTCTCTTCAAGTGCTCTTTGCTGGCACCGAATCTTGAGTTGCAACTTCTCTTCAAGTGCTCTTTGCTGGCACTGAATCTTGAGTTGCAACTTCTCTTCAAGTGCTCTTTGCGGCACCAAACCTTGAATTGCAGCTTCTCTTCAAGTGCTCTTTGCTGGCACCGCATCTTCAGTTGCAGGTGCTCTGCGTTGGCACCAAATCTTGAGTTGCAACTTCTTCATTTGCTTGCAACTTCTCTTCAAGTGCTCTTTGCTGGCACCAAATCTTGAGTTGAGTTGCAGCTTCTCTTCAAGTGCTCTTTGCTGGCACCAAATCTTGAGTTGCAGCTTCTCTTCAAGTGCTCTTTGCTGGCACCAGTCTTGAGTTGCAACTTCTCTTCAAGTTTTCTTTGCTGGCACCAAATCTTGAGTTGCAACTTCTCTTCAAGTGCTCTTTGCTGGTACCAAATCTTGAGTTGCAACTTCTCTTCAAGTGCTCTTTGCTGGCGCCAAGTCTTGAGTTGCAACTTCTCTTCAAGCGCTCTTTGCTGGCACCGAATCTTGAGTTGCAACTTCTCTTCAAGTGCTCTTTGCTGGCACCAAATCTTGAGTTGCAGCTTCTCTTCAAGTGCTCTTTGCTGGCACCAAATCTTGAGTTGCAACTTCTCTTCAAGTGCTCTTTGCTGGCACCAAATCTTGAGTTGCAACTTCGCTTCAAGTGCTCCTTGCTGGCACCAAATCTTGAGTTGCAACTTCTCTTCGGGTCTCTTCGCAGGCACCGAATCTTGAGTTGCAACTTCGCTTCAAGTGCTCCTTGCTGGCACCGAATCTTGAGTTGCAACTTCTCTTCAAGTGCTCTTTGCCGGCACCAAATCTTGAGTTGCAACTTCTCTTCAAGGGCTCTTTGCTGGCACCAAATCTTGAGTTGCAGCTTCTCTTCAAGTGCTCTTCGCAGGCACCGAATCTTGAGTTGCAGCTTCTCTTCAAGTGCTCTTTGCTGGCACCAAATCTTGAGTTGCAACTTCTCTTCAAGGGCTCTTTGCTGGCACCAAATCTTGAGTTGCAACTTCTCTTCAAGCGCTCTTTGCTGGCACCAAATCTTGAGTTGCAACTTCTCTTCAAGGGCTTTTTGCTGGCACCAAATCTTGAGTTGCAACTTCTCTTCGGGTGCTTTTTGCTGGCGCCGAATCTTGAGTTGCAACTTGTTGTCAAGTGCTCTTTTCTGGCAACAAATCTTGAGTTGCAAGCTTCTCCCCGGGTGCACTTTTCAGGCAGTTGCAACTTCTCTTCAAGTGCTCTTTGCTGGCACCAAATCTTGAGTTGCAACTTCTCTTCAAGTGCTCTTTGCTGCCCAAATCTTGAGTTGCAACTTCTCTTCAAGTGCTCTTTGCTGGCACCGAATCTTGAGTTGCAACTTCTCTTCAAGTGCTCTTTGCTGGCACCAAATCTTGAGTTGCAACTTCTCTTCAAGTGTTCTTTGCTGGCACCAAATCTTGAGTTGCAACTTCTCTTCAAGTGCTCTTTGCTGGCACCAAATCTTGAGTTGCAACTTCTCGTCAAGCGCTTTTTGCTGGCACCAAATCTTGAGTTGCAACTTCTCTTCAAGTGCTCTTTGCTGGCGCCAAGTCTTGAGTTGCAATCTCTTCAAGCGCTCTTTGCTGGCACCGAATCTTGAGTTGCAACTTCTCTTCAAGTGCTCTTTGCTGGCACCGAATCTTCAGTTGCAAGTGCTCTGCGTTGGCACCAAATCTTGAGTTGCAACTTCTTCATTTGCTTGCAACTTCTCTTCAAGTGCTCTTTGCTGGCACCAAATCTTGAGTTGCAGCTTCTCTTCAAGTGCTTTTCGCTGGCACCAAACCTTGAATTGCAACTTCTCTTCAAGTGCTCTTTGCTGGCACCAAATCTTGAGTTGCAACTTCTCTTCAAGTGCTCTTTGCTGGCACCAAATCTTGAGTTGCAACTTCTCTTCAAGTGTTCTTTGCTGGCACCAAATCTTGAGTTGCAACTTCTCTTCAAGCGCTCTTTGCTGGCACCGAATCTTGAGTTGCAACTTCTCTTCAAGTGCTCTTCGCAGGCACCAAATCTTGAGTTACAACTTCTCTTCAAGTGCTTTTTGTTGGACCAAATCTTGAGTTGCAACTTCTCTTCAAGTGCTCTTTGCTGGCACCAAACCTTGAGTTGCAACTTCTCTTCAAGCGCTCTTTGCTGGCACCGAATCTTGAGTTGCAACTTCTCTTCAAGTGCTCTTTGCTGGCACCAAATCTTGAGTTGCAGCTTCTCTTCAAGTGCTCTTTGCTGGCACCAAATCTTGAGTTGCAACTTCTCTTCAAGTGCTCTTTGCTGGCACCAAATCTTGAGTTGCAACTTCGCTTCAAGTGCTCCTTGCTGGCACCAAGTCTTGAGTTGCAACGTCTCTTCGGATCTCTTCGCAGGCACCGAATCGTGAGTTGCAACTTCTCTTCAAGTGCTCTTTGCTGGCACCGAGTCTTGAGTTGCAACTTCTCTTCAAGTGCTCTTTGCCGGCACCAAATCTTGAGTTGCAACTTCTCTTCAAGGGTTCTTTGCTGGCACCAAATCTTGAGTTGCAGCTTCTCTTCAAGTGCTCTTCGCAGGCACCGAATCTTGAGTTGCAGCTTCTCTTCAAGTGCTCTTTGCTGGCACAAAATCTTGAGTTGCAACTTCTCTTCAAGGGCTCTTTGCTGGCACCGAATCTTGAGTTGCAACTTCTCTTCAAGTGCTCTTTGCTGGCACCAAATCTTGAGTTGCAACTTCTCTTCAAGTGCTCTTTGCTGGCACCAAATCTTGAGTTGCAACTTCTCTTCAAGTGCTCTTTGCTGGCACCAAATCTTGAGTTGCAACTTCTCTTCAAGTGTTCTTTGCTGGCACCAAATCTTGAGTTGCAACTTCTCTTCAAGCGCTCTTTGCTGGCACCGAATCTTGAGTTGCAACTTCTCTTCAAGTGCTCTTCGCAGGCACCAAATCTTGAGTTACAACTTCTCTTCAAGTGCTTTTTGTTGGACCAAATCTTGAGTTGCAACTTCTCTTCAAGTGCTCTTTGCTGGCACCAAACCTTGAGTTGCAACTTCTCTTCAAGTGCTCTTTGCTGGCACCAAATCTTGAGTTGCAACTTCTCTTCAAGTGCTCTTTGCTGGCACCAAATCTTGAGTTGCAACTTCTCTTCAAGTGCTCTTTGCCGGCACCAAATCTTGAGTTGCTGCTTCTCTTCAAGTGCTCTTTGCTGGCACCGAATCTTCAGTTGCAAGTGCTTTGCGCTGGCATCAAATCTTGAGTTGCAACTTCTTCATTTGCTTGCAACTTCTCTTCAAGTGCTCTTTGCTGGCACCAAATCTTGAGTTGCAACTTCTCTTCAGTCAAGTGCTTTTCGCTGGCACCAAATCTTGAGCTGCAACTTCTCTTCAAGTGCTCTTTGCTGGCACCAAATCTTGAGTTGCCACTTCTTTTCAAGTGCTCTTTGCTGGCACCAAATCTTGAGTTGCAACTTCTCTTCAAGTGCTCTTTTGCTGGCACCAAATCTTGAGTTGCAACTTCTCCTCAAGTGCTCTTTGCTGGCACCAAATCTTGAGTTGCAACTTCTCTTCAAGGGTTCTTTGCTGGCACCAAATCTTGAGTTGCAACTTCTCTTCAAGTGCTCTTTGCTGGCGCCAAATCTTGAGTTGCAACTTCTCTTCAAGTGCTCTTTGCTGGCACCAAATCTTGAGTTGCAACTTCTCTTCAAGTGCTCTTTGCTGGCACCAAATCTTGAGTTGCAACTTCTCTTCAAGTGCTCTTTGCGGGCACCAAGTCTTTAGTTGCAACTTCTCTTCAAGTGCTCTTTGCTGGCACCAAATCTTGAGTTGCAGCTTCTCTTCAAGTGCTCTTTGCTGGCACCAAATCTTGCCTTTGCTGGCACCAAATCTTGAGTTGCAACTTCTCTTCAAGTGCTCTTTGCTGGCCCCAAATCTTGAGTTGCAACTTATCTTCAAGTGCTCTTTGCTGGCACCAAATCTTGAGTTGCAACTTCTCTTCAAGTGCTCTTTGCTGGCACCAAATCTTGAGTTGCAACTTCTCTTCAAGTGCCCTTTGCTGGCACCAAATCTTGAGTTGCAACTTCTCTTCAAGTGCTCTTTGCTGGCACCAATTGTTGAGTTGCAACTTCTCTTCAAGTGCTCTGGCACTGAGTTGTAACTTCTCTTCAAGTGCAATTTGCTGGCACCAAATCTTGAGTTGCAACTTCGCTTCAAGTGCTCTTTGCTGGCACCAAATCTGGAGTTGCAGCTTCTCTTCCACTTCGCTGGCCCTATTTTCTGGGTCTTTTCTCTCTTCCTGTCACACCTTGAGACTCAACCTCTGTTTCCAAGCCTGTTATGAAAGGTTCCAGCCCAAGATTCTATCTTTATTAACTCCTTCACTCTTGGTCTAACCGTTCACACCCTTGGATTCTTGAGTCTTATTTCTGGGTCTTGTTCACCAGGCTGTTACCAAAGGCTTGAGTTCTACATCCAAGTTCTCAGGGTCTTGTGTCCCAACCTTACAGACGCTCCCCTCACAGTCCAGGCCTTACCTTTGAATCTCAAGCCTTTTACCGCCGTCTCTGAGACCCTAACTCTCATATCTTGGTCTAACCGTTCAGGCTCTTGAATCTGTTCGACTTCAATCAAGAGCTCACTAACCAGGTTGGAGGACGCGGACGTTAAGGAGACTTCAATCAGCACAGTTCTACTGTCATATGCTCTTTGGATTGAAGTGCCACCATGTCAAGTCCTTCAAACACAGCGAGTTGAGTGCCGGGCCCTGCTTCGAATCTTCCACTCATTGGTCGGATTGGGGCTTGGCTTGCCTTGGAGCAAAGATGGCCAAGCGCCCAGTGGCCCTTTCTGGGCGCAAGAAGAAATCCGAAAGTGCTGCCCCGCGAAGCGCGCGCTGCATCCAAGTGCGCTCGCACATGCACTTGCGCCAGAAATTGGCACAGCAAGTTGAGCATCAAACCAAAGATGCGTTTATCCATCAGCGACCAAAGCAACTGGATGGAACCATTTTTCTTTAGCTCGGCCGTCTTGCATCGATGCTTGCAATACTAAAATTACTAAAATCCATTCACCACTGTTTTCCTATGAAGCCTGGGCGCGAGTGAATGAAGCAACGCAAGACTGCTGCATTGCAACACATGGCTCGCTGAGCCTATAACTCGGACACGCTTAGCGTGGCTGTGAGGAAGATTTGCCACAGTTGCGATGTCGTACTCAGGTCATGCATAGAAATAGAATATGTAGGCTCGAGCCTTGCGAATGACCCCCGGAGACACTCGCGTCTCTTGAAAGAGACTGCATGGGGAGTTCTGCGAGATACAGTTTGCTCAGAAGCAGTGCCTAGTTTCCAGCGTGCTGCTGACCCGCTGAAGAGCCTCGGCTGAAGAAACGTGCCGAGCATTCAGCCTGGTATGCTTGAGGTGAATGGCCTGATGCCTCATGTCTGATATAAGGACTTGCATTCAGGGCATCCTGTTCCATCCCAACGCCCTTAATTTGCGTGCTTCCGTTCGGCTCAGGACTAGCCAAGATGTGTTAGCGGCTACAACAGAACAGCTGCCCATGGAACACGTCAAGCCCCTGAAATTGCAAGGGGCATCACGCCGGAGAGATATTGCCCAAACCCCCCCCCCCCCGCGAGCCATGGAGGTAACCGTCCTAATTCTTCAATTCCCTGGCTTTTCCAGTGCTTATGGGAAAGAGAAGCCGATCCTCAAGCTCCTCTTCATCCTCCGACTCCTCTGAGGAGGAGAAGGCCGTTTCATGCCAAGACTCAAGATGCCTGCTGCCAACGCGCTGTGCCAGGATAAGAAGAAGTCGAAGAAGGAGAAGAAGAAGGACAAGGAGAAAAAGAAGAAGAAGAAGGCTCGGCGTGAGATGCCCATGGAGGGTTGTGTCACTGCTGACGCTGCCTTACGCAGCTCCAGGACAAAAAGAAGAAGAAAGAAAAGAAAAAAGACAAGAAGACACTTGGCACAGAGAGGTGAAGAATGGATGGGGTAGGGCCCTGTTGTGACCATAGGTTTCATGCCACTCTGACTTGTTTGCTGATGAGACCCGCACCAGCGCATGATGCACGAGGGAAGGATACTGGCCCTCACTTCTCAAGCATGTTAGACCCTTGCAAAGACAGAAAGGCGCCGACGTGCGGGGAGTAATTCGAGCGCGGGCAAACCCTTCCTGGTTTGGCAGGCTATCAGGGGAGAGTGGGCATGGATAGGAGATTGGGGATGACGACTTTGGGGCTGTGGATGGCCACATTCCATCCCCATGATCTGCCCTGGTGCCATCAGCACAGCAGACAGTCTCAGAAAGTCTTGAAACCATCAGACACACATGAAGCGTGGAAGACTGGGGTAGACCCACTCTTCATGGCTGCAAAAAAAGAAGGTGAATATGGACATGGACATCCCTCTAAACACCCTTGCGAAACACTCCTTGCCATGCCCAATCCTCGCGTCATCAACCGGCATCTGGAGGGCAGACGGTGTGCTTGAAACCGGCAGTGCAGACTCTAGAGGCGAGTTGAAGCCAAACCTGCTGCATGAAGCTGGAGCAAATTTGTGTGTGTGTGTGTTCATGTTGCTTTGTTTCCGTTCCGAGGAAGGGCAAAGAGCAAGAGGTGCCAAAGGCTTCCGGGCTCGATGACTTGTGCTTGTGGCTTGCGTGCTTGAGCGAAGTGAGTTTCGGGCCGAGGGTCTCCTGATGTCTCACGACTATAGACCTCAGGTGCCCCTGGTGCTGCCTCGGGCCGGATCAGCTGCCGAGGTCAGCAGAGTTCTTGCAAGCAACAGAATAGAGTTACATAGGGTCGAGTCATACTACGGTAGTGGACTTTGCCGCTGTTCTGAGCTGCAGATGCACTTGGCAGTGCGACATTAGAAGCACTTGACAGCATCCCGTGCAAGCTCCTTGCCAGCTTCGGCGTCAGATGCCCATCGCCTTGTTGCGAGCTCTGCTCAGGAGCGTGAACGGCTGCTGCGCATCAGTGCGGTTCCAGTCGCCGTGCCACGCGCTCAGCATCCATGGCGCTATCTCTTGTCGAGGCGATAGTGGCTATAGACCCTCGTGGGGACATTCAGAAGCATGGAGAGACATGCCTGCGTCCCCGCAAAATCGCGCGGTTGTAACTGAGGCCTGGCAACACGCCAGAAGTAAACGACGCTGGGCGCTTCCAGCAAGCGAAGGTCCTCAGCATCTTCTTGTCACAATGTCATGTCATGACCTCACCATGCCAGCTGCTATGCATAAGCCCTCGTCGTGCAGCCACACCAGTGCCACGTGCTTGGCAAGAGCCGAGCTTCTCACTCAGCCACTTCAGGGCATCGGCCAGCTATACAGCTGCAAAGCATCCCAAAGCATTCCAGAACACAGAACTCATAACTCACAACCTTTTAATGTACCTGGCAAGATGCAACAACCCATGCTCAAGTTCTGTCGACTGGCCAGGCGCGTCTCGATGCGCTTCGGTCAGCGCACCAGAAGCCTGAGAAGAGCGTGCCGTATTCTGTTCGGAAGCCCAATTGGTAAACGCACCGTCACGAACCCGGCAAAAGGCCGGGAGTCCGGATTCATGAGGCGAAGGAAATCTGTTCTCTGGAAGTTTGAGTTTCTTGTCCTGAGAAGTCTGGGTTCTGGTCTGGTCGGGATTGGTGTATTGCGGAGGTGGAATGATCTCGATCTATGATGAACCCTGCAGGGGAGAACATTGGCCTACTTCTGTTAATAAACTGTCTGATTCTGTATTAATTCGAATGATATATGCATTGCGGCGCCTGGGGAGGCGAAGCCGAATTAGGAGGCGAAATCTGTCTAGGTTGGTTGACTAAGAAATCTAGGAGTCACTGCCGTCCAACATAGGCGTGCCGAGGCGTGGACTACCACTTAGTAGTTGAGTAGGTGACCTTCAACCTTTTGGGGTATATACAATCCTGCCAGAATTGCAAAGGTTGTCCTTTGTTAGCCCAGGGTACTCAGCAACTAGGATATAGAGACCTCCTTGGACCATTGGAAAAGAGGCATCGGGACGTAGATACACTTCTTGCCATATGTGCTCCTGCGCCGCATGTGTGCCTTAACCAAGCATCGTGCATAAAGTAGCGCTTGCTCAGCACAAGCGATAGTGACTCACTTCAAGAGGGTTCTGAATTCGGACAATGCAATGCCGAAAAATACCGACTGGTGGACAAACCCTGAAGAGCAACAAATTACACGAGTAGAATTCACGGTCCCATTGAGATTTAGGCCATTTGCTTCGTTTATGACTGCGCGATCAGAAGTGGTAGGTAAGGGAACTATATTTGCAGACCGCAGGCCCCTGAACTTGGAGTCTACTCCTAAAAGCACCAATTGATCAAAGCATCGAGGCGCAAAAAAAAAACATCCAGGGAGAGCAGACTTATCATCCATCCTATCAATGTAAGTGCAGGCTGCCCTAATGGAGATTGACCGAAAGAAATATAATGCAGGGATGCTAGAAAAACACGACAAATACGAAATCGAGAGACACAAGTATAGTAATCGTCGAGAAAGATCGGTGAACATCCGCCAACAAAATCAAATATCTCCGTGACAACGGTGTGCGATTTAGTCTGGTGCAGTGCAATCACATTAAGCCCTGGTGCCACGCTTTCAGTGTAATGGCATGGCCAGAAAACCAGGCATGCTCCCCAGACAGTTTGCCCCAAAGCTTATCCCCCTTCCCATCCATGATGTCTGCAACCGCTGACAGCAATAATCTATAAGAAAGGCTAGGCTTTCTTTCCGACAGGCATCTCTGGGTTCTGAGATACGGCGTTGAACATGTCGGATTTAAGGCATGGCAGGCGGGAGGCTGTCCAGTACACACTAATCTCCCCAGACTTGAAACCATGTGAACAAGGTTGATGTGCAGAGGCATGAGAAGCGTTTTCCCAATTCGTCTTCCAGGGGCCTTCAAGCGACCCACGGGATCACGATCCCTGCGAAAATTCGTAAGTTGTAAAGACTCATACAGTTTCAATGAGCGGTGTGTTCTGCCTGGTGCGTCTTACTGCTTTCCACAACAGGCTGGGTCGCCTAAATGTTTGTGGCAAGATGAGTCTGCTATCGACTGAGATTTTGCCCCAAAACGTCAAGGTTCGCTCAGCTTGGCACCTTCCGTGCGCAGAGACACTCTTTACAAACTTTTGACCAACAGCCCGCCAGGGTGTAAAAACCCATCCACGCCGCAAATGTTTCTATTCAGATCTTTAACGTTCTTTTCTGGGCTTAGATTGGGCCTTCTTGATCAGCATCATATTACGGCATGTTGACGTAACACGTTTTCATCCTTTTTAAGTTGAGGTGCTGCCTTGCCGCGAAGCTGTTTAGGATCTGGGCTTTGGCGTGTTCTCCTGCATACAGAACAATCCATAGCGGATCAGTATGTGGGCAGCCACCATGATGGAGCATGTTTACGTTAGGGTACGATGCATAGGCAAGGCCGGTAGTGCGTTTCCAGAGAACTTCAAGCTGGGTGGGGCCCCAACGAGGCGCGCCCATCTGCACATGCAGCTTCGTTGTTGAATGGTTGAGGGCATGATGATGATGATGATGATGATGATGCTGATCTGTATATGTATATACATATGTATGTGTATGTATATGTATGTATGTATGTATGTATGTAAAAAACATTCTATATTTTGTATTCTGTATGTTATACTTTCTTTTGAATATGTTCGATATACTTATTTGTATATTATGTATTCTGCCATGATGCCATGATGGCGTTTTGATTCTGAGGATGTGAGACTCTCTTGTCTCTTTTCCGTGCATCAAGCTCTTCTGAACGTGGTTCCTGCCGACATTGACCCTGCACGCAGCTGTGACCGGGCTCAAAGTCTACGGCCATTGTTAATTTTCTACACTATAATGTCCAAAAGCACCATGCAGGTGCTTTCGTTTCAGGTGGGCAAAATGTTCTGCGGAATGCTCCTCTTGTTGGGTTTCACATGCGCCCTGGCAAGTGAAGATTTGTCGCCATCGCCACCTGAAGGCCCCGCGGAGGTCATCGACATACACGTCGAAGATTCCCCAGGGTCACATGTTGCAGGAGCAATTACGGATCTTCTTTGGGTTCAGTTCGTCAGACATGGCCGAGCATACCAGATCAGGTTGGAAAGGAAGCCTTTAACTTCGGTGAGGCATCACATCCATGAAGGGGGCCAGGTTCGCAAGGGCCCCCTCCCAGAGTGCTTCTACAAAGGCTACGTAGCCGGAATACCTGGAAGCAGTGCCAGCATCTCAACATGCAGAAACGGCCTCTCGGGCATCATCGTGGGCCTCTTCAATTCCACACTGGCAATTGAGCCGGTTGAGCCGGTCAGCTCGGCGCTCTCCCTTGGCAGCCTTGGCATGAGCGGACTAAGCGGACCACACCGAATGCGGCTCTTCGGTGAGGCTCCTGACGCCCCAGATCTTCAGTTGGGCCGTCGACTCCGTCGACTGCAGGTCTTGGCCTCAGCTGGGGCTGTGGCTAAGCAGCGTGCGCCTGAAAAAATTGTCCCAAGATCAAGACCCGTGACAACCCGCCACATCCCCCTCTTCTGCATGTGGATGTCAGCGCGGAGGCTTTAAAAAAATTCAGGTTCCTTTCCCCCAGGTAAAGACGGAACAGATGCCAGCAGCAAGGCTGTTCAGGTGCAGCCGCCCCCGGCGTTAGCTCCGCATTTGGTGCGTGGATATGCGTTGGGAGTTCATCATTAGCAGAAGATCAAAGAAGAAACGCCGCACTGCATCACATGCCACGACTCGCGCCTTGCATGTGCGTTGTTGCTGTCTGCCCTCCGTTCCCCTTTTTTAAATGAAGCATTTCGACGCACAGGGCTGGTTCGGAAACTTTCCAGGAACAGGGAGAGGACTTGCAAAGCATACCGACTGAGAAGGCCTTCTTGGCTTGCTGCCCTGCCAAAGCCATGCAAAGGTATGGCTCCCACCCTTAAACCCTACGCCCTAAACTGGCCCTACACCCTGAACCCTAAAGCCCTTAAACCCCTTAGAACCACAGAATTGAAGGAGCCTTTTGCCGAAGAGTCAACCTTGAGCGATCTGAAGCCAGAAATAGGCACGGCACGCTAATTCAACAACACGAGTTCCGCACAACAACAACACTCCCCAAAGACACGCGCAGCACGCCCTCAGTACTCAAATTCCCCTCTACCCTTGACGCAAGAACTGGAGGTTTGGGCATGTTTGGGCAAAAAGAGGCCGATTGAACTGCAGCTTGCGATATCACATTGCTTTTTCCAATAATGCTTTGAAACTTGAGCTGAGCTCTCAAATGTCGATCCAGAAGTTGGGGCAGCCATAGAGCGCAGGCAAGCAAGACGGCCGAGATCACGGTCGTTAACGACGTGGAGTTCCTCCAGCAGTTTCAGGGCCCGAGCAGATTCGAGGACGTCGCCCTGTACGATGTGACCGTCATGGACTTAGTGCGTGATTCTTATCGAATGCCTCCGAGAACAGGTGCATGGTCAGAGGTCATTGAGGCTGTGTTGGTGGAAATCCATACTTTTACAGATGCAGATCCTTGGGCAGATGAGCCAGAGGTCCAGCCAGACGGGGAGAACAAGACAGATCCTGGCTGGCTCCGCTACTACTTCCGAACATACACCTTGCAGCAAATTCAGTCAGGTGGATGGTACAACAGTGATTTGCGTACACTTTTTACAGGACGAGTGCTTCAAGGTCTGGTTGGCTTCGCCGTCTCCAACACCATGTGCAATCCCCCACAATCGGCCAGCATCCAAGCCTGTAGGCCGGATGGCGTGAGGCGTTGTGCGATGTTTCTCCCATGAAATTATTTTGGAGATATGTTTTTTTTTTTTTTCTCCTGTTTTCCGTTCCAACCTAAACCTTCTGTTTTCCGTTCCAACCTAAACCGCTAACCCATGCTAACCCCTACAGCTCAACCTATACCCTTAGACCTTATAAACTCTAAACCCTAGACCCGGGCCCCTGGGAGGATTCACAAAGTAGATCCCCTTTACGGGCTCCTAAGCAGGTTTAGGGCTAGGGTTTCGGGTTTAGGGTTTGTTTTGAACGAACCGTTTTGTTTTTTCAAATCCCCCCTCCACTTTCCGCCCAGCAGCCAGCAGGAGCGGGGGAGAGGAGGGGGGGGGAGAGGGGGGGGAGAGGAGGGGGGGGGGGGGGGGGGGAGGAGGGGGGGAGGAGGGGAGGGGAGGGAGGGGGAGGAAGGAGGGGGAGGAGGGGGAGGAGGGGGAGGAGGGGGGGAGGAGGGGGAGGAGGGGGGAGGAGGGGGAGGAGGGGGAGGAGGAGGGAAGGAGGGGGAGGAGGGGGAGGAGGGGGAGGTTTCCATCCGGAAAGGGACAAAAAGTTATGGGGGAGGAGGGGGAGGAGGGGGCGGAGGAGGGGGAGGAGGGGAGAGGGGGGGAGGGGGGGAGGAGGAGGGGGAGGAGGGGGGGGGGGAGGAGGAGGGGGGGAGGAGGAGGGGGAGGGGGGGAGGAGGAGGAGGGGGAGGAGGAGGGGGAGGGAGGAGGAGGGGGAGAGGAGAAGGGGGAGGAGGAGGGAGGAGGAGGGGGAGGAGGAGGGGGAGGAGGGGGGGAGGAGGCGGGGGCGGAGGAGGGGGAGGAGGACGGGGGAGGAGGAGGGGGAGGAGGAGGGGGAGGAGGAGGAGGAGAGGAGGAGGGGGAGGAGGAGGGGGAGGAGGAGGAGGAGGAGGGGGAGGAGGGGGGCGAGGAAGGAGGCGGGGAGGAGGGGGGCGAGGAAGGAGGCGGGGAGGAGGGGGGCGAGGTTTGAGTATTTGGCCTCAATTCGGCTTGTCAGTTGTTTAGACAAATAACTTGGAAATTCACAATGGTGCCACAGGGCGAGGTTTGAGTAAACTGATCATTGGGCCTCAGACGTAAACTCGGCTTGTCAGCTGTTTAGACAAATAACTTGGAAATTCAGAATGGTGTACCACGTACAATTTCTATTTATTTTGTCTTGAGGGTTTAGGGTTTAGGGTTTAGGGTTTAGGGTTTAGGGTTTAGGGTTTAGGGTTTAGGGTTTGGAGGTTCTACTTTTTTTTGGGGATCCTCCCAGGGGAACCACAAGAATACCTGAAGCCCCAAACCCTGAGCCCTAAACCCTAAGCCCCAGGCTTACGGCGCATGAGATTGGCCACACCTTCGGCATGGCTCACGACTACGCTGACGCCAGCAATAACTATACAGCGTGCTACAGCCTACAGGAGCCCTGCAGAGTACTAGGGCAATAGCGTTTAGGGTTTCAGGGTTTAGAGTTTAGGGTTTAGGGCCAGTTTAGGGTTTCAGGTATAGGGTTGCCAAGTTTTCATTGTTGCTGTCACGTGCCCCGCAAACTCGCTGTCCGCGTGCACCGCCTCGGCTGGGCCCGGAGTATGGGCAGAAGGGTTTAGGGTTTCGGGTCTAGGGCTTCACATTCTGCTTCCTTGTTACTTCTAGTCTCCAAGTCTATGGCATCGCTGTGACCGCTGCTGAAGACTCTCTTCTGGTGGCTGCGATCCTTCAGATAAGAGACTATAGCATCGGAACGCGACATGAGGGGACACAATAGCACGCTACGAAGGGAGACAAATCCTGCCCCTCCCCCTCTAGCGCGTCACGGCATCCGGCTCCCCGTCTCGGACATGAGGGGAGACCATAGCACGTTATGAAGGGAGTGATCCTGTCCGTCCCCGGAAGCGCGTCACAGCATCCGGCTCACTGTCTCGGACACCAGACAACGAGACATGAGGGGAGACAATAGCACGTTATGAAGGGAGACAAATCCTGCCCCTCCCCCAGTAGCAGCATTTGGCTCCCCGTCTCGGACACCAGAAAACAATAGCACATTGTGAAGCAAATCTAGAACCCCATAGCTTCGCCGTTTGGGGACATACAGCGTAATTTAGCATAGTATACTATAACCTAGTACAGCATAGTAACAATAATATACTATTATGATATATAGCATAAGTTTAAGAAGAAACGGTGATGTAGCCATGGTTCATTCGGCGCCGGTTATGATACTACGCTGCATCGTCATCAGGATTCGACGCTTCGACGATTCCCGCAGCATGCAGTAAGAACCACCGAATCGGTCTCCTAGGAAATAACTGAGGGTTTCAGAGCTTTTGACTCGGTTTTTGCAGGGTTTAGGGTTTATCGGGTTTAGGGGTTGAAAACTCGGGCAAGGTATTATGGTTTTGCAGGTTTTCTTCCCGAAAAAATCCCAAGACCCTTAAAACCCTAAACCCTAAACCCTAAACCCTAAAGCCTAAACAGGACTCCCCGGCCTTGATCATGTGGGCCTGGACCGGCTCCAACGAGCTGCAATTCTCGAGCTGCAGCGCCGCTGACATGGCCACGTACTTCCAGGATCGTTGGGTTAGGGTTTAGGGTTTAGGGTGTAGGGTTTAGGGTTTAGGGTGTAGGGTGTAGGGTTTAGGGTTTAGGGTTTAGGGTGTAGGGGTTAGCGAAGACTCTGGGGTATTTGTTGTGGGTAGAATGTCCAGTCTCACAAATCACAGAGCTATTAAAGTCCGAAACTCCATCCAGAAAACAAATCGCCACCCTGACAGGACGTCTACAACCCGAATCCCCACCGGCAGTGCTTGGAGAATCTTCCTTCGAAGTGCTGGGCAGACAGCTTTTGTGGAAACGGTGTGGTTGAGGTGGGTGAAGATTGCGATTGTGGCTCGTCTGATTGCAGCACTCTGGATCCATGTTGCAATGGTGGAACCTGCAAGTTTGCTGACCCCAGCTATGAGTGCAGTGATTTCTCAGATCCTTCTTGCTGCTCATCTTGTTTCTATTCAGCCTCTGCCAATCCATGTTCCTGCCCAAGTGCGTATTCAGGGCAAAGCTGCACTCGCACACAGGATGGAACTCCATACCCAGGATTTTGTGCAGATGGAGGTTGTCAAAGCATGGCAGCCAATTGCGCAGATCTCAGTCAGAATTTTCCAGGAGGCTGGGATTTGACGCCGTCCTGCCATGCTTACGATGACGATTGTGGTGCAGCTGTTTGCCACATGTCATACTTCACAGACTCTGCTGTGCAGTGTGATCATCGCTTCGATGGAACGCTCGTGTCGGATGGGACCCCCTGCTGGCTAAAGACCGATCCGCGAAGCAGCAGGAACGGCATTTGCCAAGCGGGCTCTTGCGTCTCCCGCCTTGATGCAGGCGCTTCGTGTGGCAATGGGCAAATCGATTATGCAGAAGAATGCGACTGTGGTGCCGTTGCTGACCCTTGCTGTGAATGCAGCACATGCAAGCTAAATCCTGGCGCCCAGTGCGCGTCTTCGGAAGCCTGCTGCATGCAGAATTGTCAGCTTGCTTCGACAAAGACCGTTTGCCGCCCATCAGTGGGCTCCTGTGATTTTGCCGAGTATTGTGATGGCCAATCTGCCAGATGCCCTCTTGACAGGGGCTTGCCAGTAGGAGCACCCTGCCAAGGCGAAGGCGAAACATGCTATGGCAAACAGTGTGTACCCAACCTTGATGAGCAGTGTGAGGCGACGTTCGCGGCTGGCTTTCTAGCGGCACGGAATGAAGGCTCTGCACCACGTGAATATCCTGGACACACTTGCCAAGAGCTGGCTTGTTGCAAGAACTGTTCTGCCGGCGGCTCGTGCACAGGAGCCTTCGTCTTGTCTCGTCGCGACGTGCCACTCTATGCAGTTGGTGGAAGCTTAAGTGATGCCGCGACCTTCTCCGTGTCTGGAAACGTGGTGACGGTCACTTTTGTTCTTCCGGTAGTCCTCGGCCCTGGACCAACTTATGGCTATGTCAGGTCCCGTATACCACAAGAGCTTAAGCTTCGTCCTGACTTGTCTCGCACGGATTTTCCAAACTATGACCCCGTTGCGCCCTACAAGCCCGGCTTCCTTTGCACGTGGGGTCAGGAGGCGAGTGATGAGAAGATATGGTTCAAGTACGAGTCGGACAAGGGAAGCAATCTCTGGATCAACTCCAAGACTCGGGTTGATATCCCAGAAGGCCTGAATTGCACCTATCCCAGCGTAGAGAGCTGTGATGCCCCGGCACCGGCACCGGCCGTTGTGTATGGCATAGTTCAGGGAAAGCACTGTGGTGGTATCACCATCAACCAGTGGGCCGATGGCACCTCGTCGAACTACGGAACAGATGCTGGTGGAGTTGACCCAGAGGTCTGCAAAGCGACTTGCGATGAACATCCAGAGTGCGCAGGCTTTGTTCAGGCAAATGGTCGATGCTCGTATTGGAAGAGCAAGTACTTGAATCCATATGATCAGAGTTCCATGTCCTGCTATTTCAAGCAGCGGTTGTCGGATACGGTGGGGTTCCAGCTTCTCCAAGACACGCGATGTGAGTCTGCACAAATCCAAACCTGGGATGATGGAACAAATGCAGGGTACGGATCAGGCTATTCCTTCTTGGAAACGTGTCGACGGATGTGCTCCGAACGTGCTGAATGTGCTGCGTTCCTTGAGAGAGTTTCGGATGGAAGGTGCACTTTTTGGAGGAGTGCATCTCAGCCGCTAACACTATCAAATGAGCCTGGCATCAACTGCTATGCTCGGGAAGGTGCGGGAGGTGCACTTGAGGAAGTGGATGCTGGGGATTGCACCTACTGCGGGCAGTATGCGCCAGCTCGGTCCAGGAATTATGCCTTCGGGAGCGTGGCTGGCACACTCTACCCCGGAGCTGCCGTGGATGGAACTGTTCTGGCTGATCAGAACTTCATGTGCCTGAAAGGTCAAGCAGTAGCGATTGCAACGACATGCGCAGGCCAAGAATTCCTGGAGATCTCGATCGGTCAATGCTTGCCCTGTCACGCTGCTTGTGCAGGCTGCTCAGGTCCTTCCAGCTTAGATTGCATCGAGTGCGCTTTCGGCAGCCGAGATTCTCGAGGTATGTGCGGTCTCCCCACCACTGCAACAACCACCGCGCCCTTTACACGCTTGCCATCGCAGGAGTGTGGTGGCTTGGAGTTAAACTGTGCCCAGTGGAGTGATGGGACAGCTTCCAGCTATGGGGAGGCAGGGCCCAACAATGAGTACACCGACATTGAGAAATGTAAGGAGGCTTGCTCTCGACAGTTCTCTTGCCTTGGTTTCCGACAAGATTTGGCTTCAAAGATCTGCTCATATTGGCAGGTGGGTGCCCTGAACGCCTCGGCGGATCCTGGTAGTGATTGCTACGAAAGGGAGTCATGGATTCTGGGCTCATTGCCAGGGTTGAAATGTACCCTTCTTGTAGTAAATCCCAGTGAGGCACATAACATCTTTCGACCTTATTATACAGACGAGGATTCTGATAATGAAAGTGCAGAGTAACACCTTCGGCTTCGACTCGCCCTATTGGACCAACAGCCTCTTGCTCAACGAGAATTCCGCGGGAGTTGTGGTCGAAGATGCAAAGTACAGCACCTTCCTGTCTGTGCCATTTGCGCAAATTCGTATGTGCATCGAGAGCCCGGGTTCAGGTTGTGTGGACCATGCCTTCAACACAACCTGGGACAATGCCTTAGCACTCTTCAACTCAGGGGCCACTGTTGACCCGACCGTGGATCAAGATGTGATGCTCGAGGCCTTCCAGGTCCCAGCTGGCTCATACAGCACTTGCCCAATGATCCAGCCGGGCTTTAACATCCAGTGTGGGGCAGGGCCCAATGTCCGTTGGGGTTACTGTAGCAACTGCAAGTCTGCAAGCTGCGTCGACGTTGGCACAGCAGCCATCGGCCTTGGCCTAGCTGATGGGGCTGCTGGGACTGTGCAGAAGGGTGCTGGATGGACCGAGCTCTTTGCCAGTGGCGATGGTTGCACTCCCACACCGCCGCCAGCTCGCACAGTTTGGCTCTATGTGGCTGGAAAGGTCCAAAGAGGAGCTGGGCAGGTCACTGTGCTAACTGGCACCTTGCAAATGACAGTCAACACCGAAGATGGCTGCAGTGAAGAAGTCAAGGCTCAAGTGGCTGAAGCTGTGGCCGCGACCGTGGCGCAGACCGCTGGCATCCCACCTGCGACTGTGCTGGTAACGGTCCAATGCTCGCTAAGGCTGCGACGCTTACAAGCAGGTGACGCAGCGCCGGTCACTATGGAGGCAGGGTATCAGATCACCTTGGATGACGAGACCGAAGCGAGTCTTGGTGTCGACAGTGTAGAAGTGGCTGCTTCAATCGACGGCTTGTCGGCAAGCGATGCTGGCGAGTTGATCGAGGCCTTTTCCAATTTGACACTCACAGTGGATGGGAAGAGCGACGTGGTAGTAACAGTAGCACCAGCAACGCCGCCATCACCGGCACCTGCTGGCTTGTGCGACGACATCTCGTACTTGGATTACGTACTTGCCAACAAGCACGGAAAGCAGATGATCAGAGCTTGCAAGCTGCACGACCTGACTTCCAAATACGCCATCGTTCCATCGATGCAGCCGGTGTATGTCGCCGCCTGGCCTGCTCTAGTCGGAGTGGCAGTGCTGGTCGGTACTGTCGCGCTGCGACGCCCACGCCCCGATCGCTTTCTACCACTCCAAGAAAGCGACTCTAGGCTGTGTTTCGTCTGTGTTGAGTTTCATCTGCTTGTCTTTCAGGACCCGAAAACGATCAAATAGGATATTGATCAGATGCTCCAACACACAAGACTCACAAGACCATCAAGACCAAGGATTGATGATGGATGGGCTTATGACAGCCGAAAGCCCTCGCTGCTAAGGCATGGGGGCTGCACAGATTTGTCGACGATTGCCGGCAGTCTGCTGCAGGTGCCCAGGACTTGGACCTGTCATTTTTAATTGTACAGAGCGGAGCGAAGTGGCAAGCCATAGTCTGAAAAGAGTCTCTGCGCGCATGCATTGCTGCAGCTTCTTCATCTGCGTCGGTCTTGCCTCGCCCTATACCTTTGGAGCCCGGAGTATCCTAAACCCTCTCGGGCTCTTGGCTGGCCGGCCGAAGTGGGAAGCCGCCTGTGTGCGAAAGTTGCTGACCCCACACCACTTTCTAGGTAAAGCATGTACCTTGTACAGTTGTATAGAGGTGTCTTTACCGAAGCCCTTTATAGGCACAAGCAAGAGTGGGAGAAAATAGGTTTCCGCTCGTTTCGCATGGTAGCGGAGCTCCTGGTTCAAAAGCCAGTCGACCGGAGCTCGTGAACAACGGGTGATACCGTTAGCTGCGTGTGAAGCAGCAGCGGGTGACACCGCAGGCAGGGCGACAAAGCCTGCCGGACTCGAGGGAGTCTTGCCAAAACCCTCGTTAAAGAAGCAAGACAGAAGCGAACTGCGCCAGTAGCAGTCGCGAAGAAGGCACCACGGGAAAAGGTGGAGCAAAAGCAAAGGGGTCTGGAAAGACCAAGAAGGGTGTCAGAAAAGGGAGAGAAGCCGACGCACCTCGCAGTCGTCATCGTAGTGCAGAAGCAGAGGAGCGAAGGATCCTACGAGGCTTTGCCAGACGAGCAGAGCGAGCGCTGAACAGGTCGGAGTCCAGGGACAGGGAACCGCAAGAGGCTCCTGTGCCTGGAGACTTGTCTGCAGAGGACGCGCTCAGACTACAAGCCAGGCCCAGCGAAGGCAGCAACCTTGGGTTTGGTGAGTGGTTAGACGAGGACGCCTGGGTTCCTGAAGAGTTACCTCCCACCAGTGACAGCGGACAGTGGGAGCGCTTGAGGGCCCAGTACCCAGGGCTGGCTACAATCGCAGCGCAGAACCCTGGACGACAAGCTAGAAGGAGCTACTTGCAGAAGGTAGCTGGTCAGAGGGTGCAAGAAGGGCTTGGGCGGCTGGCAAGGACCAGCAGGCGCGGCACAGCAGCTTCCTCGGACGAGGCAGAGGCCAGCGAGGAGCGAGAAGAACCCAGCAGTGCTGCGCGGGTGATACCGCCTACAGAGGCGGGACACACCGAGCCAGCAAGAAGCGGGGCTTCAGTGGTTACGCTCACACACCAGCCAACATCGGTGTGGGACTCCGAAAGTGAAGGCGAGATCAAGCAGGAGGTCAAGAAAGAGGAGCAGTCCGGAAACACCTCGGATTGGGAAAGTGAAAGCTCAGAGGAGCACAGCACTGACCCGAAGGATCCGAACGGTGTGCAGTCTGCCTTGAAGAAGGCCGACAGGGCACGTGAAAGGCGGGAACAAGCAAAGCGGCACAAGCAGCCGCCGCCGGAGCCATCTGAGCCTCCGCGTGCCAAAGCCCGCCCATCGGTGGGGCACTCGAGTGCGGGGGCCGCCTCGAGCTGGGACCTCGAAAGTCGGGCCTCCTCTGTGGGCTGGCGACGGCAGGTGACGCCGAGCTTTGACAACAGAGTCACAGAGGAGGACACAGAGAACGAAGAGAGGAGTGACGAGCAGTGGAGCCGCCAAGATCGGGAGCGAGATCGGCTTTGGAACGAGTGGTACAGAGCGAGAGGAACGGGAGGCTGGCACCAGTGGCAAGGCTCTTGGTACCAGTCCTCAGGAGCGGGTTGGAACCGCTGAAGTGCGGGTGACACCGCCGAGTGTGAGGGAGCAGCTCAAGCAGGCTGCTGCCGAACTCGGCACCGCTTCTGTGTTCGTGAAGCCTGTACAGTTTGTGTGTGTTTGAGTTTTTTTTTGGTAGTTTCAATGGCAACTCTAGAAGAGTTAGCCCGTAGAGTGCAGGACCTAACACTTGGTATGCAACGAGCCAACGCTGCCTTTGAAGAGCAACAAAAGAAGACAGCAGAGGCCGAAGCTAGACTTGATGTAGCAGAACGAGCACTTCAAGCACAGTCAGCAGCAGCAGCAGCAGCAGGACAAGCCACAGGGAGCGCCGAAAGAAAAGAGAAAGAACTGATACACCCCAGTCATGTTCCAAAACCGCACACGTTTAACGGCAAGAAAGAAGAATGGGAAAAGTTCAAACATGTTTTCATGGCATGGTCAAGCACAGTGCATGAGCGTTACCCAGAGTTGTTGGAAAAGCATGGAGCCAGTAAGAACCCGATTGATGAAGCCAAATTTAGCCCCGAAGAAAGTAGACTGTCGAAAGCCATGTACACGTTTCTGATACAGTACTGTCCCGAGCCAACGATGAACGTCATAGGACAAGGGTTGCGTGATGCCAACGGTTTTGAGGTTTGGAGAAGATTGGTGCTTCTGAGCGAGCCAGCGCATCGGACTAAGGCCTGGGTGTGGCGCAGGCACTTAGCAAATCCCTCGTTTTCGAGTGACATTGCACAGTGGAGCACAGCGCTTCACCAGTGGGAAGCTGAACGTCGAGAGTTTGAGCGTACGTACAACACAGCGTTTTCAGAAGATGAGAAAGTGTCCATTTTGGCTCATATTGCACCGAAAGAGTTGCAGCAAAGCATCTTCATGCACAGTGATGTGTTGAACGGATACGACAAGATAAGAGAGTACATCGAACAGTATCTGATCAACAGAAACCTGTGGAAAAGGCCTCAAGGTTCACAGTTCGGGATGCCCAAAGCCTCAAACAAAACTGCTGAGCATGATGATGGGGGAGTGAGGCCTATGGACATCGGCGGAGTAAAAGGAGACAAAGGCAAAGGGAAAGGAGAATGGAAGAAAGGAAAGGACCACTGGGGCGACAAAGGAAAGGACAACTGGAGCAACAAAGGAAAGGACAAATGGAAGGAGAAGTGGAACAACAACAGGTGGGACAACAATGGCAAAGGGAAAGGTAAGGATGGGAAGAAAGGCAAAACCGACAAGGGAAAAGGAGCAGGCAACAACAACAAAGGAGGCAAAGGAAAGCAAAACGATGGGAAAGGAAAGAACAACAATCCGCACGCTGGAAAGCAGTGCCATATATGCCACAGGCATGGTCACATTGCTGCAGACTGCTGGTGGAAGGTTGGAGCAGTCGACAACGAGGCCTACACCGAGACCGGTGGGACGGGTGCATCGACTGCCCCAGAAGACCGGAGTGGCAACGGTGCAGGGATTGGTTCTGTGTTTGAAGGTTCGCAGCGTGTTGTCAAGTGGAGTGATGAAGATGTGATATTCACTGTGAGTGAGAGTTCCGTCGCAGCTGTGACTGCAAAACAGCTAGGCAACCGGTATCTTCTCATCGACTCAGGAGCCTGTGAGAGTGTAGCAAAAGTAGGAGACTTTGAAGCACAGGTGGATGCCTCGAAAGCGAAGCCTTTGTTCAGCGTGCAAGGGACGCCGCTTAAGGTGTATGGAAAGCAGTACCCTCAGGTCATGTTCGGACAAACCAAAGGAGCAGTAGAAATGACCGTAACGGATGCTGCTGAGAGCCTAGTTTCGGTTCACAGCTTGGTAGCGAGAGGACACAAGGTGGTTTTCAGCCCAGGAGGGTGTTTCCTCGAGACCAGCGCGGGTGACACCGTACCACTTGAGCTTCATGGGAAAAGGTGGTACTTGAAAGTGATGGACGTGGGCGAAGGGAGCGCGCCTGCAGGAGGCAGGAGGGTCGCACCCATTGCCGACAAGCCGGATCTGGGTCCCCGAGAGGAAGACCGCTGGAAGAGAGAAGTGAAGGATGGGGTGGAGTATCTCATTCGAGAGCACAACAGCCCAAGAAAGCGTTTGTTTGCGCCAAAGATCAAGGATCTCCCTGTGCCCTTGGAGAGACTGGAGAGTGGAAGGCTCACCAAGATGATCTTCGAGGAGGATGGGTCCCAGAAGGAAGATCGGAGTGCGTGGGAAGACAAGCGCTTTGCAATGAGGGATATGAAGCATGCTTGGCTGGGAGAAACCTGGTTCAGGCTGAAGCCAGAAAGAGAAGAAGCAGCTGCTGAGGAAGAGCAGCCAGACTATGAAGGCGAATGGATGCAAGGACTAGACGAGGCATATGAAGAAGAGATTGCGCAAGGAGAGGAAGCTCATGGAGGAGTTGTGGAAGACGACGAAGACGCAGTGGATCGGCTGATGATAGATGAGGACAGAGAAAGAGACCAGAGCAAGGTCATCAAGGCACCGAAGGAGCCGTCGGCTCAGGAGGTGGAAGAACACAACCTCCACCATGCCAACTTCGAGAGTTGGTGCCCTGTTTGTGTGATGGGGCAAGGTAAGAGCAAGCAGCACAGGAGGGTCAAGGAAGACCCCAAGGAGCATGTGATCTACTCCGACTACATGTTCTTTTCTGGAGAAGGCAAGGAAGTGAACAAAGAAGAAGGAGAAAAGAAGCGGGCTGGTTTGGTAACCGTTCTCACTGCAATTTGCAAAGAGAGCCAGTACCCTTTCGCGCTGGTGTTGCCATCCAAAGCCAGCGCGGACTACGCAAGCAAGGCAATGATCAGCTGGATCAAGGATCTGAAGTGGGACAAGGTAGTGATCCATTTCGACCAAGAAAGCGCTCTGAACAAGATATATGAAAGGGTGCAGAAGGAAATGGGTGACACCGTTACTCTGCGGAGATCACCGCGATACAGTTCACAGTCCTTAGCAGATGGAGAGATGGTCAACGGTTTTCTGGCAGGCAAGATTCGCACATGGCTTGCGGAGGTGTCAGAGAAATACAAAGTCAAGATTGGCTGTGACAGTGTCTTGTTTCCATGGATTGTGCGACACAGTGCGTGGACGGTGGCCCGGTTTCACATCAACCATTCGAAGACAACGGCGTTCAGAGTCATCAATGGGTTTGACTATGTGGGTGAGATGATGACTTTCGGACAGGTGTCCTTAGCAAAATTTCCGAAGCAAAAGGACAAGGCAGCTCCAAGATGGATTCGCGGAGTGTATGCCGGAAAGAATGCTGCAGGAGATGAGCACTTGGTGCTTACAGAGTCAGGGGTGCAGACATGCCGCGCCGTGAGGAGGTTACCAGAAAGTGCAAGATATGAAGCGGCGATACTCGACAAGGCAAAGGGAGTGCCTTGGAACAGGTACTTGGGCATTGCAACAAGCAAGGTAGTGCAAGAACGGTCTGAGAGCAAGGGTGTAGCAGTTCCGGAGTTGGAGCCTGCAGAGACCTACGACTTCAAGCCAGAGACGATAGTGGTGCCAATGCCGGCGCCAAGAGCAGCAGACGATGCAGGAAAGGAAAGTGAGAAAGCTGCGTTGCAAGAGCCAGAGAGCAAGAGAGCCAGGGTGGAGCCTGCGCAGGCCAGTCGGCCGCCGGGTGACACCGGGAATGCTGCAGCTAGCACGCAGCAGTTCAACATTGCTACGCCTGATGCCAGCATGGGCACAGACAGTCTCGACACGAGCATGTATGTGCCAAGCGTGCCGGGAGATGTAGCGCAGAACATGGTGGACAGCGTGAGTAACCATGGGACCTGGCTGGAGGGTAGTGCTCTCCTACCAAAAGAAGATGTGGGTGTGTACAAGAAGTGGCTGAAGCAAAACAAAGATTGCTTCAACGAGACAATGGTGAGCAACATCATGGACTACCTGGACACGTTGCAGATTGACGAGAAAGAGTTGAGGAGAGCGAGAAAGGAAGAGCTGAGAAAGCTAAATGAGGTGTACGGTGCCTTCACACCGAGAGATGGGAGACAGATAACAAAGGACCTGACGGTGTTCGGCCACAAGTGGGTTGACAAGGTCACTGAAGGAGTGGCAAAGTCACGACTCACATGCCAGGACTTCAAGAAGAAGCAAGAAGCAAATGAGAAGCACAACTCAGAGTACCCTTCAAATTTCTGTCCAACGCCACACGCCACCTCGAGGAAGTTGTTGGAGGTTTACTCGCTGACGACAAAGATGCCGAGAGTCAAGGCCGACCTTAGCTCAGCTTTCCTCATTGCGAAAGATGGTGGAGATGCAAAAGGACAACCAGTGATGATGAAGCCGCCAAAGGAATGGCTGGAGGAATACGATGAGTGGTACGCAAAAGCAAGCCCAGAAATGCAAGAGCAGATGAAGAACGTGCCGAAAGAAAGCGTGCTGTGGCAGATCGATGGAAATCTGTATGGAAGGCAGTCAGCGGCAGCGCAGTACAGAGATCGTCTGGAAACCATTTTGACCAAGGAACTCCCGAAGGGAGTGTATCAGTTTCACAGGGGGACACTAGACGCATGTGTCTTTCGATGCGTGCGAACAGGGATCGTTTTGATCCACCACATAGACGATTTCGACGTTTGTGGACCGGCAGAGTTGCTGGATGACCTGCTGAAAGTTCAGCTGCCGAAGTGCGGATGCAAGCTAAAAGTGGGTGAGCTTGAATGGCCAGGCGCAGCAAGCAGTAGCACGAGTGAATTTCTTGGCAGAAAGAAGATCCTGGTGGAGGGAGCTGTGGTTACGATGCCGAACGAAAAGCATACCACTGACATCCTTAGGATGCTAGGACTAGAGGACGCCAAGCCAAGCCCCGTTCCGGGAAAGAAGCTCAACCTAAAGGATGACAAGCTTCTGGAGGGCAGAGCCAAAGAAATCTACGCTAGCTGTGTAGGCAGTGCTACCTACCTGTCGCAGGATCGACCCGACATCAAATTCGCATGCAAGGAGCTTGCAAAGCGGATTAGGAATCCCAGGGAATGTGACATGCAAAACCTCAAGACGTTAGGTAGATATCTCAGGGGAACCATGCACGTGGGACATGTGACAAAGATGAGTGAAGACTTCGAACCAGCTGCAGGGATTCCGCTGCAGGGGTATTGCGACAGTGACTGGGCAGGTGACAGAGAAGACCGCAAGAGCACCAGTGGGCAGGCAATAGTCCTAGGAGGGACCGTGGTTGAAACTTCTGCTCGGAGTCAGCAAGGAACTCCTGCGACCAGCTCAGGAGAGGCAGAAGTCAGAGCCCTAACTCAGTGCGCCCAGGACCTAGTTTTCGTGCGGAACTTAGGTGTGGAAGACTTTGGCATGACGATCGATGTGCCAAGACTGTTTTGTGACAGTAGTGCAGCCATCCAAGTTGCGCGGAGATTGGGTGTTGGGAAAATGCGACATGTTGATCTGGGACATTTCTACATTCAAGAGCTTGTGAAAGAGAAAAGAGTGATCGTGCAGAAAATCAAAGGAACGGAAAACCCATCGAATGCTTTGACGAAGCACTTAACAACCGGAAAGGAGATGGAAGAAGCACGCGAAATGCTCGGGTTGGTTACCTTGGACAAGCAAGGACTTGACAAGCACGTTACAAAGAACAGCATGCAAACCATCGGAGCAGTCAACATTTGGAAAAAGTGGCAGCCGCAGCAGTGCTCAAAGCTGAACATAAAGCAATTTGTCAGTGCTGTTACTAGACACCGGCCTCTGAGGGAGTCACCTCATGGATCTCATTCCTCATGGACCGGGTGACGCCGGAACCCAATGGTTGCTCTTCGTAGTAGTCAGTGTGGTTCTGAACATCATCACGCTCTCAGTGATGGTGTGCACATGCCTCTGTAAGTGTATCCATTTTGGAAACCGAGAGGTGTTCATCTACATGGGTGAAAAGTGTCCAGATGCAAAGCTCTATGTGAGTCGCAAGGGACGAAAGTTCCATGCAAATCCAAAGTGTCACGGACTGATCCAAGCCACGGATGTCCAAGGTATCACCGTTTGCAAGTATTGCTTTAAAGGCAAGATTGAGTGACGCATCTTGAGCCCAATGCGCGACCAACGGGGGAGCAGCAAGAGGCACATGCTTTAAGGAGGGTGTGCGAAAGTTGCTGACCCCACACCACTTTCTAGGTAAAGCATGTACCTTGTACAGTTGTATAGAGGTGTCTTTACCGAAGCCCTTTATAGGCACAAGCAAGAGTGGGAGAAAATAGGTTTCCGCTCGTTTCGCAGTTTTTGAAAAATGTCCGGACGGGGCGCTTCCAAATTATTGGGGGGCCTTTTGTACTGATGTCTAAAGCTCACGAAGTAAACAGAAGGAATGAGAAGCCCAAGCAAGTGACCCTGAGCACTGCAAGCAAAAACCTACGAATCTCATCGCAACCACAGTGGGCGCACACCCTTCGAACGCCATCACGTGGCACAGGATTTGATAATGCAGGCGCGGCCCACTTCCGGCAAAACTTACAATAGTTTGCGCGTGTAGTCTGCGTCTTGCAAAACCAATTTGCAAGACGCAAATGTCGAAAGGTTAGAGGAAACTGCATTGGGCAAAATTGCATTCTATTAGCATTATCTCTTGCACATAGGGACGGGAGGTTTGGGACTTGAAGTTTGGAAGTTGAGGGCTAGGGGAGCCTCGGGACTTGAAGTTTGGAAGGTGAGGGAAGCCTTGCGACTTGAAGCCTTGGGACTTGAAGGAGGGTAGGGGAGCCTTGCAACTTGAAGTTGGAGGTTGAGGGGTAGGGAAGCTTTGGGACTTGAAGTTTGGAAGGCTTGGGACTTGAAGGTTGGAAGTTGAGGGGTAGGGAAGCCTTGGGAATGAAAATTTGGAAGTTGAAGGGTAGGGGAGGCTTGGGACTTGAAGTTTGGAAGTTGAGGGGTAGGGGGAGGCTTGGGACTTGTGAAGTTTGGAAGCTGAGGTGGAAAAGCTTGAAGTTTGAAGGTTACTGGCAAGGCTACTGGCAAAAGTTTCTCACCGCCCCACCCCCCACCCCCGCCACCACGCTTTGTGCAGCAAACATGATAAACGTTACGTCAGCGCTCGTTTTGGAGATGCTCTTGAAGCCTAAGCGACTTCAAAACGTTTCCAAATCTCATTCTATGGCCTCGCTCACCTAGGTTCTTCGAACTTGAACTCCAAGTCTCGTTCTGATTCTTCTTATGTTCTCAAACTCTGGGGAATTCTGGCCCCAGAAGCCCATCCTCAGCAATGAGGGGTTCTCTTTGAGAGCCCAAGTCTATACTATACTGTGGTCCCCCCCTGCTTCTGGAAACCCCAGAACATGCAAACTGGAAAGTCAAAGGTTTGACTTTCTCCAGGCAGAGAGCATACAGCAGGCACAGTGGAACAACAATGCGTGGCAAGCAACGACAATACCGGATCAAGGAATCAACACTGAGGCAGCAACTACGACATCAACGTCCATTACCGCTTGCCACCACGAAACCACAAGTGACGAGCATAGCCCGTACGGCTGCCTGAAATGCTGTCCACCGAGGGTCCGCAAGTTGAGGGCGCTCACTCTGCTCAGTGCAGCACATCGCTGCTCTCCTTCTAACGCGGACATCGTCACGCCTCATCAGTATGCGCAAGAAGCCATCTGTAGCAGGATCAGGTGCCTTCGGCTGCAAGGCCCGCACGGCGGTAACAAGAGCCACAGCAGGACCACACGCATCGGGCCTGGTGCAATCCACGCAGCACGACACGTAAACCAGAACGTCTGCCGCAGAAAAGCAACCTGAGAGCGTAACTCCAGATGTGAGGGGAGTGGAGGGTAGGTTCTGCACGAACACGTCGATGCAAAGACTCCGGGGCCTTGTAAAGTTGGACGACCTTGGTCGAACGACACGAAGCAGAAATGCTTGGCGTGGGCCTGAGGCGCGCACAAAGTTGTCCGTTTCTTCGCTGTCGCCTCCGATCCTCTCTTCCGAGCTGCGAAGCTGCCGACCATCTAGTCTCACCACTTTGGTGGACTGGTAAAGACCATCAGCACTGCTCAGCCTTGGCAGCAGCAGGAAACCACATGAGCACGTCCACATTCCACGAGACATGTTTCTTCACTGGGTTTGGGAAACACGCTGAGAGCAGCACTCGATGACGGGAATGTGGAAACCGTCGCAGTCCACACTTACTTTCCCCGTGAGCACAGCCATGTGTGTCCATGGCTTCCACGCCTGAGTGAGTCAAGCTCAAACGCGCAGCCCAAGATTGTCACCATTCCGTCCGGGACAAGAGCTCACTCTCTTCCGTACATTCTTCTTATTCAAACCTTTGTAGTTATCACTACTTCTGAGATGTAGCTGTGCAGCCACACATTTGTGGATCTTGGCCCGGCACAAGTTGCAGGCCCAACACGTCGCCAGGTCGCATTTCCTGGACTAGACCCTGGGTTCCACTTACATAAATCGATGCACAGGACCGCTGCACTACTCAGCCACAGAAGCTTCGCAGATCCGAGCCTGAAGGGCTGCTTCAACTTTGTTGAGGACTCAGCTCAGGGAATGGGATGCTCATGTTCACAATGTGCACGCAATGCGCACACTCAACAAGTGGGCCATTTCATTTCAGGCACTGACAGTGCTGACAATGCTGACGGTTGCCATCTGACACCATTTGCAAACATCACCACTAGAGATGGTCCGCAACTGAATGATAGCCATGATTGCAAATGCACACACAGGGCATGGGACATGATGTGCTGTGCCGGCAAATGCCTTGCCTGAGTAGAGCTGCGGTCCAGCTCGACGGCCTTGCTTTAAGACGATGAACGACCAGTAGAGAATCAACCCGTCACGGATCACGCAGTGCGGTACCCAACTCGAAAAAAATTGCACAGGCGGGGCACCAGCAAGCTGCTGGCGCACGCTACGGCATCAGCAGAGCCCCGGATGATAACCTCCAAGCCAAGTGCCAGCGGGTAATAGGAATTCTTGCGAAGTGCCCAAAGCCATATCTCCCCAGCGGCACCTTGCTCCTGGCAGCACGAATCACCTACAGTAAGTGCTCTTCCGGATTGGCCACACCACAGGCAGACAGAGCCAACCAATCTCTCAACCTACCGCGTTGCTGCCCCCCATCCCAGCGTCGGCTGTTAAAGCGTGGACAAGGCAGAGCAGCACAAAGCAATTCCGTTTTCACTCCTTGGAAGAGCAAATGTTATAAGGCAGAGGCATCCAAGGAGGCGCCGCTTCGGAGCTGAATGTTGGACAGGACAGAGCCTGATGCACGCACGGTCCACAACACCAAGTCGGGCAGTCCTCGCAACTCGATAGCACGTGCTTTGGCCCGGGCTGTGCAGCTCCGAATCTACGTCCTGCAACTCCTCTTATAGTACACTCAGTGCCGAAAGTGCCTGTGACAACGTGATATCTATACGTACACTAAGCTAAACCCAGACACACGCAACATGTCGCCAGTCCAGGATCTTGGTTTCCATCTCTGGAAGGTTTGAGGTTCACAAACCACAGATTTGCTGCGGTCTTGAGCCTGTTCCAGCACTACATGTCCGTGAAACCGATTCATAGAGATGGCTTCTTTGGAAACAAACATGACAAATCATGACAAAGAATCTCCACGCAAAACTACCGGGAAACATCGGCTGGTAATCTGATCTTAAACGTCTGTGGAAAATGGCTGTGTGCCAGCAACTGTCCAGCATTACCAGAACATGTCAACGGTAAACAAAAGCTCAAACTAGAGTTGGCAACTTGTCGTGATTTGTTAACTGATTTTAGCATTGAAGATGCCTGAGAAAGTTTCTTCGGGATTGAAATGTCAACCAGTCACCCCTTCAGTCTATTTACTTGCATTTGCCTCAGGGATATGAATCAAACTCATGTCTAGCAGATTTGCTTCAACAAAAGTATAGTACTCAAAGGCCAAAGTACTTGTTGCATTAGGGGCTAAAGATACTAGGGTACATGAACGAAAGCCAATACAATCAGGCCCTTAATGATATCTTTTTCTTCTCTTGAAAAACACTGAGACTTTCCTTGGACCCCCGAAATTTGGGGCATTTTCCTGGGACCGCCCTGGGACCCTGCGACGAGACTTCGCTGGAACCCTGATTCCGGGACTGCTGTGGCCCGGCTAGGCAAGGGTTGACAACTAACAGACTTGGAGGACAGAACACACTGCAACGAAATTCAAAGAATCGAAACCGAACTCAACCTAATCTCATCAAGAGCTTTATGAACAGAGCTTGAAAATGGATATCTAGACCCATTTGTTTAAACACATTTGGAAGACATCGAGTAAACGTTTCATGCTATTTCATGGCTGCTTATGCGAATCGCAGTTTGTCAAGTCGTGGAAAGTAGCGTAGCTTCTTACACAAGTCAGGATGGGAGTGCTCAGGGCATGCCTCTGGCACAAAGCGTCAGACGAATCCCGTCCCTCTGTAATATTATCTCGGAGAGATGGAGAAACAGAGAGAGTGAGGGGGGGGAAGATAGTCATGCTTCAGACTTGGCTCTCGGCCAACAACGAAGACATGTCCGCACAAATAGAGGCAAGCGAGCCATGCGAGCCTTCACGAATTTGCATGTTTTGCACAACACAGAGCTGGTATCAAGGTAGCCTTTGATAGCCCAATTTCAGGCAGCGACTAACCTTGAAGAAGACTACTTGCATGATCATGCTGACGCGTGGCCTTCAATCCAGAGTCTTTGCAAGAGCAGCAGCGTGGCAAGATGCAGGGAATGGCAAAGACGTGCGGACATATCCAAACCACAAGCCGAAACTGCACGGTGCAGTCCGACACCCAAGGGCTGGGTCTTAGTCCGGCGCCTCGCGGGAAGGTTGATGACGCACAGCTTCAGATTTGACTGTTTAGATATGAGGTGTAAATGTCCGCCGCGCTTGTGCTGAGCCAGGAGACTGCGGAACCGGCCATCACCAGTCCAAAGCCTTCTTTCTTGCGGCAAGGACCCCGTCGCCGAAGACGACCGGGCCATAGGCTGTCGGCAGGAAGCTTTTGCCCACGTAGTCGAAGTCCAGGGAGAAGCCGTGTGCCACGAGCCAGGTCCGCACCTCCCGGTGTATGAGCCGCCCGTGTGTACCAATGAAGAGGTGTTGCACCTTCCTTCAGAAAGGCCAGGGGGGCAGTGGTGAGTGAAGGATGGGTCTACCAAGTCTACGACGGCACTCCTCCACTTTCTTCCACTCCTGCCCGCCCCGGAACTAAGTTCTGCGAAGTTTGCAGCCCAAGCATCGGTAACAGGATGCTCCGCTTTACCAGCTCCAGCTCTGCCTCCAAAGCCACACTTGTCCCGCCACCAAAGGCTAAGGCTACATGCTGTATGACGCAGTGACACGCTACAACCTGAGCATACTTCTCCGACCGGCCTCCTGGATGTCCACATGCACAAGGTCCACGGCCCCAAAAGACTGGATGAGGCTGTCCAGTAGTTGGGCAGTTGCAGCTGACTGGTAGAAAGTGACATTGCAAAGCTCATATATACCATTGCGCTGGAGATTAGCGGCTGCCGACGCTGTGGGCACCAGAGACTCCTTAGATATCACCCCAAGCAGAAGGGTTTAGGGTTGTGGGTTTAGGGCACTTATAACCCCAATTCTAGTACTTATCAGAGACTCGATGAGGACAACATGGCAAGATCCGGTGTGGGGGAATCGGCGCCTGAAGGCTTTCGCAGCTTTCGGTGCCCAGTAGCCTATCCCGGAGCCCACCTCCACCACCACGAAGTTTGTGAAGCTGGTGGCGCTCGTGACTGCACGCAGCAGGGAGATGGTTTCGAAGTAGTCCTCTCCAGCGACGGGGCCCCAAGCCACACCCGCGCACTCGAGCATGCGCGTCATCTCGGGTTGGGTCTGGGGCAGTTGGCTCTCCAGGCCCTCCTGGCAATCCTGGTGGAGCCCAAGCCAGTCCGCGGCACCTGGACTTCCAAAATGCTTGAGGAGTCGTGGCGCGCAGTATCGTGCAGCAATTTGCACTTTCAAGTGAGGCCATAAAGCTAACAAGAGAAAACATCTGCTCCTGGACCAGACTCCTCTAGTGCAAAAGTTTACGAAGGAAACTTCCAGTCCACGATAGTCCACGGCACTCTTTCGAACCCGCGGGGGCCTTCGTGGAATTCGCGGAATTCCTGTACTTCTCCAAGGGTCGCTGCCGTCACTGCCGCCTCCACATGAGGGAGACCAGGCCTGGACAGGGCAGGGTTACATATCCAAGCATGAAGCAAGCGGCTACAGTACCTTGAGAACGTGTCCCCTTGCGAAGCTCTCTTTCCCTTCCTTCACCAGGGGGTGGTGGGAGAAGCAGCGGCGCGGCTCCCAGGGGTTGTAGACGGCGCACGTATATCCCAGCGCTCCGCACATGGCCGTGTGGTTCGCCAGGAGCCGCAGCAGCTTGGCCCCTTTATGCTGGAACTCCCAGCCTGAGCCGAGGTGTGAGTGCCGGTGATACGCAGCCCTCCACCAAGCTTTGTGCTGCCGATCCTGCTCTAGGTCCAGCACTCGTCGCTCAAGGGCATCCCGAACGGGGTACCGCTCATGCACGGCAGCCGTCGAGCATGTCGACGTCTCGTTGTTAGGCCCCAGAGACGTGACATCGACTACGTTGGCGAGGACAGCCATGGCTAACATGGCACGCGCGCACTTCGCCATGTTCACCATCTGAGGTTCGGAGCTCCTGGGCAAAAGCAAGAACTCCAAGCACAGACGCCGTACTTCGCTGGGCTCCACAAAGCGACCGCCCACGTCCAGGCGGCGCACGCGCCGAATGAGGTGCAATTCTTTATAACACGCGGCGGAGCTCAATGTCCAATCAGTCCAATCCCTCTCCGAGCAAGTGAAGCCGCCGCAGGCGGACTCCAACCAACGAGTGCGACCTGCGCAGTCAGGGCGCCCTCCAATCGCGAGCGGCGGCCTGGGCACAACTTTCATCAGCCAGCA